>CM022538.1:21915062-22248671 GCA_012273795.1 Dendrolimus punctatus
GTGGGCGTCGTGGGCAGCCCGTTCCGCAGGTGGTTCGCGGCGGGGCGCGTGGAGGCGCGGCGCTCGCGCGTGGGCCGCGCGCACCACGCGCTGCTCTGGGCGGCCGGCCACCAGCGCCAGCTGCACATCCACCCCAGGGACCAGTACGACAACCCCGCCCCGCTCACCGAACAGGAGGCGGCCGAGGTATGCGTATTTTCAAACCGGACCCCTATTCTGTTATTTATATTTTTCTTTCTTTAAGTTATGCTGTTACGGAAAAACTATTTGACCGATTTGACTGAAATTCAATATATATATAAGTAGGTTCTATACTTGTAATGATTCGGGCGACACTGGTATTCAAGAACACAACTGAGTTTCTCTGTAATTAAAGTTTTATTTTGTTAAAATAGGCAAACTGTTTTACAGAAAGAATTATAATTTAAGTATTAAACATTGCAAACAAACTTTTACCTGTAATTAAAGAAACGACATTTAATGTTATTTATTCCAATGTCGATTCCAAATCCACAATTCACAAATAAGCCTTAGCTTTCTATTTAATAAAATATTTTAAGAATAACATGCGATCTTTCGGCACAAGTTTTAGGTTATCCTCTTTCCACAGATTATCTATATGGTTTTGTCAAAGTCACGATTGTCACATTGCGCGGGAATATTAAAATTAAAGAAAATTACGTTTTTTCTTTACATATATATAAATAATTGAGTAGTAGAATTGTACAAAGTATACATATAGTTTGTAGAATCGTGTTTTGTAAGAACGCAATGTAGTAGAATAACATTTGGCAGTAAAAAGAATAATAGAAAAAAATAAAAATAACACAAAAAAAAACAAGTAAAAGAACCCCTGACAAGCGCGTGCGTCACGAGATGGAGAAATAAAAAACCCCGAAACTGTATACTAGCTTTTGCTTTTAATATTATCCCACGGGAATTGTACATTTTTCATTTCCAGGATAAAAAAATACACAAAGGAATCACAGGGCCGTTTTTGATAACATCTAACGCGGTATTATAAGAGTATAGAAGAACCAATCACCGTGGCCAGGATTTTGAAAAAAAAACACGGACTATATTATTACACCAAGATAGTGTCGCTTAGAAGGATCAATTTCTGTGAAGAAATACATAACATCCAGACCATCTTCACTATGAGACTTAACACTTTACTAACATTTTTTTGGAGAGATTATTCCTCGATCGTTTTAGGATTTATTGTAAGATATATTCAATTGTGACGATTTTAGGGATTTTCGAATTGAATTATACCAAGCTTTTCATTTTTCATATTCTGAATGTACGCTTGGATTTGCCTGATCTCAGAGATGAAAACAGTACATTCCCGTGAGAAACGATTTTCTGTGCTGTCAAGAAATTAAAAATTATGCGTACCATAGATAGTACATGCTACTTATGTCCCAACTTTTTTGACAGCCGCTGTTAAATTGTGGCATAAATTGTGATAAAAAATAATATCAACACATTTGTAACATCATGTTATGCGTTTAAATTACTTTTCAGTAAATTATTATATAATTTATGTAAATTATATAAGAACTAAATGTTTACTACTAGTGTCGAAAAAGTACTGGCTGGTAGAGTACCACAGAAAAAGACATTTACTTGACATTTCATATGTGATGTATGAAAGTAGTTCAGATTTCGATATGGATTTAACGCCTGATTTCATTAGAGAAGAAGTTGTTTGTCTAACAAATCAGTTTTTATTTGCTTTCCTCGTATTCCAAATGAGAAGCGGAGTTTTAACCTTGGGTGAAAGGCCTCTTTGGGCACTCGAACTATTAAACTACCTTATGCCTAAATAGGTCACTTGAATCATTAAACTATCAAATGCCTAAATAGGTCACTCGAACTATTAAACTATCTCATGCCCAAATAGGTCACTTTCACATCTCGTGTAGCAATCTACTATTTCAACCCTCAGATATCGTATCAGATACATGTTTGATATTCCGTGTTTGCGTGGTATACTAACGATCAAGCCGGAACAAGAGTGTTAACCACAGGTGTGAAGCCTATTTAGGCACTCTAAACTATTTGCGCCCCCGCTTCGCTCGTGCCTAAATAGGTCATCTTCACCTCTCGTGTAGCAATCTACTATTTCAACCCTCAGATATCGTATCAGATACATGTTTGATATTCCGTGTTTGCGTGGTATACTAACGATCAAGCCGGAACAAGAGTGTTAACCACGGGTGTGAAGCCTATTTAGGCACTCTAAACTATTTGCGCCCCCGCTTCGCTCGTGCCTAAATAGGTCACCTTCACATCTCTTGTGACACTACCGTTCACCGACGGCACAGGGCTTCTCGATCGAGATCAGCCCCATAGGAGGGGACGTGGATCACTCGCTGTCGTCGCCGGCGGCGTTCCAGTACGACAGCGTCAACCAGCGCGTGACGATGTCCATGTGCTTCGAGAGGGCGGGCGTGTACCGCGCCAGCATCTACTACGAGGGCACGCTGCTGCACAACGGCCAGTTCGACTGCATCGTCCTCACCGGTATTATTTTTGTGTGAAAATGTGACATTGACACTCGATAGGGCTGTGTTCGAAAATATTACTTGAAATAAGAATGTGATAATAATTTAACTCTCATTTTGTTTCGTAATAAAAAAATATCGATATCTATTTCTTGGTGCGTATATCGCTAGATAATTGTCATCTCGACCTGTTGCAAATTATAGGTGGATATATGTAGATGGTTGATATAAATGATTGATACAAATGACTGACATATGTAGATGGTTGATAAAATTGATTGATATATGTAGGTGGGTGTTGATATCGATGATTGACGTAGAAGGCATAAACTGCTAATATTAAAAAGAATATATAATATATGATAAATGGGTGTGTTTCGTGGCGTGGCGTCAGCGAGCGACACGGCGACCGTGCAGCGCAACATCTCGTCGAAGCGGCACAACATCTGCTACGAGGCGCGGCTGCTGGCGCCGGGGCGGCCGCGCCGCGTGCTCTGCTGCATCAGCCCCAAGCAGCTCACCGTCAAGGACTACATCCTCAAGTTCATCCCCAAGAGGATCACCACATTCAGGCTGTGCCCCTCCACTAAGGTACTGCCGCTCGGAACGAACAAATTATCGTAACATTCTTTCAAGACGATAGTCTTGAGAGGGTACTCTTACAAAAACAAAACCAACTTCAAACTAAAAAGTAAATATTTTCTACAATATCTTGAAGTAAAATTGCATTTTGCATTTTTATTATTATTTTATGTTTTATTTCTCAATAACTTCAAGATGTTGTAGAGAACATTTACTTGGTGATTTTTAGTTTGAAGTTGGTTTTTTTATGTTAATTTTCTACTTATTCGTCGCTTGAATAGAATTGTTAATAAATTCAGCGCCTGTAAAAATAGTGTATAAACGTTTTGCCTTTCGAAGAATGTAGGCGCTCCGCGCTCTTCAACGAGGGTTACTTACGATTTCTCTGGGACCAAGTCATCAGACCCTGACTTAGTGACGATGGGACCACCACCTCAGAAATAGTACTCATTCTTTGGAATAAATAAAAAATGAAATCGGTAAACAAGAGACGATAAATGTGTATCAGTCTGTCTGATTGGTTATATGAATTTACGCTCCAGTTGATCATGAAGCCGAGGCCCCCGGACTCGGGCCCCGGGGGCGAGTTCTCCCTGGAGGACGGGGTCCAGCCCTCGCTGGAGCTGGCCTCCGCGGAGCGGGACCTGATCGCGGCCACCTTCGCGCAGCTGCTCATCGCCAACTGCGGCGGCGAGGACTCCTTCAAGGTGAGCCAGTTTATTCTCAAGTGTGCCCTGATCGAAATAATAAATACCATTTCTCATTAAAACATACCCTAATGTTGCGTACCTACTGTTGGGGAATGGTGAAATCCCCAACATTGCCATTAGTCACGTTTCCTGTGAAATATCATGAAGAATTCAACTGAAAAGTGTTTTTTATTTTTTTCATAAAAATATCATTTATTGCTTATTTCATTTTATGAAAAGTGGTCCGGCTTTCCAGGTGTTTAAGATACAGCATTTTGCAAAATTAATAAAACGTTATTATAAGCTACGTATTTAACCATGTCGTCGATATTTTAATACCATATATCGTAAAACATGATAATACGTTTAACAGCGCTAATCCTAGTTTAAAAGTAACACAAATACCCACTCAAAAGACATTTCAATAATGCATACTGATATTCGTTCGTTTCTTGGCTCTCTTGTAAAGTTCACTTCTTGGACAGTGTCAGCATTGAATTAATAGTGCGACATGTTGTCATATGTCCAGAACAAGCAGGAGTTCTTCTACAGCGAGATGAGGCGCGCGCACTCGCGGTACCCGCACGACAAGCTCGGCATCCGCGTGGTGCGCCAGCAGCTGGTGCCCAGCAGCCTCAAGGCCACCAAGCACCTCACCGTCGCCGACTGGTGCAAGAACTTCGACGTCACCTTCCAGGGCGAGCAAGGTACTTCAAAATCATGCACCAAAACACACACATATGTCCACACACTTACGTTCCCACACACGTACTTACCTACATACTTACTTACCCGCACACTTATATGCCTACACACATATTTACCCACACACTTATATGCCTACACATATATTTACTCACACACTTATGTGCCCACACACTTATGTGCCTACACAATTACCCACACACTTATATGCCTACACACATATTTACCCACACACTTATATGCCTACACACATATTTACCCACACACTTATATGCCTACACATATATTTACTCACACACTTATGTGCCTACACAATTACCCACACACTTATATGCCTACACACATATTTACTCACACACTTATATGCCTACACATATATTTACTCACACACTTATGTGCCCACACACTTATGTGCCCACACACTTATGTGCCTACACACTTATATGCCTACACACATATTTACCCACACACTTATATGCCTACACATATATTTACTCACACACTTATGTGCCCACACACTTATGTGCCTACACAATTACCCACACACTTATATGCCTACACATATATTTACTCACACACTTATGTGCCCACACACTTATATGCCTACACACATTTACCCACACACTTATATGCCTACACATATATTTACTCACACACTTATGTGCCCACACACTTATGTGCCTACACAATTACCCACACACTTATATGCCTACACACATATTTACCCGCACACTTATATGCCTACACACATATTTACCCGCACACTTATATGCCTACACACATATTTACCCACACACTTATATGCCTACACATATATTTACGCACACTCTTATGTGCCTACACACTTACTTTCCCACACACTTATATGCCTACACACACACATTTACCCACACACTTATGTGCCAACACACTTATTTACTCACACACTTACATGTCCACACATTTACGTGTCCACGCACTTACATGTCCACAAACTTACGCGCCTACACGCTCGCAGGCGTGGACTGGGGCGGCGTGCGCCGCGAGTGGTTCTCGCTGCTGTGCGGGCAGCTGTTCGACGCCAAGTTCGGCCTGTTCGCGCCCTTCCACGACTCGCCTACGGGCCTCGTGCACCCCAACCCGGACAGGCCGCCGCACCTGAAGGTACCGTGCCGGCCACACCTCTCCTCACTATGTCTTATATCAATAGCACTACATTCATATAGGTATTTTCTTATTGCAGAGCTCAGCACACAGCCAGACGGCCCACCCGATGGAAAGCGGCTACCGTCGCCTATGGACACTCGCGACACCGAAAATGCTACAAATGCGCTGCTGCTCTCTTAAGGTAGACTGGAACTTGGTCTCTGGTGGCGGAACACAACTCAAGGTTGTTATAGCGGCATACCAAGGGTGGTAGCTATCGAGACGGGCACCTACCACCTGGCTGTGGGTTGTTTAGTCGCATCTTATGACAAGAGCTTGTATTCTTTCTCCGTTCCTGCACGCATGAGCACGGATTATATTTTCTAAGTACAAGTGATTTTAAACATTTTTTTATGACGTAACCCTATGTCTTGTACCACCTTTATTGCCAGATTAGCTAAGAATTTGCTTAAATTTAGTATTTTTTAATTTTCGTGGCTATTACTGCTAGCTGACTATGTGGAAAGTGGTGTTGCTAGTCCAAGAGTTGCTCCACACGGGTCCGTTAAATCCGTATGTGCAATTACCAGCGCGGAATGCCACTTAATATGACCAAGGCCATCGTCGGACTCGGCTGCGATGCCTCCTATCTAATCTATGACCGATGTAAAATAACCGAACATTATTTTTAAAAATGTTTCAAACTACCCCCAACTTGTTCATTTGTAAAGCCACAACATGTTGCGCGAAGCGGTACTAAATAAAATTAGACTCCCATATATTAAATAACGACCATAAACAAAAAATGAAATTAAATGAAAAGCCTCCACGAAGACTATTTAAGACAAAGTCATAGAGAGATTTATATATAAAATTTTAAAATACAGTAATTTGTAATTATATAGGCATTTTATAAATATCAATTTCACTTAAATGTCGCTATCTGATTTGTAGTAGTTATAGGGTAAACTATTCAATTATTGGCACCCCACCCAACAATTGATATTCAATCAATTTATTATTATTTAAATCCATTCAATATTATTATTACCGTTGTACGGCTGCAATATAATATAATATTAAGATTGCTTAATTTTTTAAATAAAATAACTGTGCATTATTTTACCGGGATGTCAATAATACTATAGTCGTATGTGCCATATGTTGCAGTTGAAGCACTTCGAGCTGGCCGGCAAGCTGGTGGGCAAGTGCCTCTACGAGAGCGCGCTCGGCGGCTCCTACCGGCAGATGGTGCGCGCGCGCCTCACGCGCTCCTTCCGCGCGCTCATCATCGGCCTGCGCGTGCACTACAAGGTGAGCACGCCCCCGCGCCCCCACGCCCCCGCACTCTCACGCCCCCACACTCTCACGCCCCCACACTCTCACGCCCTCACACTCTCACGCCCCCACACTCTCACGCCCCCACACTCACGCCCCCGCACTCTCACGCCCCCCCCACACTCTCATGCCTCCGCACTGTCACTTCCCCGCGCCCCCACGCCACCGTACCATATAATTTGCCGGAATCTGTATTCCTGACAAATACAATCTTCTAGGTAAGCGTGCTCCATCTTAGGCCGCGTCATCACTCAACATCAGGTGAGACAGTGGGCAAACGCAAACCTATAAGAAAATATACATACCATAAAAAAACCTTTTGCAACAAAAAGTATATTTAGGTCTAAATGTCGCATAGGACAAAATGGCGACAAAGGCTCGATGTGTTAAAATGCACGTTTCGGCGTAAACTGCTGAACATAGCAATGTACGGCGATATTCTATGAGTGTGGTATCGTACGATTCCGGCATGGCCGCACCGCGTTCACGTCCGGTCATGTAACAAAGGAGAAAGATAGCTTTATTTTTAGAAATAGCGACTTAATTACATTCTTTACACATTATTATACACAGAGCATGATTTGAGAATTTGTACGCCGCATTTTCAACAAACAAGGTTTGCAATCGGCATAATGTTGTGCCGGAATTATATCCGACACAACACAACGCTGATTTTCAGTGCAAGCCTTCCTTATCACGTTAATAAAACAAATAAATGATTTTTAATAAAACCAACAATAAAATACTTTGTTACTTCAAAATTAAAATAAACACTCGTGTGTAATCTGGCTATCGAAAGTTGAACCTGGAATTATTTGCAAACTTTTTACATGGCAACTCTAATATGAATGTCAACGTCAATTTTGACAAACAAGATGGCGGTTTTCGTTTGGTTGTGAGTGGATTTTCCTGTGTTGATACTTTGGCGGAGTCCCATCTTCCGGACACAGCTTTGACAGCCGGGGCTGCTGCTGCACACCAGGAGGCCCTGAAATGTTGCAAATATGTGTCCGTTGGTAGTGGGTACGTATGTGGCTTTCGGGTCGAGACTAGGGGGCCGTGACGAAATCTGATTTTGATTAAAGCGGATAAAACTAAGTTTTTACCGAATATTGCAGTGTATTTTTCAAATAATGTAATGATTACTGATTTTCTGCTATCTACCGGAATTAAAAGTAGATAGTCTATATTCTATTGTAGGTCATTCTAGATTCGAGATATAAGGGTTAGTAATAACAAGTTTTCCAAATTTCATAAAAATCCGTTCAGTACTTTTGGCGTGAATGAGTAACAAAAACATCTCACAAACTTCAGTATTTATAATATTATCGTTAGAAACGAGTATGATGTATCTATTGTCACACATAAAATATACAACATAAATAATTAAGTAACTACCAAGTATCAAAATAGGTTAATCCTAATAATGTTGATGTTGCCATACGTATATTATTTAAATTTGCCGCCATTTTCTAGGGTCAACTTTCGTTGGCCAGACTATAATAACCTGTATCGGAGTCATGTATTCGAATACAATCCCCGAGTGCTACCGCGTGTGTATGTGTGCCGTGTACGTCCGCAGTACTTCGAGCAGGACGACCCCGAGCTGTACCTGTCGAAGATCAAGTACGTGCTGGAGACGGACCTGGACACGTGCGAGTCGGCCCCGGAGCTGTACTTCGCGGAGGACGTGTACGACGCCCACGGCCGGCTGGCGCACACCCACGACCTCGTGCCCAACGGCGCCGCCATCAGGGTGAGACCTGCCGCGTCCCGACGCCTCCTACTAACCGACTTCGGTTACGGCGACGCAGGGGGCTTGCGTAGCCAGTAGCTTTATCTATACATTGAAGATATTAAAAAAAACTGGAATATATGTACTATTATGAACGATGGAGAACATGACGCATTTTTTTAAAACTATTGTCTGTTCGGGATTTTGACTGCTAATTTTAAAATTAAAAATCTCTGCTACTTTTTATCGCAGGAATCCCGCGAGAATTTTCCCGGAGTCGAATTTTGCTTGCACGAGTAAAAAAACGGTACTGCCAACATTTGAATAAATGTTAAGTTTGTAAAATATAGAAACGTGAAAAAAGAAAATTGCAATGCAGACAATGCCAGATACGACACGACGACACGGAGATTAACAATAAGAAACAAAGAGGATATAATCACTACGCTTAATATAAATATTAAAACCAATAAAAAGACTTTATATTTCTGAACAATAATGTACAAAGTATGTAAAATAGACAGTATTTTACAAACAAACAACTGCGGTTTAATGCTTAACAACACATTTATATTCGTATATTTTTTCAATAATCAAATCAGTGACATGACAGCACTCGTAAGATTTAGTATTTCTTATATTTAAGCTTTCCCTCCCACACTAGAACTGTATAGATACTACAATTTTTTGGTCCTTCGAGCCAGATCTCAGACCAGATAGAAAATCAAACAACTTTCATCTAAGTGATTTTAAACTTTATTGTCAAACAGTTAAATATACTCTTTGTGAAATAGTCTGTTCTGTGACTTAGTTTGAAAAGGTAATATGTGCTCGCGGAAGTTTAAATGAACTAATTTGAAACCTGGCAAACCTTTTCATACCATGTTTTGAGTAAATAAATGAATTTGAGTTGTATGAACACAAACCCTCTATAGGCTATGTTCATAATTCATCACAGGTCCGTAACAGTACGAAGCTGCAATACCTGGACGCCTTGGCCCAGTGGAGGTTGGCGGCGCGGTGTAAGCAGGAGACGGACGCCTTCTTGAGAGGCCTCACGCTCCTGGTCCCGGACAACCTGTTGGCGATCTTCGACGAGAACGAGCTAGAGGTAAGTGCGAGTGCTGCTGGCGGGCATGTAGGGTGAGATGAGTGTGAGTGACGAGTGTGGCGATGTGATGGTGGCAGCTGCTGGTGTGCGGCACGGGCGAGGTGTCGGTGGCGGACTGGCGCGCGCACGCGCTGGTGTGCGGCGCGGGCCGCGACTGGGAGCGGCTCATCACCTGGTTCTGGGCGGCGCTGCACAACTTCGCCACCGAGGAGCGCGCGCGCCTGCTGCAGTTCACCACCGGCTGCAGCCAGCTGCCGCCCGGTGGCTTCCAGGTATACACTCTCTCACTTTAACTGTCTTTTCAGAAGGCCCAACACTTAGAAAATGGCTACCGCCGCTCAAAGACATTAGCAATTTCCCTTACGAATTCAAAACGAGTTCCACTGGAGAACACTTTTTGAAGGTCATTATTGCTACTAACACTACGGTACACGCGCCTCTGAAACGTACATTCAACGAGTGCTCGCGCGGGCTACACTCGTAGCCCATTCTAAATCGAAATATACTGAAAGATAATCGTTGAATTTTTAATGAATCACATTTTTTATAATCAATGACATTTACTAAGTAAACTGTAACAAAAAAATATTATCTTTCTTAATCTTAAAAGTATTAGCAAAACTTCAGACTTCTCAAAAAATCACATAATTTTTACTTATTTGAGATCAATCACCTTTTGGTCTAATTCTTACTTATATTTTTTTAATTTTCGTTACACGATGGACAAATTAAACTTTGATGATCATCACATATACGCCTATAGCATTTCGACCCCATGTTTTCCTTGTGCTGCGATCAATTCTGCAAGTGGCATACCATCGTCCGAATCACTGTGGTTTTGTTCAGCATTTTGATCATTATCATCCCTCTGATCTTCTTGCTCGGTCTCAGCGTCGTGAGCAGAAGGAGCGACAACCAATCGGAGCTTAGCGAGAGACTCGACTTTAAATCATTCCATTTCACGAAGTCATGAACAGAAACAATACTTTGGGTTACATATGTAGCACGCGCGTGTAGTGTTAAGGATAAAAAACGAAAAAAAAACTCCTCAGCAACAAGTCTAACTTAACTATACATATATATAACATTTTTTTTTAATATACGTTTAATACAGAAATATTATGTTACACAATTATTTTTCGAAGAATTAATGGAGTTTTACCAAACAGTGCATACTCAATAAGACAAAGACACAATAGGATTTTTAGGATGAGATAAAAGGATCGGAAAAGAGGAACGGGATATGGGATTGTAGTATGTATGAATTTGCATTGTTTATTGTAAGGGGGGCCAGCGCACAAGTATTTGCACACGTCGCATAAAATGTTGTATATAAGGTTGTAATTTTGTTAAACTTAAAGAGAATAAAGACATCATTCTCATTGGGACAATGAAGTTTTAATACTGCAACCACCTCAATCGGCGAGCAGCCCCCGACAATACCACAGGATTGTAACAAGTAATGACTCTACCAAGTCAAGATTTAGTTGAGACTTTCTATAAGAACAAAAAGAGTCTGGTTGCACGAAATCTGCAACAAAATATAGGATAGTGGGGAATGGCCCAAAGATTGGATGCAATCCATATTCATTCCTTTGCACAAGAAAGGTTCGACTAGAATTACACATTTGCTTTAGTCTTCCAACGAGTAACTATTTGGAGTAGCAAATCTCGCACGAGCAGACGGGTTTTGTAAAGGGCAACGGCACACGCGAGCAGATTCTCAACATCAGCCAACTTATAAAAAAGCACATAATATAACACACCAGTTCTTAAGTGTTTCATTGATTATAGTAAAGCTTTTGATTGTGTTCAACTGGAACTGTCTATGGAAAGTGCTCTCCTCTTATGGCGCCCCAAACCATTTGACAGCATTAATCGCTTTAGGTTGCGATTCAGGGTATGTATGGTTCTCATAGATCAAGTTTCTGAGCCTTTTGGTTCCAAAAAAGGTGTGTGACAAGGCTGTATATTATCTCCAGTTTTATTTAATGCATATGGTGAATACCTAATGAGTTTAGCTTGCGATAACTGGGAAGGACGAGTACAAACATCGGTGTCGCCCGTGGTGTACGCCTTGTCTTCATTTGTGTCTGAATACAAAACTCACAATATTTTATAAACTTATCATATTTGTGAGAAAGGGATTTCACTGTCCAGGAGCTGAACCCGCGCTTCCAGATAACGGCCGCGCCGACGTTCGGCGCGTTGCCGACGGCGCACACGTGCTTCAACCAGCTCTGCCTGCCGGACTACGACAGCTACGAGCAGCTGGTGCACGCGCTGCTCTGGGCCATCAACGAGGGCGGGGAGGGCTTCGGCATGATATGAACGCGCACTCGTGCAGCGATTCCAGGCATTAGTTCAATGTAGGGTCAATTGTGCAATCGTTGACACGCCGTCAATTTATTCGATTAATCGCTGTCTCCACGACTTGTTACTCCTTGTAACATCAGCTATATGCCAGTGAAAGACCCGTCAAAATCAGTCCAGCCGTTTCAGAGATAAGTTGAGACATCTCTACCCAATATCCCATCCATTCACTTATCCACAAGCATTCATTCACCCATCCATTCATTCATTCATTCACTCGTTCATCCAACTCCCTTGCCTAAGCACATCCTTAGTAGTGAACTATATAACTATAGGAAACAATGTAACTTTTAAAGAGTAATAAACAAAAACAAATGTCTCGGCCAATCTCGTTCGCCCGGGCCAAAGAAGAAGAAATTTAAAAAAAACATCCAGGCAGACAGACAAAAATACATAAATTACATTTTTAGAATATCTTGGTCCGAATTCTTCCCCCCTCCCCCCTGATTTTTTCATATTTTTATTTGTATAGATACTAAAAAAAAAATATTTTTATTTTGTAGCAAAATTATTATGATATTATTCTATGACTACGATATAATAAATATTGACGATTTTATTCATATCGAGTTGAGTTAGTTTGAACTTGTCTGTAAGAACCTTAAAGAAGCGTTCAAACTTACTCTAAATCAATATGAATAAGGCCGTAAGATCTGTTGAGTATTCGGCGAGTTATGTTGTGGTGGAAAGTAAACGCATATACGACTGTGTTGTAACGGCCTTTATTCGCGACTGGTATGAATGAGGCTTTCTTATGATGGCTTCACAAACTGTGGCCCTACAAGTCAATTGACGGAGTGTCGACAATAGTATAATTTACCCTATTGCTTGCTAATTATTATTAAAGTAACGTTTTAACGGCTAAACGCGTTTATAATTTATTATATAGATGGTTGGAAGATTATTTGAATCAAATGCAGAGATAAAAAAATTATAATTAATAAACAATGTACCATATTTGAACACATAGATAGGAATATCTATAGGTTTTAAATGAAAATCAGATTTGTTACATATGCTTAAGTTGCTCAGGTCAGGTGAAAATCTTGCTCAGATGAAAAAAAAAATCACAAAATATCACTTGAAACAGATTTATTTTAGCCGTCTATTATAATTATGGTATCAAAGCTGTTATCATCGATTATATCAATGATATAGTACCAGTGGTTTGCTGTTTTGATTACAGTACAATTAAGTGGTACTGTAGTCAAAACAGTTTTAGTCGCCGTGATTAAAGAAGTATAATAATATAATTTTATGGTATAGCCGCTTCAATTTGTGAAACTTTAATACAACAAAAAAAATCATATTGTCTGTTCTCGACTGGTCTATAAAAAATAGCCATAAAGTCAGATATCAAATTAAAACGCGCTTAAATCCGTTAATACTTATTTATAATAATGATATAAATATCAATATTGTCATACTCGCACCATTGACCAGGTTTGAACAATTTGGAAATATTATTACACCTAAAATTACGACAGAAATAAGTACTTTTGTGTTTTGCGGCACGTATACGAAATGCGATAATCTAGCACAATATAAATAAATACAGAAAGTCCATCTAAATGTGTTTAGTTATGATGGGAATATCGCGCCATGTGAGTAATAGCTCTAAAGTGCTGCCGAAACAAATATATTAACGAGAACATGGTTTGGTCGTAAAACTTACTCGCAGTAAAGTTTATACTAAAACGAGTGAGTACAACTCACTCACTCAGCCTAATGACTTTTATAGAAGACCAAATGAATGTAACTGACTCACTCAGTCTGCAAATATTTGCATTCTCCTTACAATTACGAGTAAATGAGAAATAGCCTATACATTCTTAAAATTGGTCGATCAAGATGAAAATCACATGTTTGTTTGAAAATATAAAAAATCTCATCTAGTCATTTATTTGAGTCACTAAAACTATAGATCTCAGACCTTTCCAATATATTAAACTCCCTTCTGGGTGTTACTGAAATAAACCCCAGTCTCATTGTGTCCATAAAAAGTGTAATAAAGGCTTAAAATAAGTTATAGGTATAATAACGTTAAAATATGTGTAAAAGTAGTTAATAGTGGGTAGATAGTTGAATTCTACAACACACCTATCAATTAGTCGTTGCTATGTTAAAATAATAAACAGTGTTGGGGGAAAATTAATTTGAAAAGCATTTCTCTCACAATTTATGAATATCTTTACTTGTTATAATATTTGTGTTGTCCATCCAAGCCAATATTTTGCGGCCTTTGCAGTTTAATTATCATTTCTATTTTTCATCATTTGAAATATGGAAACAGACAGACGCTCCATGGAAATCTTCCTAAATTTTCAACAACTATACTTTTCATAACACAATTATTCAATTATAGAAATATTCAAGTACGTTAATATCCAATTACGCTAACATCAATTTAAATATGCATCCAAATAAAATAACATCCAATTACACTAACATCCATTTATACATACGTCCAATCACTTTAACATCCATTTACACTGACATCCACTTATACAAATATCCAATTACACTAACATCCATTTAAACATGCGTCCAATTACACTAACATCCACTTATACAAACATCCAATTACACTAACATCCATTTAAACATGCGTCCAATTACACTAACATCCACTTATACAAACATCCAATTACACTAACATCCATTTGAACATGAGATCAATTACATTAAACAATCAAACCAAAGCCACATTTACAATTATTATTATTCTTGTAAACTGTGATTTTTAAAGGATTTAAATGTTATTCAAAATTAATTTTCTCCCACATCTGATATTAATAAATATAATACTTTTAAGTATTTCAAATATAACTTCTTGAAAAAAAAAACGAACAAGTATAAAAATGAATCCTGCCAAAGAGAAGTCCACCAGTACGGAATTGAAACATGTGTGACAATAAAACGTTAAATGATTGGGTTCCGATTGGACCATATTATATGCGTGTAGGACCCTCGGTTGCGGTTTGAAAGATATCAAAAGTTGCTTCAAACGGTGTTTATAGAAGACTGGCTTCGCATATGGGTGGACATTTATTTCTTAAACATTTTGGGATAAACGTATAAATAAATCTAGCCTACTTGGGGATAATGTAGCATTCTAATGGTAAAATAATTTTTGAAATCGGTCCAGTAGTTTTGAGTTTTTTCGTTGCGAAAATACAATACTCTTTATAATTACAAGATATGTTAATGTAACTGACTTGTGATAAATAACCAACCGGAATTTCAAAAACTTAGCCATCCGGTTAATTCTGGTGGTAAAACCAGCTGGTGGCTATTTGGTTAAATTACTAATCGGTGAGTGGCTCGCTAACTTACAGCCGACGACTGACGGCTAAAGGCTTACCATTGGTAACTATTTGACATAAGCCTCATACAAGTAATGTCAAAAAAAATATAATAAGACGTAGAAACTGGCTATAACAGACAACCAAACCTAGCTGGCGAGCTGATGGACCAATTAGTCGTGATTATTCTGCAAACAGCTACTATTAAGCTTACTTAGTTTTACAATGACTCCCCATGTCTACAACTGGCACATTTTTAAAATCTAATTCTGGTGTTTTTGGCGGGAACTGAAAGGAGACGTTGTGTTGTGCAGTTTTATTTTCTAAAACGAACAATAGTTGTAGGATATTGATAGTTTTTGAGTAGTGATTCATGTGTTTTGCGAGAAGTTTGAATTGTATAGTCATATGTGGCCTTTTGAGTTGTCACAAGAACTCCGTTGAATGGCACTATATAGCTGATTACCTACTGTTCAGCTGTGCTACACAAAGGCTTAAGAAAATGAAGAAACTATATTGTAAACTAAGATCTGGCTTAAAGGCCTAGCTGCCAAGCCATAAACGTAAATAAATAAAATCTATTTCTAGGCCTAATCTACTATAATTTGCTATATTATATTCTTATCTTAAAATAGAAACCCGAGCACAAGAATTGGGGGTTTATGGGCACGTGCTTATAAAGTACGATAAAGCATTTTGGACAATAGGCTTGATTTCCACGTGTTCTTGATAATCGCCGTTTGAAGCCAACTGTAATTTCGATGTACGTATGATATCGTATTTATTAAGTGTGTGAGTTGATAGGCACGCTTGCATTTATTATTTGCACAAATAAACTAATAATAGACGAACAAAATTGGCAACACATAATTGCTGAATTGTAATTAAAATCTTTAGTTTGTCTTTTTTTCTATTGTAAATTGGAACTTCTATTTTTCGATTCTAAAAAAAATACCTTTCTTCTTTATAATGAAATTTTGGCAAAAGTTAGACAAGAGAAGTTTACATAATAAAACTACGTTTCGACGCGATATTTTGATTTATAACTTTCGGACTTTTCGGTCGCTTTTCAGTAATCGTGATCACGGAAGACTACTGAGAAGCGGGTGAAACGTCGGAATCGTAAAACCACTATAACGTAGCTTTATTGTGTCCTAGTCGCGAAAACTTAAGACAATGCTAAGAGAAGTTAAGTTGCCATTACTTATGTAGTTATAGTTACTTTTAACTTTTAATTTTTTTTTTATTATTATGTATAATGAATCACAGAGTGATTTCCTTACTTGTCCGAGTTACGTCTCGTTAAAAGTATTTTCTTGACGAAGTGTTCTACTTTAATACGAATTCGATATAATTTAATTTTCACAGTTATTGTATACTTTCTAGTACTTGCATACAAGCATTTGTATGTCGTTGAGTAAAATATCATAATAATGATTATACTTGAGCATTTACAAATAACAGTTGTATATACCATTAGTGTTACATTAGAAGTGATTAATTCATGTGGCCTATATGCATCGTAAACTCCATATACTGACCCCTTTATTCATAGTAATTATACAAGGCTTATCGACTCGTGAAGATGAATTTAAGAAAACTACTATCATTTTACTTTTATATAGAATTTAAACCACGTATAGCATAATATATACATTAGGGTGCTTTTTTTTTCAACAATTTTTTTTTTCGGTTCCATCGTGAAATTTTGTTGCAAGTACCCAAAAAAAATACCCTGAAAGTTTGGGCCCTTAATATTAATATTAAGACCTCGACCCAGCCGTTTGAAGATTTCCCCTTAAAAAAACACAGAAACTTTGGCTTTTTCATGTTTAAATTTCTATAGCTCAGTGGCATTTCATAGCATCGCTTTGATTATGGACGGGTTTTTTTTAGAATTGAATGCTCTACAAAAGTGTCCATTGCGGCCAAGTCGTAACTCGAACCGAGTCGAAATCGAAAAAATATATTTTTTATAATTTGACCTGATTTTCGATGAAAAATTTAAATTACAAAAACTTTATCATTAAATATCCGGAAATATTGATTTTAGCGACTTGTGCTTAGGAGCTTTTTTGTAGGAAATTAAATTTCCTACAAGTTTGTTGTTTGCATTTTTTTGTAGCTCTTGTTATTCACGAGATAACTGCGAAAAACGCGAATTTCATGGAAAAATCAAGTTTAGAGGCCTGTACTACCTCGCCGGTTCGAGTTACGACTTGGCCGCAATGGACACTTTTGTAGAGCATTCAATTCTAAAAAAAACCCTTCCATAGTCAAAGCGATGCTATGAAATGCCACTGAGCTATAGAAATTTAAACATGAAAAAGCCAAAGTTTCTGTGTTTTTTTAAGGGGAAATCTTCAAACGCCTGGGTCGAGGTCTTAATATTAATATTAAGAGCCCAAACTTTCAGGGTATTTTTTTTGGGTAGTTGCAACAAAATTTCACGATGGAACCGAAAAAAAAAATAGTTGAAAAAAAAGGACCCTAATATACATACTATTTAATGTATAAAAACTTGACACCTAATGACTCTATTTTCAAAGAGTTTAAAGGTAAACAGGTTTTTTTTTAATTAATTGCTTTCGTATAGTATGCTTTGATTAATCTTACGATGGTTTCGTAGAATTGTATTAATTCGTTTAATTAAAAGTCCTTGGTCAAAATATAATATGAGATTCACGTAAAACTTGAGTGCGTTCTTGAAGTCGGTAAACGCTGCGCAGAACACAAGACTTAAAATATTCATACAGAGCTGAGAGGGCAGAGTATTGCGCTCTCGCTCGACCGCTATGCGGACTCGCATGCCATCTCTCTCGCTCCATACACTGTCAGTGTTAACAAATGTCTCCATTGGGCTCGATCTGCGGAAACTCGCAGAGCTAACTTCACTCGAGACACATAAGTTTTGCATGCACTCTATATAAAAACAATCTATTTCACCATTTTTGAAACAAGTGAAATATTTAAAACTCATTGAAAATATGAGGGTTCGCCTAATTTACTGTTATTTATTTAAGTTCGATCGTTATTATATTATAATAAAAGTGTTTATAATAAACGCTTAGTTTTAGATAATTGTTACTTTGATCTCAATAAAGCGAGAGGGCAAAAGATTTAGTATTACCATAGAAGAGGAGAACTAAAAATGACAATGGCTCGGTGAAAATAATACTCTGAAAAGAGCGCTTAAATCTTACGTCTCTAGAGGGCGCCACCAATCATACTTCTGAGACAGCAAAACACTACTAGACTAGACTTTTTAAAACAAATATATATATTACTAAGTAAAAGAAAAACGAGAAAAATATAGACATATATTTTCCCAAACCACTGTTCACTTGACGGGAACGTTCCTAAAAGTTTGGCGGCGTTCCCGTGTATTATTGCAACGTTGGTAAAACGCAAATAAATGAATTACTTGTGACGCTATTTATAAACGTACTTAGGATTTGGTACTTTTTCCGAATTACATTTTTTACTGCACGATTAATATACCTTATTCATAATTATTATACGAGCTTTATAGTCTGGTAAAAAAAAGCGTTATTCTTGATCAAATTTAGAATGCAATTTCACTTTTAATTAAAAACGTGTAGGTTATGTGGCTTTTATTACGATACAATATGTTTAACAAAATAAGCCTAAATGGCGCTCTGTTGTTCGTGCCTACCCCGCAAGGGACCTGGCGTGAAGTTATGTATGTATGTATGTTTAACAAACAAATGCACTACATTGATTTAAATATATTCAGTAAGTCGATTTTCATTTAAAATCGAATCGATGATGCTTTATTGCATTACTGACAGATCAATGATCGAAGAGTATGAAGCGATCTTATCCATATCGACTCAGAGTGAGTTTGTAGGCATCTTTAAGAACTTTGAAGAAGCCTACAAACTGACTATATCACAATTTGAACAAGACCGTAAGTAAGACTTTAATAAAATCCTGTTTGAACGAGATTATAAACCTCTTACAACAGTTCTGAATAAGGGTAGAAGACGTTTTTATAGTGTTCTCTTCTTTAACCGTTATATTTAAACCTATGTTTATTAATAACTACCTACTACTTAATTTAGTCAATTGTCAATTTGATTTAAATTTTACACACTATAATTTCAGTAATTGAATTAAAAACAGTTGATTGACATATATAATTTACAAATTATTTTGTATTAATAACACAGGCCGGCGTGATTATAGTTGTTTAAAATAATCTGATGATTTCTACGAATTTATTAGTCAATTCAGAATATCACACTCGGTTTTCACAAGGATCAATATAGTATTGGCAATTTAAACTTTTTGTTTGTTTCAAATTATTTACGCATGTGGCGTAAATAATTTGGCGGTTTTTTACGAATTTTCTCGTGAGATCTATTAAATGCGTCATCAACACACCTATATATATTGTTACAAGTTATGGGACTCGAATTAAAATGCCGTTGGAATTACTATAGAATTTGTTAGAACTATATAACACAGGTACAAATATAACTGGACACAACCAGTACAAACGTAATACCCGATTCAATAACATGCGCAAAGTCCGGCACTATATCACCCCTCCGTTGCGGCATTGCTTTATGCTGTCAAATATTTCTCGACACAATACTAGACCGCTTGGAGCATTTCTTAGAACCAGCTTGTATTTTAAACACGAGACGCCTAGCAGTGATCACAATACAATAATAGACCCTAAGAGATTACAATACACAATGGGCCATTTCTAATTACATTTTAAACACAAATTAAACAAAAGAAGTCCAAATACGGAAAGGTAGGCTGGTGTGCATTCACTTTTGTCGGCGTGTAACAATATATTATATTAAATAAAACGATTCCTTACGTCGACGTCGTTTATATAACAAATTATTTTTTTTGCTGCAGTACAGCAGACAGAATGTCAACCCTCTAGAAGGAAAATAGTAACCGTTGCCTATTGAACGTTAGCAACATCAAAAGTGTTGCTAATTTGCTGCTGGCCTCAAAAGGGGAACACTTACGGTGATTTGCGGCCTATTTATTACTTGTATTATTTTTAAGCTGTAGGATATATTAATTGTGAATTTTAATGATCAGTAATAAACGACATTAAAAAATAACTTTACAGTCATTGAAAAGTTTATTTTTAAACACATAACGAGACACATTGAAAAGTAATCTATAGTGTCGGGCTGAAGGTAAGGAAAGGAATGCTCCGGTGGTTCGGGCATGTGGAAAGAATGTATGATGAAAGAATGACTAAACAGATATACAATGCAAAAGTGGATGGATGCAGAAGTCGCGGAAGGCCACGACACACCTTCCATGTTCAAATTGATCGTGTACTAGCAGAAAGTGATGTCAGGAGCCTTAAGAACAGACGAGCGTGCAGACAAGAGCTATGAATGTCAAAGAAGCAAGTGAGGTGTGTAAGAATAAGCCTGAATGGCGCTCTGTTGTTCGTGCCTACCCCGCAAGGGACCTGGCGTGAAGTTATGCAAGTATGTTGTTCTAAATTATTTGTAATACCAAATGTGATAGATAAAAAATATGATATACAATTAATTTAAATTATAAGTTTGAACATAATCAAGGTTCTGTTGTCGAAGACTACTTCTATAATCACAGATTTCGCCAAGGCTAGATTGTCGATTTGACTTTAACAATAGACATAAAAATATATATATGCAAGTGTGTGTCAAATACATGGTCATGCGTCATATTCTTTTTATTGATTTAATGTATTTTTTATGCATAATTTAAAAAATATTGTTAGCATTCTGCACTCCTCTATATAAACTATACCTAAGTGTGCGAAATTTCATACACCTCCGTTCGCGCAATTTTCGTAAAAAGGGGTCCAAAGTTTTTGCTGTTTTTGCTTACGTAATATAAAGATTAATATATTTTGAATTCAGGACACTTAAAATTAATTATTATAGCCATCAAAATAGAAACAACGCTCAAAACTTTATAATTGGTCGGCCTGTGTTATTTATGCTAAGCAAAAAAGATTCATAATTTAAGTTAACCCAAAGTTGTATGAAATAATTACAATCAGTCCGTAATTTTGTAACTTGACATATTGTATACTATGACTATACAATAAATAACTTGGAAGAAGAAAGAGGAACACCAGGAACAACAATAGACCATCGAAGCATGTAACTCTAAAAAAATCCGATATAAAGAGCGCTTCAAGATTTGCCTGCTTTTGATATAGCAAAACACCAACTTATGAATGACATTGTCTATTATTTAAATATAACTTTTAAACCGAACAGTCGAAAAGTAGGATCCAATGAAATTAAAATATTATATTTTCAATTTAATTAATTTCCTCCTTTATTCATAATAATTGTCCTTACCAGAAGTATAATAATTGGACCTACTTATGCAAAATGGAACCAACCCACATACTGACAGTTTTGAGAAAAAGCTGTTTTAATAAAAGTTTGCATACAAAAACTGCGTCTATATTTCGGTATTTTTTTGTTGAATATTGTATATTATATTTTGTCCTATATACAAGTCATGGATCTTGTTAGTTTATTATACTCTTGGTATTTTGTGGGTTAGCTGCTTTGTGATAAAAATGTTTTATTCTGTAAATGTTTTTATTAAAACCACTTAACTATTTTTAACGAGCCTATAAACCTCATAAATATTATTAATAAAGAGGAGGGGGGCTTAAGATTAAAATTTTACTGAGCTCCATTTCGAATGATATGGTTTAAAAATATTTTAAAATAATAAAATTTCGCGTAAATATCTAGTAATGATGCTTTAACATGTTATAACGTAAAAGAAAAAAACACTTCTGGGGTCGTCTACAAAGGACGATTTATTATTATGCATCTTTTAAGTTATGTACTGCTACTTCAAAAAAAACAAAGCAGGAAACAGGCGAAATAAATAGGCAAGTCGAGTAAATAAACATATGTAGAACAAGACATACTCTCGCTGCTGACTACCCTCTTTTTTGGCTGCTTGCTGCCATGGAAGTAGGCATAATCTATACGAGGTAGGTATTAGAATTGCGTTCACAGGACGATTTTCATTCCGTCTTACATGTCCGAAAGGAACTTAGAATTCAATACCTAATACTTTCAAACGTTTTAAAATTGTTACACAAAACGCTTCTGTTCCAGCCTAATCAAATATAGTTATATAAAAGACTTGTTAATTGAATCGATAATTATATGAAGAATATCATTTAATAGTAGTGGTTGTCTTTGTAAAAGAAGTTGTCTCAAGTATGTTTGACATTTATTGTTGTTTGTAAATAGCATATGTATTAAGAATAAGTAAAACTTTATTATCACGTTTGTTTCTTATAGCAGATAGATGTTATTCACCGCCTAACGGACAATCTTTTTATCGTCAAAAAAAGTTATTAATAGAATAAATTACAAGAAAAAATTGAAATGTCAGTTCCATGAATTAAATAGTTTGAGTATTGAAGAATCGTCCCTAAATAGTGTTGTTACCAAAGGCGCGAAGTCGAATGTGGTCTTTTCTTGTCTTTAGTTCGTCAGTGACATTCGGCTTTACGTCAGTTCAAATAGAAATTACAAAACGCAGAAGAGCCACCTACATGGAAGTCGTTGCCTCGCTTACGCATTACCATATTTTTGAAGATATAGATTGGCTTTATTTACTTACGGCAAATCTTATTCTACTAATCTCGACAATAATATTACGAGTGTTTCACAAAAAAATAATTTTGAAAGGTGTGCTTCTCGAGACGCCCGACGGAAATGATAACTTGCGTGAGAGAAATGGAAGCCAGACAGACTGGCGCCGTAACGTGTTACGTAACGAAGCGATTTACCCTCCCGTAAGAAGTTATCACTTCAAAATTGCCGTTAATTGTTATATATAGAATGTAATATTTGATGGTGTCTTTGATTCAGCGGGCTAAGCCTTCACCGGCTTACCTCACTGCAACGCAGCGACTCTGGGTTCTGATCCCTGGTATGGTAAATTTCGGAAACGAATTTTCTGCGTTATTTGCTGTGGTCTGGGTGTTTGGGCCTCAAAGTAGCCCGCTGTATATTAATAATACAGGCGTTACTTGCTTAATTAAATGTGTTTGTCTGCCAGATTAAAAAAAATATAATAACAGCACATTTATGTCCCACTGGTGGGCTCGGGTCACCCATTTATATAGGGAAACTGACACCAACCACGCTCGCCTAGGCAGCTTGGCTGGTTCGACATTTCGTTTATCTCGATGTACATATTTCATCACGGCGTTTTCTTTCATCGTTAGCACGCGGTAATTGTAATAAGAGAAATGTTAGTGATGCGTTACAGGATATAGGAATAATATGGAATACTCACTTGTCTTGTTTGCTGGGTTCACGTAGCAAGACTGCATGACATTTTTGACAGACACGGAAGCGCAGCGCCATAGACAGTTTCTTTTCATTGTGTGTCTCGTTCGCGCGAGTGTTGTGGCAGATAGGAAAGACAAGGAGAGGACAATGGGAGGATATTAATACTTTTTTTCGCGGTTAGGTGTACTATATGGCGCCAACAAATGTAATGGAAAATCAACATTCTGTGAAACGTTCGTAATTTTTTGTTAAGATTAGTGGATTACAGGTTTGTCATATTCAAAAATGTGGTGGTGCGCGGGCGGGCATCGAACTCCGTTTAGGCGGCCCCTTAACGTTTCAATTATTTTGTTAACTGTTTAAATGCGTAGCAGATCATACTAAAACAATTAATTGGAAAATATGATTCAAGAAGAGGCTTAATTAGAAAACTCTCGTGTTTTAAAACCGCAAAGTCGTTCAAGTTAACCAAATATCGTTGATATTACACGTGATATAGAGGCTAATGAGACCCAGAGTTATAGTTTGCGTGTATATTTTAGGATTCTTCGTAGTTTGGGGTGGCGTCGAGCTTATTTATCTTTATTATGTCTATATTAAAGATGCCACGAATATTCGGCTGCTATTCGGTATTCTGCCGAATAGTGAAAT
The DNA here is from genome assembly GCA_012273795.1 of Dendrolimus punctatus. Classification (NCBI taxonomy): domain Eukaryota; kingdom Metazoa; phylum Arthropoda; class Insecta; order Lepidoptera; family Lasiocampidae; genus Dendrolimus; species Dendrolimus punctatus. Next base: position 21,939,520 of record CM022538.1, read on the forward strand.
AAGAAACGCGCACATATTGCTCGCTGTAACGTTTTTAAATGCGATTTTAATTAATTTTTATAAATTTAAATAAATAAATGTAAATACTAGGTATTGATCCGTTTTTTAAATTTCAGAATCGAATGAAAAGCCATTTAGTATCGCGCTTAAAACCATTAAAACATAGTTTTTACTGCGTACCTATAATTTGCGAGAACGTAAGAAATTAAGATTCGGTAGTTATTCGACGCTTCGATCGAGAGCCACTATTCGTGGCATCTCTAGTCCGTATTGTTGTTTTCTAAAAGAATCGTATAATCTACCCGATTTGGTACTCTCTTTAAACAGACACTTGGGTCCATATTCTAGAACGATAAATAGACTTCCCAGGGTGAATGTCCTGAGCGCTTCATTGTCCACCGCATTCATTTTTGACAGTCAAATTGCTGATTAATGCTTATATTATTGATATCACAAGGCATTAGAATCGACAAATTTCTTAACAAATGGGAATTTAAAAATGAAAATCAACTAAATGGAATTTTCCAGATTTATTATTGAAAGTCACTAGTTTACCACGGCTTCCAAAGAAATTTTAGTTATCTACTGTTAAAGGAGAAGAAGCGACGCAACAAATTCCTCAGCAAGATAATTCTTGACATAATAATTATTATGTATATACATTCGTCATTTTTTATGTGTAGTTTATACCTACTACTACAAGATTTAACAAAGTAAATTGTATGAATGATTATCGCGTTAGTAGTTATCGCGTTTCGGTGCGGTCGTAAGAAACGTGGTTGCGGACAATAATCGCTCGCAAGGTTCACCGTGGAGCAAACTTATATCTATGTTTCCACTTGAAATATTTACACATTCAACTATGGACGTCAAATGAAACTCAATTATCTAGAACATTCGTAAAAATGTTATGACAAAAATATGATGACAATATTGATGAATTCAAAGTTCCGTTCGCGCGTGATGTTTTTAGAATATGGACAATATTCGAGAGCCGCCCCACTGATAGCGAGCCATTCCAAATGTTGATTGTATTGTAGGAATTATTGTTTATTAGAAAGGTAAGACTGAAATAAAATGATGACTCTATACCTACACGTGTTTTATTAAACATTCCACCAAAGAACAGTGTGGCGACATTAATGCCAACATCATAAACAAGCACGCAAGCTCGAAACTAATATTAATCTGTAGCAAGTAAAACAGCGCGCCATTTTATGACAGCGCGCGCACAATGTTCGCTTAAATTCTCTTGGCGCGTATTCGGCACGAATCGGGACACAGTCCGACACACGCCTTCAACGCGGGGTCACGACATTCGTGCTTGCGTACAATGGTTTTTGCGCTTGCTGCTTGCTAAATCCTTCTGAACTATAAACAACATGAGAGTGATTAAAAGTGTACGACGCAAATTATCTTTTATTAACCCGTAGACCGTTCAACGGCCGCAACCAACCATCATACATCATCACATCCCTCAACAAGATTAGGAATAAGTTGGAGAAGCCCGTAAATTGTACTTAGCTAGAGGGGTCATGAGTGATTTTTCTCTTGCTCTTTGGTACAGAAAAAAATTCAAAATCAATGCCAGTTTTGTATATCTTGCTATTAATTCGTTTGTTTTATGGTAAGGGCGAGGACATAATAGTAGGGGAGCCCAAGATGCTAAATGTGGATTTATTTGAGCGCCGCGGGCACCTTTTGGATGGTGAAGATTAGATGCTAAAAAGAAATAGTAAATTCAAATTTCATAATAGTAATAAATGAATTGGGTGCATTCACTTATTACTATTAGGTATGAAATTTGTAAGATGCAGCAATTCATCGGAAAATTCCACGATGCGTTATAGATATCTGCGGTGCGGTGCTACAATACGTATAAACCAACCGCTAGTCTCAATTCTATTTTTACTCACAACTTACAAAGTCCCTTCTTCCATGAATTCTGATTAAAAATGCAATAAAACAGATAAAATACTTTATTATAACTTAAACACTTAAAAATATGCAACAAACATCTTTAACGATACTACTTATCAAAATACATGTAAATTATATAAATACTTACCGAGATCGTGACCAAGTTCAATGTCATCATAGTGCCCAGATACAACCATATCATTTTGATAAGTCAATTCATTTTTACTTTTTTTTAATTAGTTTTAAAGCAGTTTAGATTATTAGGCTGCCTAAACTTATTTACATTGACGTCATAAAATAATCACTATAACGTAAATATTCCAGATGAGTTCCGATATATTTCATTATTTTTGACATTTAAGGACACCAGTTTAAGTAAAAACTTAAAGGAAAATCTAACGCTCTAGGCTTAGCCCATACTTCGCACTTTCAGCTTTTGCTGTTGGTTTAAAAAGTGTCTCTTTACACAACCGATTTTTATTATAAATATTTCAATCAAATCATTGCAACTGTTGATAAACAAAACCAGCAGTAAATTGATGCTAAGCATAAACATTGTTATTAAAAAAAATCTGTTAACAATATAAGTCTTTTTCGAAAATATCTAAATTCAACAAAATGATCAAGGGCAGAATTCCGGCTCATCTGTGCCAACCCTTATACGGCACAATGACGTATTTTGGCTTAAACTGCAGTTTCTATTCATAGTAATAGCCTAACACCCATGTCTCGCTGGAACCATGGTCCACATGATCGCTTCGGGGAAAGTCGTTGGGTATCTGAACCAAGATCGAGCCAATCCCAGCATCCTGACAAAGAAAATTATACGTTTATAATAAATGACAATGTATAATCCGATCACTATATAACAAGTGGGCAATTAAAACTCTATAATTAATCATTTTTATGCCGGTCAGTATGAACAATGACTACCCGATCTTGGGCAATATAATAAAACGGATGAACTGTAGTTTTTTTGTTAAATCAATGAAATGAAACTTCGTAATTATATAGAAATAAAAATAAAAACAAATTTTACTCACTTTTTTACTGTACAGTTTAGCGAACAAAGTAAAGAGATGTTATTATGATAAATATCAAGGATCCGAAGCGACCCCCCCCCCCCCCTCGCCGCTGACGCTGCTGAGAGCGCGAGGGGGGGAGGAAGGAGAGGGAGGGGTGAAGGCGCAGGAGCAATCCTCGCAGCCTCCCCCTCCCCCACCGAAGGAGGATAGCGCCCGTGACTCCTGGCAGCCACGGGCGGGCGGCAGCGGGCGTCGAGGTCTGGGGGATCCTATAGACCTCCGCCCGCACTAATGCCGCGAGAGGCAGCCGCGCGTCCCTCTCAGGGCCGGGGGAACGTCATTCCCTGGCCCGCACACAGGCGAGGCCGCCTCTGTTTACGAGGCGGCCAGCCGCTGCCGGGGTTGCGGGTTAAGCTCGCGCATGTACCGTGACCCCGGAGCTAGGCGAAAGAAGGCTCCCATGAGGTTTTAGTGGGTATACCGGTGCCGGTCGTATTGATTAATCGGCGTCGGGGAGGCCCACATACCGGCCGCGCATGATCCCCCGCGCGGCTGACGATGCGACAACGCATTTCCTCATGTAAAATAAAAAGGATCCGAAGCGAGCGTGCCGCGGCAGGGGCCAGCAAGTGCCAGAACAGTTGGTCGCTATTTATTCGTCTTCAGCCATTCGCAGGACACTCCAGGACTCGTCTACTCAATCGGCAATCGGTCCTGCAGCAGACGTGACCGGCCCATCGCCACTTCAACTTGCTAATTTAACGAGCTATGTCGGTTACCTTGGTTCTCTTATGGATATCTTTATTTCATATTGTATCCATAAGAGAATCACCTAACATAGCTCGCTCTGAAAGCCCGTTGAGTGACTTGGAACTTGTAGACCAATCCAGCAGTCAGTGTCCATGTCTCGGCCCGTAGGTCAAGATGGGGAGGACGCACTGCTCGAAGACTTTCGAGCATTGCGGGATGGTCGACGATACGACTTGAAAGCTTACCGAATGCTGTCATAAATGTATTCATTGAAAACTATTTAATCGATGGTTACTAGTTGGTCATGACACTCGCCGGCCGCTGCTGCTCAGCATCAATGTGGACTTAGACGTCACTGCGTGTGCTCGTGGCCCTCCTCCTACGCGCGCTCTAAACACCTCGCACGGCACGACTGAATTATCATATTGCCCGGCTAGAAGTAGGGACGTATTCATACTGCCCAGTCCAAGTAATATATTCAGATTATTTATAACCCTGATTATTTTTAAATGGACCACGGTCCGTCAAACTTTATTAATATTGGCCGTAAAGTAATAAATTTACTAAATTGACAGAAGTTCTTGGTCGTTATTCATAATGATCGGTCCATATTGATACTGCCTGGTTAATACATTTTCCCGTTAAATAGCAATGGTATAATCATCATCATCCTAGCGTTAAACTTTCCTACTTTTTCGTTTACGTGTTATATTTGGTATACCTAGTTGTGAGATCATTGGTACACATGTCAATCCTTTACAACGCCAAGCCAACATATTTTGGGCCTATCCCTTCGACTGGGGTCTAGCGGAGGCGACACGGCTAAACATTTGTTCCCGACATATACCTATACCCGGTTTCGGTAGGCAACATTCTTGCAATTTATCCGTTATGTGATATTTCACGGAGTATATGGAGGCTTCCAACGCCTAACGAGGTTTTTCCCTGTGACTCCACACACCTGTCAACACAGTCATCTTCTTATCACGCACCTCTTGCGTGTGTGGCTCAAGCTCAGTATAGCTATGGTATAGTATAAATAGGATTTTGTAGCCATTTTGGAAAAAGCGATACCTTAATCTTTTGGTCATGTTTGTCCCGATTAAATTTTATTCCGATATTCCGACTAAATTTCAGCAAAATTGGGCACGATGTTTTTCTATGAAATTGTAACAGACAAACGTTGCTTTCTCTTCATAATAGTACGCAATTAATCCCTCACAAACCTGGTGAGGGGCCTCGGCCACCAGTTGAGCTGCTCCCTCGTAATGGCGAGCTGCTGGCCCATCGTGGCCAGTTCGCCCCTCAGCTCCTCGACGACTTCCTTCAGGGCGTTGGTCTCGGCCGCGGCCAACGAGACGCGCAAGCTCAGTTGCGCGCACTCCGCGGAACATTGCTCGCGGGCCCTGGGTTCAGTTTAAGGCATGCAGCAACACCAACAACTTTAAGACATTTCGGTCACAGAAGGTCAAAGCATACAACCAAGTTATTTATCTCTCTTTTACAACGATATTTTATTATCCTATTTAGATAAATATTCAAGGAGTAAAATGGTTTCACGTCAATAATTTGGAGGCGATTTGGTGAATCTTTTCTCTACTTTGAATATCTACTTATAGAAAATTTATGAAATAACCACTACGTCTTATACCGTGAAACCATATGACAAATTATTGATAAGTAAATACTGTTAAAATTATGGTGGCAGACTCTATTCTAATATATAATGCATAGAAGGAAAAATGTTGTAGATTAATATGTATTGTATATATTATTTATTTATTATATATCGAAAAATACATTAATTCAACAAAACACATTACACTCACACTACCATGTATTTGACAGCACAAACACGTATATAGGTATACTCTTTTGTTTGTTTTTTTATTAACGTATTACTATTTCGCGCCAAAAATCCGCCATTTTGCTTTTCTTGCAAACACCTATCTAAGGACACAAATCCATTAAGCCTTTTGGAAGATACGAGGTAATAAAGAAACTATCCTTCTTTGGCAGTTGGGTAAAAAACACCTAATTAAGTTTTTACGTGAGTAAAATAGAGGTCGTTGACCGATGACGCAGCGGCGAGGAAAACTCTATTAATTAGAACCGTTGTTTCTATCACTTTTTTAGTGAAAAGGCAAATCGAAAATCTAGTAGGGATCTGTAGAGTTATAAGTTTGAGAAATAATAATGCTAGAATAATATTTATGTAAAATTAATACAAACAGAAGGTGATGTCAGGAGCCTCAAGAACAGACGAGCGCGCATGACAAGAGCGATGAATGTCAAAGAAGCAAGTGAGGTATAAGAATAAGCCTGAATGGCACTCTGTTGTTCGTGCCTACCCCGCAAAGGACCTGGCGTGAAGTTATGTATGTATGTATGTAATACAAACTGTTGTTCCCATTTGAGCTGTTCGCTGATGTCGTCGAGCGTCTGCTGCCTGTCGGCTGCCTCCCTTCTCAGGGCGGCCACTTCCGCCTCCGCATTGGTCAGCAGGTCCTCGTGTTCGGCCAGCTCGTCCTCCAGCACGTTCAGCTGACACACAATGAAGGAGATCAGACCGGTCCTTGAAGGCAACTTGTACAGGCGAATTTGTATAATAATCATTTTGTCAATGACACGGTACGAAAGTTAACGTCCAACATTATAAGTTACAGAACATCATGTCATTACCCATTCTTTGGGCAAACAAATATTCAAATTTATGAATTCCAGATTAATGAAAATCACATATTAACTATTTCAAAGTTCTTGCAAAGTTCGTATTCCAATGATGCATAACTTGGAGTAGTTTACATTTTGACTAAGACATAGAGAAACAATAGACAAAATTAGCACAGACAAGTAATAAATTAGTTTTAACAATTAACATTTATAACAATGAGGTTGTTTAAATTAAAATGTATGATTCAAAATTTACTTTAAAATGAATTACTTAATTAATATAGTTATATCAGTTTGATATAATAATAAATAATCTTATTCATATCTGGAAGCAATCCTAAGCAAAAAAAATTACATATCAACCTAAGAATTTTACTTGTTACTTCCCTCGCCACTTTCTCCTTACTGCCATGGAAGTGAGCATAATGTAAAGAAGAATGGAGATATTTTTAGATTTAATTCTTATAATAATCTTTAAAAGCTTAGTATCAAAATCGGATTACCCGTTCGTAGGCGTGGTCTCTCTGCGCGCGCGCATCTGCGCCGGCGGCCCGCTCCAGCTGCAGGGCGTGCTCGCACACGGCGACCGCGGCTCGGACGCCTTCCAGCTCGTTGCGAGTGTTGTGCCAACCTGTGCATGGTGGCAACAAAACGCAATCATCAGGGAAGAACTTTACTTTACTTTACAGACATCCCGTATTTAGTCGTGCGTAGGTTTACCGATGACCACCACTCATATTCCAAGGATGGCGGCTAGCGCTCTACTAATTAGTGCTATAGACTTTCATCGGCAAACCTTTTAAGTGCATCTTACACTTATCACTCAAGAGTTTTGATTCAATCTTAATACCACTGGAAAACATTTCAGAAAGTCATACATATTAGTTCAAAATCAACCCTACGTCCTATTTTATGTACACCGTTTGGCAAAGTGTTATCGCTGTTTTAGGAGAACCGATAGGAAATTCCTCAGCAACTCGTCTAGCTAAAAAATATCTTTTACTTTGTATTTATCTATCTCGGGATCTTTTCTGAGTAGTGGGGTAGGGGTAGGCAGTGATGCTAGATCTCCACCTGCTACGACCCTGAGACACATTTCGCTGAATCTACTTTCGTTAATCTTTTGATACATACGCATTTATTTGTGGTGTTTTTAGCGATGTTTCGATTTTGAGTAAAATTTTAGACACTACACTATACCAGTGTATATACTGTTACGACCGAAAAATACAAATTCGCATTTTATTGCCTTTTGGCATTTGGATTTCTTTTATTTACTTTGTATTGAAAATTTGTGATTAAAAAAACAGTTCATTGTGTATTGTAATCTTTTAGGGCCTATTGTATTGTGATCACTGCCAGGTGTCTCGGATTTAAAATACGAAAGCAATGCCCCAATGAAGAGATGAGGCAGTCGAGCGATAACCACAAGCGAATAGGCTGTTTTTCTAAGTAATCAAAAGAGTCAAAATGCGGGAAGGTAATAAACTGTGTTTATGGCTGGCAAGTGTGCATTACTTTTGTCGGCGTGAAAATATATGTTTGTCTTTTTGACGAGACCTTTATTGATTAAAAATATTTAAGAAAAGTAATAAAGATAAAATAAAACAGTGCGAAGACATTTCATAAACAAAATATTATCGGTTGTCTACTACGTTTCCGTTCGTACTAGCGTATGAATCGTAAACAAATCGTTATCAGTGCTGGCCGTTTTGTTTTTTTTTACTTTCCGAAGTAAACACTTCACAAGTGCTTTATGTCTTTTCATAATGGTATAAATCTGTAAAGGGTTCGCGAGTTTATGCATATAGAAATGTGAAAAATGTCAGACCAGCAAATCGCGAAGATACAATTTTTAGATTTATTGTCTGTCTGTCTGGCTGTCTGTCTGATACCTATAGACTGAGATCCGACTGCAAGATGACTACGTTTATGTGTTATTTAATTAAAATCTATATCTATATATAATTATATATGGAGGGATACATAATTGCTAGGTTGCCTATAAGAATGTGGCCGCTAGTATATCAAATTAAAACTTTTTTACGTGTACGATGGAATAGGGTTACCTGTGTAAAAAAGACCGCGAATAGGGGTTGCCAGCTGTTAAAGATAAATTAGAGTGAAAGAGTAAATGCGCTACGTCCCTCGTTGGCGTAACGCAGCGTAGCGTCCCTCGTGGCGCGCTGTCTTTAACAGCTGGCAACCCCTGTTTGTGGACACTTTTACATATTCCATCATACACAGAAAAAAATAAGCTTTAAATTGATATATAATTTATTTTAAAAACAAGTGAATCAAAATATCTAACTAATATTATTTTATTTATTATTATTTTTATAGGCAACCTAGCAAAAATATATTTCCCATATATAATAATAAACAAAAACAGTAAGTATAGCAAGCAGTATATAAAAGAAAACGCACTGAAGCGTAGAAAGTTCTTCAATGATGCCTCCTTTTGCTCTAATAATGCGTGTATTGCATTTTTTTTATTTTACAATAATTTTTCGTTCCATAGTGAATTTTGAAAGTTGACAGTTGACAGTTGACCGTAGACAACGAGTGTTTGTCATAGTAGATTAAACGATAATGCGCGTACACACCGGCGCGAGCTTACTGTTTCATGCCCGGCTGGACCGGTGTGTACCTTCCTTGTACATCGTGCGCGACACGCGCAATTCACTTTTTACAGTATTAACGGCGAGACCCGAAATTTTGCCTGGTAATAAACGAATTTGCGTTAAACCGGACGACAATCTTTTGTCCGGTTTACCAAGATTTTCTTGACCCGGCAAGCATAAAGAAAAACGGACTCTTCGGTCGAAAACCCGATATCTAGCAACTCTAGGCACAACTAGTAAACATTTTAAAAAGTTGAATGTCACTCACGAACATTTTCTATTCTATTCGTTTAGCGCTAATGCGACTTGCCTGTGGGGCCTGAACGAGAGTGACACGTATACTATTAAAAAACGTTTCCCCCCTTTTTTGAAACCGAGCGGAAGATTACTCAAAATGCCAGAAACCATCAAATAGTCATAATATATTTTCATCTCACCAATACTCATATCTGAGATTCTGTCTTCGGCCGCGCAAACGTCGTCTTCCAGGGCGAGCTTCTCTCTCTCCAAAATCGCCTTCTCGAGGTCCTTGTCTTTCAGCAGCTGCTTCAGTCGTTCCAGCTCTTTCATCGCGAGGCGGACTTTGGCGTTGTCAGAGTCCAGGAGAGACTTCAGGGCCGACACTTGGATGCGAAGGCGTTCTGAGCATGACACCTGCATGAATACAATAATACAATTCAGAGGGCCTAAAGGTTGTTATCGTAGAGTCATAAGACGAACATGACAACTGTCAACATAAATTGGAACTATATGTAGGATTGCTTACTATTTTTGAGAAAAATAATTTATTACATTTCTTAAGTAGGGAAAAAATAAAGTATTTGTAAGAAAAAAGTATTTTTCAAGTTTCATATATTTGTCTCCTGGATACAATTTTTGTGTGCTTATAGCAAACACTAACAACTTTTCATTATCCTTAAAATTTTGGAAGCTATCTTAACATTCCCAATATAAATTTAAATAAATAAATAATTCATTTTTTACTAAATTTATAGCTGCTCTGTTCCTTTCTTCTCGCTATTTTAGGTTAACTACTGAATAAACTTCAGTGAAAGCTGGATCGATAATAATTCAGTCATTATCCATATAGAGGGCTTCATAACAAATGTGCGTATAGATAAAAATGCCATTTTTTTGTTGTTTACTATAACATCTATGCATGTTACAATTTAGAAAGTCTGACCAGTATGCAAGTGTGCCTAAATAGAAGAGTATTCCATATTTCAGCCTTTTATATTCAATCAACTAGTCTTGTTTTACTCACAATTTTGTCCCTTGTGTTCACACACTGCACTTTTGTCTGTACGCCCATTTGTTATGAAGCCCTCTATATGTATTCCATTTTACGCATCACACTAAATATTGGGAATTGAATATTTTCACATACTTTATATTTATGCAAAAGTATAAAGTAAATTTATAGGATACGTTATTATAAAGAATGGTTGGCAACCCTAACTATATACTTAGTATGTCTAAAAACTACTAGAGTATATCTAGATACGGGTCAATTTCACCAAACGATTCTGCAAAAGCGACCGCTTTTGTTAGAAAGTTAAGAAAATAAAATAAATATACGTAATTAATAAACTGAAAAACTACCGGACCGATTTCAAAAATTCTTCCACCGTTAGAATGCTACATTATCACAAATCAATATAGGCTGTATTTACTACTAGACACAAGTTCATGATCCTTACTAAAACTTCAATAATGTAAACCAAGGTGTAAACACAATTAGACCCGGCAGGTGGCGCTGGAATCGGGTTCTGCATTTTGATTTTTTCAGGGCTGGACAACGTCTACCGGTGCCGCCAGTCTTTAATATAATTAATTTATATAAATTTCATTACATTTATATATTTTTAACCGACTTCGAAAAAAGGAGGAGGTTCTCAATTCGTCGGGATCTTTTTCTTTTTTTTATGTATGTTCGCCGATTACTCCGTGATTTATAATCCGATTTACGTGATTCTTTTTTTGTTCGACGCGGAATAGCTTCCAATTGGTCCCCTAAAAATTTGACATAATTTGGCCCAGTAGTTTTCATTTTACGATCATTTTTTTGTTCCCGGTTCTTGGGACCTATATTTTTTTAAGAAGCGCGGCACCATTCGTAGGTCCACCCATACATAGCTAGACACTAAAAAGTAACAAATAAAGAATAAAAACTTTTAGATAATATATATTAATAATAATAGCTTTACAAATAAGTTATTTTATACATTTTAGTTTTTTAGTTTTTGAAGTCGGTTTTTTTAAACGAAGTTTTTATTTCTCAATATTTGAATCTTCAGATTCAGAGTTGTCTGTGACTACTGTAATAACTTTATCCGTAGTTTGATCTACCATAGTGTTAATTACACTCATTTTTTGTTCTATGATGACGTGCCGGATCCGAATTCGAAGAATTCTCGTTATAATGATCAATGATCTTTAATATCAAATATGAAAAGGGTAAAAGAAATAATGTTAATATTTTCTTAAGTTTTCACGACTTGTATACAAACAACTGCGTTTTAACGGTTTTAAGCGCCGTAATTTATTTGATTTATCCCGACGTTTCAGCCACTTTTCAGTAGCCGTGATCACGGAAGACAAAGATGTCAAGTGTCAATGAGTATTGTTAAAGTTTTATTTAGCCTACCGCCAACTTGTTATTTTATTAATAATTTTCACAGCACTTTGGTAAGCGTAGCAAGAGGGTGGCGCACGCGCACGATATTGTTACGCCGTAATAGATCGACGATGGGCCGTCCGCTAGGTGGCGCGGCATATTTAATTAGCGAATTATGGGATATGGACAGGATTATTAGGAGCTGTAAAAGTGTGAAGGAAAGGCACATAAAAGGCACTAATATTATTTTAACGTATGGTCAATACAGACATAAAAAGGAAAAAGTCGGTCCTTTTGTGTTTTAAAACTGAATGGCTACAGATATCATATGCATTTCACCAGATGTTAATGATGTCATAGGATTTAGAAAGTCAAATAAAGGTCGAACGCATTTAATACAAAATACAAGAAGATCGTACGTTTTTTTGGAATTTTAACTAGGCAGAAATGATTAGGGACATTATTCTTCGAAATGGTTTTTCAAAAAGCTTAATTAAAAAAAGTGAACAATCCCAATTACCTGAAATGGTGACTTACATTAATCATCACGATAACGTCACCACCTCGCAGTTCTTGGATCAGTTTCAAGCCATCTCGTGATAATACCCGTTTTTGATGATTCCGAACAAGAATTAATAATATGTAAATAAAAAAGTTCGGATGCAGCACGACTCAAAGATGACGCACCTCTGTTGTCTTTTATAAAATTTAATGGCGTCTGTTGTAAACAATTTTAGTACGAAGCAGGAAACTCGCGTTTGTCTATTTTTAGGAAAAAAAATAATTTTAAGGACCGCTTGCAAAACGATCGCCTTTAAATTAAATTAGTTAATCATATTAAACTGCCTAAATACGTTTTACACAAAACGTATTTAGGCAGTTATTTAAACAAATTTAGCGGCAAATTTTGTGCAAGACACTAATTGTACTTAAGGATGTTTTTTAAATAAATTTAAGCAATCTTATGCAAGCGGCCCTTAGTGTAGAAATAATTTGATTGTATTATATTTTTTTGAAATTGAACTATTCCAAAAAGAAATAGTTCGTTCCTGGGTATAAAACAAAATGTAAAGGTACACACAACGTGGTATTTTATAAAAACCACAATCGATAGTATATGAAGATCCACAAAACAAAACAAATTAACAAATGATCCGTGTTTTTTCCGTCAAGTCTTCCGTAAAATTGTAACTTAAGCCGATAAATTTTTTTGCAAAATTTATTGTTTTTAACGTATGCATTTTGTTTTTTGGGAAAAACTGAAGTCAATTGCCATCACAGAAGGCCAGTTTTTAGATATGCTATTCCTCTCACTCTCCCGGACGTCCTACGGGCCGTCTGGCTGGCGGAAGTGATTGCGTTCATCAATGCGCGTCGTATCTGTACAGGGAAAATATCAATTTTTCAAAGCATTTTAAGAAGGTTTCTTTTTTGCTTATTATTTTAATTGGAATTTTTGACACATGAATCTATTATTGCCAGACATTTTTATTGTTGTTTAAACCGTGCCAGACGCCAATTCAGTGTTTTTTTTTAAACTATTTTAGTATGGCTGAAGTTTATATATGACGTTATTTAACTAGCTACAAACCCAACATTAATTTGCCAAACAGTAATTCAATTGTTAACCTTCAGCCAGACCGATCTAAAAGGGAAAAGTGATTGGGTATTTTGGAAGAGTACAGACAGTCACGCGCTAGTTGCGCTAGCGAGATAGACAGTTTAAAATAGTTTGAAAAAAACACTGAATTGGCGTCTGGCACGGTTTAAACAACAATAAAAATGTCTGGCAATAATAGATTCATGTGTCAAAAATTCCAATTAAAATAATAAGCAAAAAAAGAAACCTTCTTAAAATGCTTTGAAAAATTGATATTTTCCCTGTACAGACACGATGCGCACTGATGAACGCAACCACTACCGCCAGCCAGACGGCCCGTATGACGTCCGGGAGAGTGAGAGGAATAGCATATCTAAAAAGTGGCCTTCTTGAAATTCTCTCTCGAAAACGTTGTCAGCTCTTAGACGATATAGACATACATAAATTATTGTTTACAAATTTAGATACTGGTTCTTTGAGGAGTTTATTAAAAGATGTAACTGACTTTGCACTTCTGATGCTCATTGGTGAAATGCATTCCACAATCTTACAGCCTGCACAGTACATATAACCTCTCTCTCCACTTGATTACGCACACGTTTGCTATTTAGACGTAACCAATGAACAATTGGGTAAGCTAGAACCCCTTCAAAATGTTGTGTCCGGTTCATATTTGTTTTGCGTAATTATGACCATACCTCCTAATTTTGTGATAACCTAAAATGGTCGAACGTTCATACCTATGCCGAGCATAGCGACGTGTGCACCAACTACCAACTTCACTCGGCATAGAAATGACATGAAACATACAAAACACAATCTTGAGTAATCGGGGAGATTGACGCATGTCATAGAACCGCCAATCTATACTAATAATATTGTTACGAGTTACGGGACTCGAATAAAAATGCCGTTGGAATTACTATAGAATTTATTAGAACTATACAAACATGTATAACGTAAGTACAAATATAACTATACACTACTAGTACAACTGCACGATTCAATAGCACGCGTAAAGTCTGTTACTATATCGCCCATCGAATCTACGTCTTGCTCGTATCATAATTCTCGCTTGACTGCCCCACCCCTCCATTCGGGTATTATTTTATACATTACTATACAGTACAAAAAATCGACCGCGTGCACTGGGGTTTCCGAGAAACAGTAAAATGCACACCTGGTTAATTATTTCTGCGAACGGCCAACAAAGTCGGAAACAATAACAATAGGCTATTGTCTAATTGCCAATTTTAAATACGAAATAAACAAAAGAACTAAGAATACAGGAGGGGGCAATAAACCAGATGCGCTTTCTTTGTCGGTATGTAACAATATAATTATTGCTGTTGCGTGTGATATTTATTTAGAAAAATATTTTATTTGTTTCTTAAAGACAAAAATTAAGTTAATATTTTACGTGATTTTTTTACTGAATAAATTATTCTTCTTCTTCTACTTCTAACATAAATAGAAAAAGAAACACAGTAAGTCCTAAATTGGACCTAGTCTCAGCATAATGCTAGCCAACAAGGGCGCTGTTCTTCCGTCTCGGACCAGAAAGTGGAACCACGATGGACAAGACAACAGCCTGTACGGCAAAAGAGTTTCCTACAAAGGACGAAGTGTGTTCAGATATTGTTAGGAGAAGATTTTCATTTGAGCGCAAATTACGGGAATGAGATTGATAGAGGAAACTAAAAAGTTCATGTAATGCAATGTATGTATTATAATCTATTTAGGAACGTATATCTGCAGTCATTTAGTTTTTGTTTTTACTAGTAGTTGATTACGATTGTAGAGTAGTTTTATTGCACACGAAATAAACTACATTCTACATTAATTTGTCTAGCTTTAAATTTACGATGAACAATATAATAATAATACATATATAATAACAGCCCATTAAAGTCCCACTGCTGGGCTCAGCCCTTCCATTATACGGGGAGAACGGACAGTATACCCGCCATGCTGTTTGACACATGGGTTATCTTGATGTGCAAGTTGCATCACGTTGTTCTTCATCACCGTTGTTAGCACGTGTTAATTTTAACAATATGCACATTAGGTCAGAAAACTGCCTAATTGGTGCATGTGTTCCGGCCAGGGTCGAAGCCGCGCCCTTTGCTTTGGGACACGTACGCTAGCCGTTACGCTACCACGACTATTTGACAATGAACAATAAAAAGAAAAGTGAATCAATTTTTAGCCAGACGTGTTGCTGGGTCGTTCCCTACAGCGAAAACATCTAACGAAGCGCACCTATAATAGGAGGTAAACTTCATTTTTAACTTCTATCTATGATCTTCAAAAATCTCCGTAGAAACATTTAACTTTCCAATGTAAAGAAATTAGTTAATTAACGATCGAACGATCTCATCTTGTGATTCACACACGGAAAAAAATGTACATTTTGTGCAAAGACGCAAACCAGCAGGTATGGACGCACACTACGAAGTTGAAAGCAATTAAGTATGGATATAATCGTTTGGTTTTCCCCATTCAAATACACTGGGTTTTACCCACTTGTATTTACGCTGCTTGGTTTTACCCACACGTGGTGGTTTTCCCCGATTGACAATAGTAGCTATCTATGTCTGTGTGTAGCATAATATTGGTGCTATCTATGTATAAACATGTGACGCAAGTGTTTTGATGAACATCGAATCCGTTGATTCATCTGTTGTTATACCTTTTTCCAAATTAATAATGAAAGGTTAATTAGTGGTTAACTTTTGCATGCTGCTACAAAAAAGAAATATAACGTTTACAGTTACCATGGAGAAGAGTAAAAAGAATTCGGGGGTCAGCCAGGGTGAGACTCTCCTACAGAGCCGCCTTAAGGGCATTGGCCGCCTGAATTAAAAAATCAGTTTGCCTACAACCTATAAAAAAAACATTTTTAAGGATCCTAGTTGCTGAAATACCTATTTCATTATAAACGCAAAAAATATTTTTTTCAACAAGATCTTGAAATATCGATGCTATGTAAAATGTAAAAATGACTACATTTTACAATATTTTGTTGTCGTAACACTGTATAATTATAGTAATTTCTGTGATTTACTTGGCACCTACTCCAAGATGTCGCAGAAAATTTTATTTTAAGCTTTTTAGTTTACTCTTGGTGTCGGTTTCTTTTTGTTAGAATTTTTTTATTTTACACGTTCAAGTTGCATACACGCATAACCTTATATATATAATCTTTTTTGAACTCGGTTACAATCAGGTCTGCTTGTCCGTCTAACTTAGTACGTCACATAAATTTTTCTCAAAAGCTACTAGGTTTATATTTTATATGGAGATTAAATATGAGAGGAAAATGTAGTCTGTATAGCACTACACATTAGTGATAGGTAGTTTGTTTAAGTCTCCTTAGGCGGATCTTGAAAAATCATGGTGTTCTTTCTTTGATGGCATCTGTGGTTGAGTGGGCTAGGCCTTTGCTGGCTTACCTCACTGCAACACACGAGGCTCCGGGTTCGATTCTTGGTGTGATAAATTTAGGAAACGAATTATGTCCATTATTTACTAATGGTTTGGGTGTCTGGGATCGGCTCCAGAATAGTCCGATGTATATAATCCAAAACACAAGCGAAACTTGTTTGATTTGGGGATGCACCCCTGCGCCCCCGGGTGCAGACTGCCCTGTCTCCTTAAACGAGACAGTGATATCCACTAAAGAGATAGCATGCATAACAAGGGAACTGCTCCTCCAGTTTCCTTCGCGCTCCCGGGATAATACGGCGCTGGAGGGCGTCGTTTATTATTGAAGTGAAATTTCTATATAGACGGGGAGTATTAGGATTTCTTCTGTCACGAAAAAAACATTACGGCCGCATGGAGGAGGTAGGTATGTATATCGCGTGGTGAAGAAAGCCGACAACGGCGGAAGGAGAGAAAGGCTGACGGCGACAGAGAGAGGGCAACGGCTTTATCAGATGGATATAATGAAAAAGATGCACATTTGTTAATGTTCCGTTGTATGGTTATAATTTTAGACTTGACTATGGATGTTTTGTTTGGTTCCAGATCGAATTCAGTTTTTTAAAATAAAATGTGTTAAAATAAAAAATGCATTCATTAAAATGTATGTAACCTAACTAAATCATAATTTGCAGTAACCTGCACAAAATCGAAATATGTGCTGGGGCACAGGTCATAGTAGAAGTGAAACTTCAAAGGACAAGTGGAGAAACGAATCGCAACAAAAGTTTTACGGGCAGATTCATTCACTTGTTTTACCATCGGTTGAATTTTGACATTACTTATATGACGCTATTTCAAACAAACCTATAGTAAGACAAATGAACGGTTGTGAAGATATAGCCGAGCAGGGTGAGCGGCGACCATGCCACTTTTTCTAGTTATAAACTCGATATATCTTTAGAATGGAATGTCCGAATTGAATAATTCAAAAAGTTATATAAAGTTATTGAAGCAGTCTTGAATATGAAGCAATTTATTTAGATAAGGATGAATACCAAGATACATATAAATATGTTTTTCTAGCGGCGGTATTTTAATTTTATTTTTAAAACAAAAAAACACTTATAATAGAACTAGCGACCCGCCCCGGCTTCGCACGGGTGCAATGCTGATACAAAATTAAATACACTGCAGAAAAACTTGTATTATACATATAAACCTTCCTCTTGAATCACTCTATCTATTGGAAAAAACCACATCAAAACTCGTTGGGTAGTTTTAAAGATTGAAGCGCACATAGGGATATAGGGACAGAAAAGGCGACTTTGTTTGACTTTGACTTTGTAGTGATGATGATAGAATAGAATAGAATATACAGCGTGTTTCAGACCTTACGACAATAAATCAGACCACGTTTGCTTCATGACGTACTCTGCCCAAATACAAAAACGAATCAAGGTAGCTTCTTTGGTTTAGCCACAGGACCTCATTTTTCATTTCAGAATATTACAACAACATGTATCAGTTATTGTGTCTAAATCGGTAGGTTAGTGACCAATGTATCATGTTGCCAGCTCGTCTCTTCATCATTAAACGCGGAAGTTGTTCATTCTTACGCTCTCACTCGCGAATCAATATTTACAAGATGTTGTGTTTTTATTCCCTTTTTATCGTAATTAATATGTTCGGAAATTGCTTTTTTAAAATTATGACTTTACGGTTAATTTAATAGTACCAAAAAATTTGTATGGAGTACGACCGCTAAAATTATGATTTATTGTCATTTGAAATGAAACACGCTGTATATATTTATTGCGTAATGCATGTACAAAGTTGTTACAGTTTTTATGGTATCAATGCATTCGGCCCATCATTGGGCGTGCAAAATTAATATTACAAGATTATATATATTAATGATTACAATATTAAATTATGTACAAAAAATGAATGAATGAAATGAATGAAAACAATTAAAATTAAACATTAATAATAATTATCTGGTATACAATATAATAATAATCTAAATAATAAAATGTCTAATATTACATAATGTCAAATATATATGTAATAATGATTTATCCTCCATAAACGTATTTATGTTATAATAACATTTAGTAGTCAGTAAATTTTTGTTTTTTTAAATAGTGTAAGTGGCAGTTCTCTAAGAGACTTCGGAAGCTTATTGTAAACAAAGGGCCCCATGCAATAGACACTTTTGCGCATTAATGTCGTAAATAGACTGTATATAACTAAAATAATGCTTTCTTTCTTTCTTTAAATGATTTGATGGTGCAAACCTTAAATTCATCGCGTCTGCGTCTAATTGTGAGATAAGTATAATCGTTAAACATATGCTGTCGCGACACTTTTTGTAAGTAATTATCTGTTCTGCAAACTCGTAGTACATTATTTTATTCTGTTAAGAATAGTTTTCATTAATCAATAGTTTGGGTTACATTATTGGTGTTTAAGTAAGGACCCTAATTTTTTTGAAAATATAAAATAGCGTAAATCACCTAGGAATAGTGTAGCTTGCTAAAAGTGAAAGAAAATTTTAAATTGGTCCAGTTGTTTCCGAGCCTATTCAATGCAAACAAACAATCAAATGTACCCTCTTTATAATGTTAGTATAGACAAACACATACCTCGATATAGTTAATTACTACTATATATTCAATAACAGCGTCTACAATACAAAATGACAAGTGATAATGATGTCTAATAGATCATAAAGATATCTACAAATTACCTAAAATTGGAATCCAGTTTTGAAGACGAGTTTGAAAATAATCGCATGATTTTTAGATGTTATTATTGAATATAACACTTTTTATAAAGCGTTGGTTTTTTGTAACCGCAGATCCGTGTTCCGAAATCCCTGAACATTTCTTGGAATCAATGTAAAAAAGACTGTATGTACGCTTTTATGAATTACTCGCTGATGGCCGCGACTTCATCCGCGTGATGCGGTTTTTTAACTATCCCACGGGAACTCTTCTAAACTTTCGGGATCAAAAGTATACTATATGCTGACCAGGGATATAAGCTAACACCATACAAAATTTCATTGAAATCGGGTCCAGTCGTCTCGGAGATTAGCCGGTACAAAGAGACAAACAGAGAAACAAAAAAATCTGAAAGATCTAAATTAGTTCTATTTCACTTCTTACATTCCCCTGACTCGGTTTTTATCATTTTCTTTCATTGTACAGTTTTATTATACTCCCTTGTTTCGTCTGAAGATGATAGTGGACAATTGTAGTATCGGCTGAAGTCTATGGCATCACATAAGTTTAAAAGTAAAAAAGTAGCATATCCAGTTCCGCCTGCGACGTGCATTTGTAATTAACTTCATTCGGTTTTTATGTCAAACGGCGTCACATTAGTTCTTTTCCCATTAAACGAATTAATTCAAGAATATTGTTTAAAAACTCATTTACCATGGGAAAAACATCAACAGAAGGAAAGAGAGAACGATTATATAGATTATCTAATTTTGAGTCCGACGAAGAAGGTACGTATTTCGACTGGATCGCCATTTTCTTTGTTTGTTATTTTATAACATTTAAAACTAACAAAAAGTATATAAATACTATGTGAAACTAAAGAACATGTGATATGTTTTTTCTTTAAAACTAAATATAGACCTATCGTTCTGTGGGATCGCATATGGTCATTATACATCCAAGGAAGTTCTGCGGGAACTTATACGGTTATGAAATTTTTAAAATACACCTTGGGCGTTCTGTGCGAACGTACATAGTAAATTCCAAGTAATTAATATAACTTTATATAACCTAAATATGGTTATAAATTTTTTTTAAATGTACCTAGGGCGTTCTGTGGGAACGTACATGGTAAATTACAAGTACTTAATATATTACTTTATATAACCTAAATATGGTTATGAAATTTTAAAAATATACCTAGGGCGTTCTGTGGGAACGTACATGGTAAATTACAAGTAATTAATATATTACTTTATATAACCTAAATATGGTTATGAAATTTTAAAAATATACCTAGGGCGTTCTGTGGGAACGTACATGGTAAATTACAAGTAATTAATATATTACTTTATATAACCTAAATATGGTTATGAAATTTTAAAATGTACCTAGGGCGTTCTGTGGGAACGTACATGGTAAATTACAAGTAATTAATATATTACTTTATATAACCTAAATATGGTTATGAAATTTTAAAAATATACCTAGGGCGTTCTGTGGGAACGTACATGGTAAATTACAAGTAATTAATATATTACTTTATATAACCTAAATATGGTTATGAAATTTTAAAAATATACCTAGGGCGTTCTGTGGGAACGTACATGGTAAATTACAAGTAATTAATATATTACTTTATATAATCTAAATATGGTTATGAAATTTTAAAATGTACCTAGGGCGTTCTGTGGGAACGTACATGGTAAATTACAAGTAATTAATATATTACTTTATATAACCTAAATATGATTATGAAATTTTAAAAATATACCTAGGGCGTTCTGTGGGAACGTACATGGTAAATTACAAGTAATTAATATATTACTTTATATAACCTAAATATGGTTATGAAATTTTAAAAATATACCTAGGGCGTTCTGTGGGAACGTACATGGTAAAGTACAAGTAATTAATGTATTACTTTATATAACCTAAAGTGGTCATAACATATTTAATGACCAAAAATTCAGTGATTATAAATTATTCAAGTACTTAAACTAGGTACTTTTTTCCTTAATATAATATCACTAGAAGGTATGGGTTTTTACAGATCCAGGTGAGTCTGATCAATTGAAGATATGAAATCATAAAGTCTGCCTTATGAACAAATCGTTGAATTAGTTGATGGAAAACCTGAAAAAACAGGAAGATAACCCATTAACAAAAGAATTACATATAAAGTATCTCCCATTGGGTGTAACCATACCACAAAAAGAAAAATGGTTTAAAGAAAACTGAGAAATAAGAAATATTTGAAAATAATGTACAAGTTGTTGATTATCCACCAATGTCAGCCCCAAAGTTAAATCTGGAGGTAAAGGCTGCCATAACTGATACCTCAAAGAAGAGGTACACAATAATTGAAAAACAAGTTATCTACTATTCTATCATACCTAGGCAATGCCCTACAGTTATGTTCAAAAGAACATTCTGATGAAAATAAACAAATGATCAAGAAGATAAATGACAGTTGCAGGCTGCTCTGTCACTTCTTATTTATAGACACCCGTGATTGAAGATCTCTCATCTTATCAACTTGAAAAACAACCAAGAGAACTTTAAACTTGCGGGGCCCTCCTTATCCACGGACAGCAGGGGGCTGAACACCAACACAAAACATTCCTGAAACAAATGGAATCCCCAACCTACAACGAGAAATAACTTGAGGTGAGCGTTGGCAGGTTATTAGTAGAGTATTTTACTCATCAATGGAAAAATATTACCAATACCATTTTGAAATGGGTTAAAGGTATATATATATATATATATATACCTATATGTTATTTCATTGAAAACAAAACCACACCAAAGCTCAGTTTATTTGAATAATAAAT
Organism: Dendrolimus punctatus; assembly: GCA_012273795.1. Taxonomy (NCBI): domain Eukaryota; kingdom Metazoa; phylum Arthropoda; class Insecta; order Lepidoptera; family Lasiocampidae; genus Dendrolimus; species Dendrolimus punctatus. The sequence continues at coordinate 21,961,721 of CM022538.1, forward strand.
TTCAAAAAGTGTTCTTAAACATATTTGACTTGAAATTATAAATCTACTAGAGAAAATAGCTATAGAATTAAGCATACTAAAATTAAAGAATTTTGTTCACCTATATTTTTAGTTTAGAAAGTGAATGGTTCCTTTAGGTTTATATTAAACCTTAACGGACTGAATATGTTCACCGCCACTGAGCATTTCAAATTAGATGACCATAGAACAGTTATCTTGCTTCACTAGATTTAAAAGATGTTTAATACATTATATCAATCCATAAATAGAGTAGAAAGTACCTTAAGTTCTTTTTTGAAGGAAATTACTACCAATTTAATGTTCTACCTTTTGGGTTATGTACAGCACCATTCATTTTCACCAAGATCATGGAACCAGTGATAGCTCACCTTTATAAAAAAGGTATTGTTCAATAGTTTATTTAGATGGCTTTTGTTAATAGACAAAACATCTACAATGTGTTGCACACATATAAATACAATATTCACACTTTAATAATTTAAGTTTTTTGCTCATAAACAGAGACAAATGTGAATTTGTGTTCAAACAAAATTGTACATTTTTAGGATTAGTTTTCAATTCAATTGACAATATGACTGTTGGCATATCTTACCAAAAAAAATAAAAAAAAAAAATTTGGAAACTAAAACAATAAGATACATGTATATATTTAGCCAAAGTATAGGTAACCTTATTTCTGTTTTCCCAGCAATAAAATATGGAATTGTATACACTAAAAAAGTGGATCTTGGACCTTGTTAGAAAGTGAATTATATATAAATTATTTGAAACTTAGCAGCATATTTTGGCTTAAAATGTTCATACAAAATAGCTTAGGGGTCATGAAATATTACTTAAAATTGACAACATCACCGCTATATCTTATTTTAATAGACAAGGAGGAGTACAATATCCACCAACATAAATAAAATTATTTGGCTATGGTGTGAAAATAGGAACTTCTGGGTTGTTACTAGATATATAAACATTAAAGATAATGTTACTGCTAATTTTGAATTAAGAAAGCAGTTATATATTACAGAGTGGGAATTAGGATTCAAATATTTTCATATATTCTGACAACCCATGTATAGATTTATTTGTACCAAGAACAAATAGTGTTCAGTATGTGTCTTGGCGTTCAATTCCAAATGCAGCTTCAGTAGATGCATTAACCATATGCTGGATAGATATATTCCTTATATTTTTTTCTCTCTTCTGTGTGCTCCTTAAAGTATTTATTTAGGTGTTGTCATAGCGCCATATTGGATAACGCAACCTTGGTTTCCAATTTACAGTAAACTTGTAACCACTGAAATTAAAAAATTGTAAACCAACAAAAGATTACAAATACAGAACTCGAGATTGTTACACCATCCTCATCGAAAGATATCATTGATGTCAGGAGTGTTAAGAAGGAAGCCTTGTTATATAGGTTCAGGAATCAACTTTGAAGAAGTTGTCATTTTGTTATCATCTTTTTCAATACATTAAAACAATACTTACAATATTGTTGAACAAAAGAAAAATATTACCATGTAAATAATTTAAGTATATATGCATCAAATATATCTCAAATTATTATATATTTTATCAAAATATTTAAAGGTTTTTCATATGGTAGACTGAACATAATTAGGTCTGCATTATCATTATTTATCATCTCACACATAGGTAACAATGACAAAATTAAAAGGTTGTTTACAGGTTTTTAACAGACTTAAACCTACAACACTAAAATATAATAATATATGGGATCATTACTATGGAACTATATAGAAAATAATTATGTTAACACTAATAATTTAGACACTAACACAAAAAAGACTGTCATTATTAGCATTAGCCACAGGCCAAAGAGCTCAGACAATATCACTAATAGCAATTTTAAAATATCTATGTTAAAGATGACTGTATAGTATTAAAATAGAAAAATATGTGAAAACATCAGCAGCTAATAGATGTCAACTTCTTCTAACATTACCATTTTTTAATAAACATGTAAATATTTGTCCTGCAAGAGCAGTGACTAAGTATATGAAAATTACTTAGGTAGAAAGAAAAAATTATTATTGTTTATATCTACCAGAAAACTTCATAAGAATTTTAAAGCCAGTACATTAGTCGTTGGATAAAGAAAGTTATGGAAGAGAGTGATATAGATACAACTGTATTTACTGCACATAGCACCCGCCATGCATATGTTCAGTGGCTTTCAAGAGAAACGTTAACATAGATGACTGGTTGTACAGGTAATTCAAATATGTTTGCTACATTTTATAATAGACCTATTATTAATAATACAACATTTTCTCAAGCAGTATTTGAAAAAATTAATAGTGCTAAGTAAATATTAATTAAGTATAATGTTGTTTTTTAGTTCAATTGTTAATTATGTTAATTAATAAAGATGTACAAAATACTAAAAATACCAAGAATTATTTCAATAAGTTTATTAACATTTTTAGAATAATTAATAAAACAAAAAAAAAAAAACAAGTATTTTCCTTGTGTGATTATAAATAAGCTTAGGACATAAAAACATAATTTTGTACCAATATGTACATAATTGTGACAAATTAAAGAGCTGATTTTACAACTAGTCTTTGAACATCTACAATTGTCCACTATCATCGAAGACGAAACAAGGGAGTATAATTGAACAGTCAAACGAACTTACCTGTAAGTGAAGTTCGACTGCAATTATGCGACCCTTGTTTCGTCTGAAGATGATAGGGTCCCACCCTACCCTATATAAATAAATATATTATTATAACCAAATTGTAAAATCAGTTATCTACTGTAAAATAAATGAAGTTAATTACAAATGCACGTCGCAGGCGGAACAGGATATGCTACTTTTTTACTTTTAAACTTATGTGATGCCATAGACTTCAGCCGATACTACAATTGTCCACTATCATCTTCAGACGAAACAAGGGTCGCATAATTGCAGTCGAACTTCACTTACAGGTAAGTTCGTTTGACTGTTCAATTATGTGATTATTATGCACCGTCGTGTAGTCGTGGTAGCGTAATGGCTAGCGCACGTGTCCCGAACTCAAAGGGCGCGGTTCCATCCCGGACGGAACGCATGCACCATTTAGTCAATTTTCTGATCAAATGTGTATGTTGTTAGCTAGGGTTGCCAGACGTCCCGTATTTCCCGGGACGTCCCGTATTTTAGGTCCAGTTTAAAATGTTCCTTCGGGACTGACTCTGCCCCGCATTCGAACCGTGTTTGGTTTTTACTTATTAAATCGGCTCAGCCGAGTCGGCTGAACGTCTATAGTGTAATGTAGATTGGCGCCCGCACAGAACACTGTTTGCTTCCCCTCCCGCTCGGCGCACTAATACAATGAAACAATTTGTCCCGTTTTTAATTAAGATTATAATTGTATTGATTTTTATAAATATGTTAAAAGCGATAAAAATATATTAAAACTGACTCGCTCTTCGGAGAAATATAAAAAAAAGAATGTAACTATATAATTTTGTTTTTTATTTTTCCCGGGTTAAAAACTACATTCCCGTATTTTTTGCCTATTTAATCATTTGCCCCTTATAGGCTGAAAAAAAACTGGCAACCCTAGTTGTTACAAGTACTTCACCGTTGTTAGCACGTGGCTAACAACGGTGAAGTACATCGTGATGCAACCTGCACATCCAGATAACCGATCTGTAAAACTGCCAAGCCGCCTTGGACAAGCGTGGCGGGTATATTGTCCGTTCGCCCCTATAATGGGAGGCCCGAGCCCAGCAGTGGGACATTTATGGGCTGTATTATTATTATGCATTGCTGAAATAAGTTGCTCTTCAAGTTAACAACTTATTAACTAATGGCTCGGTCATATACCTTACTAACCGTTTATTTTTCGTACTAAAGGTTAAAAATTAACATAAGCTCCATTCAAGTAATTTCAAAATTCAATCGATGGTAAGGCAAGTGAATGACTAGTAAGATATAGGAACAGCTCATAACACGCCGAGGAAAGCTTTAGCACGATATAGGAATAAGCCATAATACGCCGAGGAAAACTATAGTAAGATATAGGAAAAAAACCTAGTTTAAAAAAACTAAAAAGTATAAAATAACTAAAGCTATTTTTAATTATAATGTCTTATTTTTAATATATATTATCTTAAAGTCAGTGCTTAGTAATTTTCAAAATATAGTAATTTTTATGTTTTACTTTGGACCACAACAATATTGTATTAGTAAAATACTGAACCTAGTGTTGAATTTTTATATGTGAAAGCATACTTCATCAATTAATGACTTCATAACACTGCTTGAGAGTTTTATTTATTACTAATCACGTATTATTACAATTTGCGAACCCAAATAAGTACCATTAGTAATTAATTACACATATCAATATCAACGACAAGAAGGAGTGACAGTGCAGAATTCTATGCATAGACGCATCGGACTGATATTCATCGTCTTCCATAGATAAGGTTGGATCTTCGCTGGATCTTATCCAATCCGTTATCAGAGTGATGCATGTAGGGCACATGTATAACTCGAATGCCTAATCTTTAAGTTAAATATCATTAAGTTCTTTGAGTGCGGCCGGAATACAGGAATGGAGAAAGAATACAAACCTGCAGCCGAGAAATCTACCGCAAGAGGCGACAAAACAACTAGCAGCTATGGCTACCGCCTCTATTCTAGAACACGACATCATAACTGGGTCGTATTGATATCTTTTTTAATTGCACGAGTTCAGCAGACAGGCAGACGGTCCACTTGATGGAAACGGTAGCCATCGCCTATGGACATTTGCAACACCAAAGGTGCTACTAATCTGCTGCTGCTCTCTTTAGATATCACAGTGTAGGATATAATTCCAGCACAACAATAAGCTGACTGCCAACTTTGTTTGCTGAAAATGCGACCTACAAACACGAGTATTCCAAATATGCTGTATTTTTGATGCACGTATAGCATCCAAGCATTAATTTACTTTTGACAGTTCGATGATTGGTCAATTAGTCCTAATGCGTTAGCGATTCGATTTGTTATAAAAATAGACTTAATTTATCAATAAGTTTTAATCAATTTTTCTTTGAAGTGTTTATTTTTTATTTTCAAATGACTTATCTTCCATTTATTATTTGCGTATAGTGCTTTAATAGTCTGTGCAATACATGACTCACCGAACGTCACTATATCGTCATTCACAACAATAAAGTACAACACTGATGTCATTCGTTTCACGTGGGCTTCACTGTCAAGATATGTGTTACTTGATAGACGTGCATACGTCAAAAGTAAATTAAACGCTTAAGAAATAGTACAACTAATGCAATTACGTCACTATTTCTTCAAATAAAGTCTTTTCTTTATAACAACCTAGAGTTCCAACCGCCCCTTCCTCCCCTTTCGCGGAGAGCAGTGTATTGATAGTGTTGTATATTAAATAAAAGATAATTGATTGATATCTTATATATTTTAAACAAACCAGACAAAACTTACTGACACACACGTTAACAAGCTCGCCAGAGAGAACGAGAGCCAATTATATTCTCTTTGGTAAACGCTAATAAAGTGTTTGGATACAAGACATTAAAACTTATCGTTCGGATACGACACTCTCCCCACTCTGATGAAAGGTTAACCCTATGTTATAGCACATACAATATAACTGTGCAAGGTACAAGGAAATACGTTATAAAAGAATATAAATCTAAGCAAATATATTTCACAATATAAGTCGTTTTATAAATAAACCATATTGGTACAATTTTTTTTATTTTTTTTTATTTATTCATTTAAACTATTAGAACATTTTAGCATTTGATTTACATGTCTTTTCCAAGTACATCCATCTACATCAATGATATATGTAACATTAGGTACAGATTCATTCAGTATGACACCTTCTATCCAAGGTTTCTTACCCTTTCGGTAATCTCTGACCATGACTTTTTCACCCACCAAAAATTCTACCATCCTGCTATGTGAGGGTTTGTCATTTATTTTTGCTAACATATCATGAGACTTTTCAATTGCAGGTGGTGGTCTCAGTAAAGAAAATCTATTTTTAAGTTCCCTACCCAACATTAAACAGGCTGGTGATACACCAGTCGCGCTATGTGGCATACTTCTGTAATCGAATAGAAACAAATTGATTGCAGAAAGCATTGTGCTGCCACTTTCTCTAATTTTTGTAACATGTGATTTAAACGTTTCAACAAATCTTTCTGCTGCACCATTGGTAGCAGGATAGTATGGTGGTGTAAAAGTATGTTTCACATTGATTAACCTACAAAATTCTTTGAATTCAGAACTTGTGAAAGTAGGGCCATTGTCTGTTACAAGATGTGCTGGATAGCCAAACCTTGAAAATATAATTTTGAAAAATTCTATTGTTCGTGCTGCATTTATACTTGTTGTCTCAAAAACCTCTGGCCATTTGGAATAACTATCGACTACAACCAAATACATTTTGTTGAAAAATGGACCTAAAAAATCTGCATGAATTCTATGCCAGACTGATGGTGGTGCAGGCCAGGGTTTAAATTGACATTTTTGTGGATTTTTATAATTACTTAAACATATTACACAATTTTTTGTGATATTCTCTATTTCCATATCTAAGTTGGGCCACCAGAAATAAGAACGCGCTAATTGTTTCATACGAACTGTTCCAAAGTGACTTTTATGTATACTATTTAATACTGTTTCTCTCAAAACTAATGGAATTATGATTCTATATCCCCAAAACAGACAATCTCTATCCACAGTGAGTTCATTTTTTTTATTGAAAAAACAAAGTAAATCTTTATTTAAAATTCTTTTTTCTGGCCACCCATCTACTGTGAATCTTACAATTGTTGACAATATTGTATCTTTTCTAGTCTCTCTTTGGATAACATTCCAGTTTAATTGTTCAATCTGAGAGTTAAATATGTAATAAGTGTTAGTTATATCTCCATTTTGACATATAGGATGATAATCTACTTGTTCTGTTTTTTCTTGCATGTCAGAATGGGACCTGGATAGAAAGTCTGCAGGATTTAAACTAGATTTTATATGTCTAATTTTGTAAGTAAATGCTGACAAAAATATTGCATAATGTTGCAGTCTTTTAGCTGCCATCTTTGGGATACCTTTGGTTGGGCCAAAGATACGAACTAAAGCCGCATTATCAGTCTCTAGCTCGAAAGTATGGCCATATGTATAGTTATAGAATTTAGTTACACCAAAGATTATTGCCATAGCCTCTTTATCTATAGCCGAGTATTTTTGCTCGGTACTACTTAATTTTTTACTAGCATAAGCAACTGGTTTGATGGTACCATCCAAGTCCCTATTGGATAAAACAGCACCCAAGGCTGTATCTGATGCATCACAAGTCAAGATAAGTGGCAATTTTGGGTCATAATGGTATATACTATCTACATATGCTAATTTGCATTTTATTATGTTATAAGCCTGTTCACATTCTTCTGTCCATTTAAATTTATTTTTGTGTGTACATTCATATAAGGGTGACAATATGGCAGCCATATTTTTAAGAAATCTGGCATAGTAATTCACTTTTCCTAAAAATGATTTTAACATAGTAATGTTTCTTGGTGTAACAGCATTTAATAGTGGTTCAATATTTTTTTTATTCACACTGATTTGATTATGAGTTATATTGAATCCAAAAACATTTATACTTGTTTCAAAAAATTTGCATTTCTCTATTTTTAATTTAAATTCACATTCTTTTAATTGTGATAAAACTTTACATAAAGTCATCATGGTATCACTTATAGTTAATCCCACAATATATATATTATCTATAAACACAATTATATTTTTAATTTTTGAAAGTTTATTACTCATTAAGCGCTGAAATGAACCCGGCCCTGTGTTTACACCATATGGCAAATACAGATATTTATATGTACCTATTTCAGTTACAATTGTAGTCAATTCTTGAGAATCTTTATGTAATGGGGCCTGCAAATAAGCTTCTTTTAGGTCTAGTTCACAGAAATATTGCCCATGTTTTAAAGTTTCAAATATTTCTTCTATGTGAGGTAAAGGAAAATGGTCAACCTCTAGATGTGGGTTTAAAGTTAATTTATAGTCTCCACAAAGTCGTACAGAGCCATCTGGTTTTAAAATGGGTACCACTGGGGTACCCCACTGACTGTATTCCACAGGGACAATTCTTTTGTTTTCAAGTAATCTAGAGATCTCAAATTTTACCTTTTCTTTGATAGCAAATGGAGAGCGACGTACTGGATAACATTTAGGTATGGCATTGGGCTTCAACTGTAATTTAATGGTTTCTCCTTTAAAATTACCCCAGCCTGGACTGAATATTTCTGCAAACTTTTCCTTTACATAGTGCCTTGCCTCTGAAACAGATTTAATGTTTAAATTACTTTCTACTGTTATGTTGTTTGTAGTAATGAAGTTAGGAGGCCACATATTAAATTCATGTAACCAGTCTCGACCCAGAATGCGTGGTATATCATTATTTCCGACAAAGACTTGTAATTTTTTTGACATATTCCCTAAATTGACTGTGATATTTCTCAATATCCCTATTGGTTGTGAAATGGATTGATCAAAGTTTTTAAATTTTACTTGACACTTCAATATATCTATGTGATTTAAATATTTATTTTTGTCTTTTAATGGAATAACAGTTACATCTGATCCAGTGTCTAATTGGAAATCTAGTGGCATACCTTCTATATTGATGGTGATATAGTGTGGTGGCACTCTACTTACATGAATAGAATACATTTCATACTGCTTGCAAGGTTCCAATGAATCGGAGACAGGTGGGGTAATATCTTGATTTTGATGATCACTGGCTTTTGGTTCCTCGTCTGTATTGTCTAAAACATAGACTTTAGCATTGTTTCTTGCCGAAGTGCACATTTTGAATATGTGACCTTGCTGACCACATTCTGAGCAAAACTTTTTTATTAGTCTACATTGAGATTTAATGTGGTTACTAGCGCCACAACAGAAGCATGTATACTCTCTTCTATAGTTTAATTTTGATGATTTGTTAATTTTTTTTCTGTTCTGCTCTTGTCTCTTGTATTTTTCTTGGTAAAAAAACATATCAGTAGTATTTTCCTTGCTTGTAGTTTGTAATAAGGCTGCCTCTACAGTTCTGGCTAAAAATATTGTATCTTCTAAGCTCTTGTTAGTATCACACTTTAGAAGTTCAAATTTTATTAATTTGGAATGCACACCGTCGATTAATTTTTCTTTTATTTGGTCGTCCAAATCTTTAAAGTTGCATTTTCCTCCCAGTTTCCGTAATTGAAGTACGTATTCTTCGATATTTTCGCTTGGTAATTGATTTCGATTACGAAATGCTGCTCGATCCAACGCCGTTGGTTGTTTTGGAATGAACTTGTTCCTTAACTTACCTATTAGTTCGGTGAAACTAAATTTTGTAGGTGATTGCGGCGAACATTCTAGATTTAAAACTTCTAACACATTTATTGAGATCTTTGTCAAAAGTAATGGTACTCTTTTCTCTTCTGGTACATCCAACATTGTTATAAAGCATAAAAGTTGCTGTTCAAAATATTCCCATTTTATACCCTCGAAAGGTTGTAATGTGAACGCCGCCGACGCCGACACCGATGACGTTACGGCTGTACCTTGCTTTTCGGCTTGATAAAACTCGTCTCGTCGTTTTGCCATTTCGTTGTTTGCGCGAGTTGAAAATATGAATCCTCGTCGCCAATTTGTTGTATATTAAATAAAAGATAATTGATTGATATCTTATATATTTTAAACAAACCAGACAAAACTTACTGACACACACGTTAACAAGCTCGCCAGAGAGAACGAGAGCCAATTATATTCTCTTTGGTAAACGCTAATAAAGTGTTTGGATACAAGACATTAAAACTTATCGTTCGGATACGACAGATAGTATCTTTTATGCCCGGTTTCTGAGATTACCAGTATTGTTGGCAATTTCGCTGTAAAAGACTTTTTATTTTAATTTGAGATTGACAGGTTCACAAAACAATGCGTTCCATTTTACAATAGGTCTACTTCACTGCGTCGCAGAGGCTCCGGGTTTGAATCCTGGTATAGCAAATTTCGGAAACGTATTTTCTCCGTTATTTCCTATGATCTGGGTTTCTGGGATCGGCCCCAGCGTGGTCCGTTGTATATTACCCATAAAACAAGCGTTACTTGCTTAATTTGGGGATATATATACAATACGTATGTCTGCCGATTATAAAAAAAATCTACAAAGTTATGTAATAGATAAACTTAGGTTAACTATTAACCTACAATTAATACCAAAACTCGCCACTAGATGGATCTATTTAAGAAGGAATATCTAATATTTATTTACATCAAACAAAGACGTCAACAATTAAACGTCAAACAGAGGATATGGAATAGATAAACGCTTAATATTGGTCGGTTAAGTGAACCTAGTTTACATGCAATGTTCAAAAATGTAATTTTATAAGTTATTGAACCGATAGCGCTAACGACAAGTAAACTACAGTTAAAAGTACCTTAGAAACTGGGCATTAATCGCCCATAGGCGACAGTAACCGCCTACCATACGGTGGGCCATCAGTTTACCGACTGTATTTCGGCAATAAAAATAAACCATAATATTTGTAAATATTATGGTTTATTGCATTGTATATGCGTCAGCGATGGAAGTAATGCGATTACATCATTATTACTCAGAAACCGCTGCTTTTCTTCTGGTAAAGTACAACTTTTAGGCACTACTCAAACAATATCCCCTCATCAAGAAATAAAAGTATAATCCAGTCATACAAACAAAAGAGGGTAAGTCTCGGAATGAAAGTCAATAAGCTATAAACTTCTAGTTATCTTTATTACAGTATTCTATGAGTTGTCTCAAAAGTCTCATAAGATCTTGTTAAGATATTGTTACATAGCGTGAAAGTACATACACGTCGTAAAAACGTAGTTTATTGCCTATACTGCTTACTATGATTTAGGAATTCTTTTGTTTACTTTGAGTTTAAAATTTGTAATTTAGAAAAGCATGCTTTTGTTACCTTACTTGTTTTATGGCTGTCATTAGAGTCGAACTAGTCCCTGTTGTTATTGAATTGCGTCGAAGCTTGTCAGAGGTGAACGCGGCCCCTTTGTCGGTATTATACAGTTTAGTATAAAACAATGCCCAAACGGAGGGATGGGGCAGTCAAGCGACGATTACGATACTAGCAAGACGTGTGTAGTACTTTCGATTAGCGATATAGTGACGGACTTTTCGCGTGTTATTGAATCGTGCAGTTTATACAGTGTGAACTGGTTGCATCCAGTTTTATTTGTGCCTGTTTTATACGTGTTCGTATAGTTCTAATAAACTCTATAGTAATTCTATTATTTTAATTCGATTCCTGTAGCTCGTATCAATATTCAAGATCAGAAGTCCCGAATGTTTTGTGTGTGTTTTTTTTAAATATCACGCTTTCTACGCATTAAAAGATATTGCTATGTATTACAATTTTTTATTTATTGCAAGAGTTCAGCAGACAGATAGACGCACCACTTGATGAAAAATGGTTACAAACGCCTATAGACATTTGGGACAACAAAGATTACTAATGGGCTGCTGCTCTCTCAAGGGAGACTGGAACCTGGTCACTCATGCCGGAACACAACTCAAGGTTGTTATGGCGATATACTTTAGACCAGGGGTGGTAGTGGTAGTCGGGCAAATGCCCTACCACTTGGCTGTGAGTTGTTTTGTCGCCTCTTATGACAGGCCGCCTGGCCGCAGGAAATTGTATTCTTTCTCCTTTCCTGCCGTTAGAAAGATATGAACAACTGGAAATATAACATGGATTCACCTGGGCGATGGCATGCCCGACAGATGTCTAAGGTACCATCGTTCAGGATATATGTCCGGTATTTATTTTCGTTTTAATAACTTCGGTTTCCCCAAACATTATTCAATTATTATAATGTATGTCTTTGACGACCACGGGCCATAAAAATGGCCTGGACATTTGGAGTTTTCGAGGGCTTGCGCGGGGCCATGGAGAAGGCAACACGTAGAGGCCCCTTGACAAATTTAATGTAAATGTGGCGTGACACTGACCGGCGATTATCCCTGTGTATACTATATAATAATGCACCCGAGGACAAGCCCCGGCCAGTGTAGGACTTTTGGGGAAATGAGGACAAAAAGTACCGGGCTATTGGGGTGAACTGCTAGTGGTACTGGGGTTTTGGGAATATGGGGACTATGGCGTCTGCCCGTCGCAATGTTCGGGGAACATGGAAAAATGGGCAGACGGTGACTCGCCACTCCCTGCATGGGCCCCTAAAAATGCCGTAGAAGGCAAGGGCAACATGAGTGTAAGTGGCTAAAGGGTGTAGAGAGGTGGGCTGCAGGTTCACCGAAGCTACATCTGACGTTAGGCCATTTATCACTTCCATCCCTGGAGCTTGTGTCTTAGCTCTAGCGACCTCCACTCCGTGCCGGCTGGCTAAGGCAAGCACGGAGGTGGGGGACATGTCTTGGCCCCCGGAGTCAGGTACGAGGTGTCGCTACTCACCTAAGGCTTCGCCACAAAGCCCCCCTGCGGGAGATGGCCTCATTATCATTATAATAATGATAATAATTATTATTATGGTTATTAATACTTAGGACTTTTTTCCTACAAAACAATATATACAAAAACATTAACTTTTCATTCCATTTACCTGAAACTCCAACGTTTTTCTTAGGCATTTAACTTCCTCCCTTCGTCTCCTCCAAGCGGCGACCATCATGAATCTGCCGATCCTTGCCGCAGCCTGTTCCTCTGCAAGGGTGCGGATACCAGGCGAACGTATCCTTGGTAGATCATTATCCTTCCTAAAAATTGAAATTTATCAAGCATTTCACTATATTGTTACATGCCGACAAAGTGAATGCGCACCTCGTATATTACCTTTCCCCGCATTTGGACTTCTTTTGTTTACTTTGTGTTAAAAATTTACATTTAGACAATAGCCTATTGTTATTGTACTTGTTTATGGCCGCAGATGAGCAGATTACGGTTTCTCGGAAACTTCAGTCCACGCGGTCCTTTGTTGTATTCTGCAGTTTAGTATAAAACGATGCCCGAACGGGGGGAGGGGTGAGGCAGTCAAGCGAGGATACGATACGAGCAAAACGTACATTCAATAAGCGATATAGTGACGGACATAGCGCGTGTTATTTAATTGTGCAGTTTGTACTGGTTGTGTCCAGTTATATTTGTACCTGTGCTATACGTGTTTTTATTAATTGATGATGATCAATTTGATAGAGTAAAAAGAAAAGAACTTCTAAGTTCCACATTTAAAAATAACACACGTATATTCAGGCCAGTCTCAAACCTTATCAGCCACAATAAAAACTCTTTGTTGGAAATTCCAACAATATGGAGAACAAATGGTCCCGGCTGAAGGCAAGGACCCAAGGGATGTTGGCTTGACGCTGTAAGGAAGACATGGTCTCAAAACATGGGATGCCAAAGACCGTGCGAAGTGGGCATAACCAAGTAGGAAATGGACCCAGGGCGCTAAAACGAACGCACCCAGCGCAACCGTGATTTAGCGCTCGGATGATGATGAGGCCCTTTTTGTGGGCGCACGCAGTGTCCTTAAAGGAAATTTCTAAAATATCGAAAGATTTCCATCAAAGTTAAGAATATTAAACAACAATAACAAATTATGGACTTCTCAATTAATTTTCCAGAATTAGCGTGCCTCCAAAAAAGAAGTGACAAAAAAGGTTTGGGTGTAAGAGTATAGTTAAATACAATGCGTTCATATTCTTAGGAGAATCAGATATGTGGAAATCCAAAACTCCATAAAGGAGACCTTGGGTCAGGTCAAGTCATCCGCTCCTAACTATTGAATAATTGAAAATGAAAAATTGTTATAAAAAAATTTTCAAGCAGATTATTGTTCATTCATCTATTCAGTTAGTGCCTGAAATTTTAAATTTTAAATTTTCATGTTTAGTATGTTTAAATAATATTTATTCATTAGAGGGCCGATGTGGGTGTGGCTTGCGTAAGCCAGAGTACCCGTTTTCGGCCGTATTTTCATCCCTCTCGGAAAATTATAATTTCGGGAGTTAAGACTTTTTTTAGGAAATTTCCTCCTCTTTTCGAATCTTTTGTCAAATTTGAAAAATCTTCATTAATTTTTGAGATATGTGCAAAAAACGAAACCCCCTTTTTTTAGTTAATTGTTAATAACTTTTACAATTTTTGCAAACGGAACTTAATTTTTTTCAATAATCATCTAGATGCCATTCCGAATCGAATGACACCTCATTTATAATTTTCGGAGACTGCTGAAAAAAGTTGGTCCAAAAGGCACTTGTTTACCAGTCTATTAAATAAAAGCTTGTAAAAAATATTTTCTTTTAAATAAAAAACTTAGTTTAAAAAAAACCGACTTCAAAAACTAAAAAGTATAAAATAACTTATTTCAAAAGCTATTTTTATTTATAATATCTTATTCTTAATATATATTATCTTAAACATCATAAAAGTTAATTTATTTTTCTTACATTGTATTCAATAGTTTAGATTATTTAGATTCATTGTATCAAATCAAAACCGCACTAAATGGTCCACTCCATGAATGCACGAGACAAGCTACAGTCCGAGAAGAATGGCGACGAGTTGTAAAGCTTGCCACCACCCCTGTCATGAGGACCACGACCACTCTGCCAAGAGTGTGACGACAGAGAAGAATTCAATAGTATGTCATTTTATAATTGTGTTAATTTATTTTGTTAAAATAAACATCTATTGATGCCCATTTATTTTATAACTTTTAGTTTTTGAAGTCGGTTTTTTTAACATTTTTTTTATTTGTTACTTTTTAGTGTCTAGGTATGGTACCTACGAAAGGTGCCGCGCGCCTTATAAAATATAGGTCCCAAGAAACGGGAACGGAAAAAAAAATGTTCATAAAATGAAAACTACAGGGGCAAACTATGTTAAATTTTTAGGGGACCAAATGGCAACTATTCCGCATCAAACTAAAAAAGAATCACGTAAATCGGATCATAAATCTGAGAGTAATCGGTGTACATACATAAAAAAACATACTGGCCAAGTTGAGAACCTCCTCCTTTTGGAAGTCGGTTAAAAAGTGTGTTTAATTTCATATTTAAGTAAAAAGTAAATGTTAGTAAGTATGACAATGGAATATGATAAATGGGAATTTTGACTACCAGGTAGATCACGTGTGAGTCAATTTCTGAGAATAATATAAAAACCTCACTACTCGACCTTGCAACGCCAGTCAATGCACGGACGAATAGTGGCTTTTTACCGATATCAATAGTGTTTAAGTTAATATCACGAAAATTAGGGTTCACATACTTTACTGTTTAAGGCTATCTATCAATTTATCCGTGCAGGAACGGAGAAAGAATACATTTTCCTGCGGCCTGTCGTAAGAGGCGAGAAAGCAACCCACAGCCAGGTGGTACGGCATTTGCCCGACTGTATGGGTACCACCCCCGGTCTAAAATATGTCTCCGTAACAACCTTAAGCTGTGTTCCGACATTAGTGACCAGGTTCCAGTCTCCCTTGAGAGAGCAGCATCGCATTTGTAGCATCTTTGGTGTTGCAAATGCCCATGGGCGATTGTAACTGCTTTCCATCAAGTGAACCGTCTGTCTGTCTGCTGAACCCCTGCGATAAAACGCTGCCAATAAAGAAGAATAATTGGGGAAACGAACGCTCTCGTAATAAATTTTCGTTATTTATTGTTTTTTATATATTACTAGCTGTCCCGTCAGACGTCGTACTGCCCGGAAAAGCTTCAATCGATATGCCGACAGCAGCGCCACCTACCGGGTCCAATTGTGACTCAACTTAGAACCCTTCTCTGGCTCATGCACAACAACTTTGCTAAAGATCATCACATGATCAAATGTATAGTTTACTATTCTATAAAGGACATACAGACAAACATTCATTTTTATATATGAAGAAGATGTCTAAGCATTCGTGATCCTTTTTTAAATAAATACTTTGAACTAAATAAATTAAATGTATTAAAGTAGTAAATTTGGGGAATAGTGTGAATGGAGCGTTAGGTAAACTTCTAGGCGCTAAAAACCTCAGCCAGAAGGCCCAGCTTACCATACACAACGCGGTTCTGGTACCTACGCTCACGTATGGAAGCGAGAGTTGGGTATGGAATAGAGAGCATCAAAGTAGAGTAAACGCAGTCGAGATGCGAGCACTGCGCAAAATCTGCGGAGTGACGCTCGCGGACCGCGTTCGTAATACCGAAGTAAGAAAGAGAGTTGGTCTGAAAGAGAGTGTCGGGGTGAAGGTAAGGAAAGGAATGCTCCGGTGGTTCGGGCATGTGGAAAGAATGTATGATGAAAGACTGATTAAACAGATATACAATGCAAAAGTGGATGGATGCAGAAGTCGCGGAAGGCCACAACACACCTTCCATGATCAAATTGATCATGTGTTAGCAGAAGGTGATGTTAGGAGCATTAAGAACAGACGAGCGTGCATGACAAGAGCTATGAATGTCAAAGAAGCAAGTGAGGTGTGTAAGAATGGGCCTGTGTGGCGCTCTGTTGTTCGTGCGTACCCCGCAAGGGACCTGGCGTGAAGTTATGTATGTATGTATGTATGTACTTTGAACTATTACAAGGTTAGTTTTTTAAATTCCTTACATTCCTGTTTCATCCAATCACGTGTGATGTCGTATAGTAATATATGGAATAACGTAATACTTTCGATTATTGTGAGATTCTTTCATTCTTCCATAAGCACGTCGTTGAGCCACTTCTTTCGTATACGCTACCTACTGTTCTCAAGAACTCTTGCGCACTGCCATTATTTGAAATGGGCTCCCAGCTGAGGTTCTCTCACAAAATAACGACACAATATGGAGTTATTCAATTCAATTTATTCAGGTGTCAAAGACTCCTTTCTTGCGGGCAGCACGCTAGAAACACTTCTGGTGTAACTATTTACCAACACATGAGCCGTGAGCCTGAAGGGCTTAGGGCAAAAATAAGTGAGGCAGACTGATTTATTTATATATTAATATTTATTTATTACAGATCACAAATACAAAGCACCATATCTTTTATATTTAGGTTTATAGCTTGGCAGCTTGGCCTTTAAGCCAGATCTTAGTTTACAATATAGTTTCTTCATTTTTTTAAGCCTATGTGTAGCACAGCTGAACTGTAGGTTATCAGCTGGCGCCATTCAACAAAGTTCTTGTGATAACTCAAAAGGCCACATTTGATTATACAGTTCACATTTCTCAAAAAACACATAATAATTACTACTCAAAAACTATATTTTACACATTATTAGGAAATAAAACTGCACAGAACATCATCTCCTTTCAGTTCCCGCCAAAAACTCAACAAAGCGCCGTTCTCACTGAAAGCACAGGAGAGAGAAAAAGAAACAACGTTGCCAGTATAGTGATCTAAGGGCAGCCAGTTATAAATAATCATTGTAATCACATTTTGTTAACTTAAAGATTATCAACACTAACAGAGCCTGTCTGCTTTACCCTAGTCATAAAATCCCCCATGTCTTCAGGTAGAAGAGGCTTATTAGTCACCATGAATCTTAATATCCCCAACTCGTCCCTGGCAATATAGGCGCAATTTATTATCTTAATAAATGTAAATTACGTGTCACGTTGTTTGTCCGCGATGGACTCCTAAACTGCTTAACCGATTTTAATCAAATTTGCACACCGTGTGCAGTTTGATCGAACTTGAAAGATAGGATAGCTTATTGGATTAATTGGAACCGGTAGGTGGCGCTGGGATCAGGTCCTAGATTTTTATTTTTTCAGAGCAGGACAACGTCTGCCGGGGCAGCTACTATTTATTATAAATTTTCTTGACAATAGTTACAATTTGAGCGATATCGCCGCCGTGCACCGGCATTTCGCAAAATGACATCATCCAATTTTTAAAACAAGCGCCTGATACGTAAAAGTGAGCCATTGTAACGTACAATAGTATTTACTACACACTTCACAAGCATTCTACACCACATTACTGTACACTACACATTAAAATAAGTATTATAAGATAGACTTAATAAATTAAATTGAAGTAAAAACGGAACTTAGAGGTCCGTAGAATTGTTCTATTAAAATAAACGTATAATAACAAATACAGGTTATTCGGAGTCGGCCAATTTGTGTGATGTCATAACAGTACTTTGGTCTGTAAAAGAGACGGAGCCTTCTGGGCCAAAGATATAATGAGTTCAGATATCATTACATAAATACGTGAGGCAAAAACTTTGTACGCCTTTTTACGAAAATTGCGGTGACGGGGGAGTATGAAATTTCACGCGCACTTATAGTTTATATAGAAGGGTGCAGATTGCTAATATTTTTTAAATTATGCATAAAATACACGAAATCAATAAAAGAAACATTACACACACTGCCATGTATTTGATGCATACACACATATAATACTGTTACGAATTACGGGACTCGAATTAAAATGCGGTTGGAATTACTATAGAATTTAATAGAACTATACAAACACATATAACACAGGTACAAATATAATAACACATGCAGTCCGTCGCTAAACAGATTACCGAATGGAGTAACTTATTTTGAATAAAAACTTTTGAATTTGAATTTCAGTAGACACGTCTTGCTCCTCTAGTGGTTATCGCTTGACTGCCTCACGTTGACGTTGGGGCATTGCTTTATATTGTACAAATACAATATATCTGTACACTGAATTGCTAAGAATCACACCTGGCTAATGACTACCATAAAGATTACATACAAGGGGCTATTTTTCCAATCACAAATTTTAAACACAAAGTAAATAAAAGGAGACGGTCATAAACGCGACGCCGGTGGGTAATAAATTTAGTTTGTTTACAGGTATGCAGGCCCAAATTGTAACAATAATCTTTTGTTTATTGTTCAAATCAAATTAAAAGAGTAGGCTTGGCGTGACCAGTGATTATAGAAGTATAGTCTTTGACAACAGAACGCTAATAATGTTCAAACGTATAATTTAAATTAATTTTGGTCGTATATCAACCACTAGTGAATTATAAAATTAGAAAGCGTTAGATTCTTCTATGACAAAATAGAAAATATCAGCCTGAAGTTCTATCTGGAAGAGGAGGAATGTTAAAATAACTCTGTACGTACACTTGTAACATAACAATATTGTTTAAACAACGATTTGTTGTCAAATTAAACACACTATATATCAGTGGCTATTTTACATGCGCATGCGATGTCACATAACGCTC
The DNA here is from genome assembly GCA_012273795.1 of Dendrolimus punctatus. Classification (NCBI taxonomy): domain Eukaryota; kingdom Metazoa; phylum Arthropoda; class Insecta; order Lepidoptera; family Lasiocampidae; genus Dendrolimus; species Dendrolimus punctatus. The sequence continues at coordinate 21,981,006 of CM022538.1, forward strand.
CGCCCAACTCATTTGTTTTGTGTTTGATTGACAACAGAGTCGTCTAAAACACGCCTACTCTTTGAATGTATGGCAGCCATCTTGTGAAATACAGCATGCTGATTTGTTAATAAACATTGTGACATTATAATACGGCCGTCGTAACTTGGCGAATGTGAACATAGGCTCTGCGAACTTTAGCGCATGTAAACTCATGAACAAAATACAGTGACCAACTAGTACAAAGCAAGGAATAAATACAGGGATGAAGGGCGACCAATTGTATTCACTGACGAGTCGTATGCCCACTCATAACACGAGTGTACATGCTCTAAAGTTCGCAGAGCCTAACATTGGCCAAGTTACGCCGGCCGTATTATACCATGTTGTAAAAAGACAAAGGTACCTTCATTTTATAAGAATATTAATCGAAACTGCGAGTAGCATACTTCAACGTAATAAGTACCAGGCGTCTGTTTATAACAACCACAACGCAGATTAAAACGATAATACAGTGTTCGTTCTTTTTGTATACTACCGTCAAATTTAAATATGTCTCCACCATTTCGGTCTCCCCCACAAAGCTCCATCGAATCACTAAATATTCAGTTTCAAGGTGACACCTATGACTCAGCTTCGGGTCTAATTTTTTTTTTATTGCAGGAGTTCAGCAGACAGGCAGATGACCCACTTGATGGAAAGTGGTTACCAGCGCCTATGGACATTTGCAACACCAAAGGTGCTACAAATGCGCTGCTGCTCTCTTAAGACTGGAGCCTGGTCACTAATGCCGGAACACAACTCAAGGTTGTTATGGCGACATACTTTAGAACAGGGGTGGTAGCCATGCAATCGGGCAAATGCCCTACCACCTGGCTGTGGGTTGTTTTGTTGCCTCTTAAGACAGGCCACCTGGACGCAGGAAATTGTGTTCATCAGTGCAGGAACGGAGAAAGAACATTCTCCGTTCCTGCACTGATGGACGTTCCTAACTACTGCTGCGCTTATAGAGTCTACGGAAAATTTGGATCCCCCAAGGCGCGAGGGACATACGTGGAAGTCTATGGTACAGCAGGTGTCTAAATTATCGCCTGTCATGTCTACTATATCTTCTACTGATATATAAAACTGAAGAGTTTGTTTGTTTGATTGAACGTGCTAATCCCAAGAACTACTGGTCTGATTTGAAAAAATATTTCAGTGTTAGATAGCCCGTTTATCGAGAAAGGCTATAGGCTATATATCACCACGCTAAGACCAATAGGAGCGGAGCACCAATGAAGAATGTATTAAAATCGGGGGGGTTTAAAAACAAATTCCACTCGGACGACGTCGCGGGCACAGCTAGTCAGAGATAGAAGATCAGAATAATAATATTCAAAATACCATAAATTTTCTTTCAGAGGAGTATAATGTCATAAAAAAAGAATTCATTCGTATTGACAGCGAAAAAAAAACAAATATCTTTACATAAAAACTTTGGAAACGAAAATCGAAGACCTCGAAAGGACTTTGTGGGCCACTGGCCTAGAGTTACGAAATATAAAGCAAAAAGAAGGAGAAATAAGAAATTTACGTTAATCATGAAAATTGGAGAGAAAATTAAGGTTTCAATGCAACCATAGAAGAAGTCAAGAAGATAATTAGATTTAAATCAAAAGCCGAAAATAAGCCATCATTGAAATGAAATGAAATTTATTAGCATGTTAGTATATAGTACATGATACATAATTATAAAATGACTAAATTACAGAGAACAGTACAACGATCACGGTATTCACGGAGTATGGGAAGATAGAATCCCATTAGAAGCGAGCAAAGCCGCATACAAAGTTCTATTCTGATAACAAACAAATATATTAAAACGTAATGTCAGATGTCGCGGTATTATCATCATTTTCGCCAGCGGATGTTTAAAAACAACATGGCCAATCTTATCAATTCTTGCCTGAACGCTTCCCGTTAATAATATTTTATAAATAATAAAAGATGATTAATTTATTCTCAAACAGTAATAGTATATTGAAATCAGAATAAATTATTTCGTCATTACATAAAAGTCGTCCATCAGTGGTGTAGCTTGCCTCAGATGGCCCCTGTATCAAAATGTGTTGGGGGCCAAAAGCGAGGGTAAAGTTTTGTATAAAAGAAACAAAAAATAATAAAATAACGGCTTGGTAGGTTTGACACATCGGTTATCTCGATGTAGGCTGCATCACGATGTTTTCCTTCACCGTTATTAGCACATGGTAATTATAACAATATGCACATTAAATCAGAAAAGTGACTAAGTGGTGCATGCATTCCAGCCAGGATCGAACCCGCGCCCTTTGAGTTTGGGACGCGTGCACTAGCCATAACGCTACCACGAACTTTTAGAGGAGAGAAGTATATATATTTACTATATTAAATAATTCAGGACAATCGCAACTGTGTGAGTTCACAATACGAGGAAGATTAAATCGGCGATTTCACGACGCTGTAAGAGTTTCAGAAAATTATGTTTTTTACAAGATTTTGATTTGATTGTGAATTCATACATTTGATAAAGTTTTCTTGTATTCTAGAATCTAGAAATTACCTTTCTCTTCTTATCCTCTTAGTCGGCGTCAGGTCCTCCATGGACACTGCTTTCGGAGCCATCTTCACGGGTCTGGCCGGGGTCTTCGCCCTGAACTCCTCCAAGCAGCTCCTGATCCTGGCCAGGTTGGGACTCGGCGCGCTGCTTTTCGCTGTAAACTTATTCACAGGAGTGGAGAACAGCTGCTTCTTCGGATGAGCGGGCTGGATTCGGCTGTACACATAAATACCGCTAAATCACAAGTTTGTATAATGTTTGTCAGTTTGTATGTTTAAGAATCAATTTTTCAGTCATTACATAAAAGTTACCCATGTAATATATTATAACCTGTTGTCGTCAGCCATTCGCAGTCCACTACTGGACTCCCCAAGTCCGCGCCCCTCATCCCTGTTCTCTAACTTCCTTATACAGCGGCCACCGACGACCTTGCACAGGTCGTCGGTCCATCGGGCTGGAGGGTGTCCGACACTACGTTTACTGAGACGCGGTCTCCACTCCAGGACTCGGCTGATCCATCGGCCATCGGTCCTGCGGCAGACGTGACCGGTCCACTGCCAATTCAACTTGCTAATTTTGCGAGTATGTCGGTTACCTTGGTTGCTCTTATGAATATCTTCATTTCTAATTTTATCCATAAGAGAAACACCCAACGTAGCTCGCTCCATAGCCCGTCGATCGACTTGGAACTTGTGGACCAATCCTGCCGTCAGTGTACATGTATCAGCACCGTAGGTCAGGACCTCGATCAGGATCAATTATAACCTGACTAAATGTAAAAGTGAAACAGCTTAACTGTATTATTCACGCGACTGTAATTCTTAATTTACTCACGTTGTATTTTATTCGTTTTTTGAAGTGATAACTTCTTATGGGAGGGTATACCGCTTTGTTGCGTAACGCGTTACGGCGCCAGTCTGTCTGGCTTCCTTTTCTCTCATGCAAGTTATTACTCTATCGGCAGTCCCGAGATGCAAATGTTTTTTATTTTATCTGAAGATTATAATCCCGGACATAAGTCTAATCTCGCAGGCTAAATTAGAATCTGTCAGTTTCTTGAGAATAAAGACTGCTATTTTACATGCTTATTTAGTCTTAAAGACAATGCACAAAATGAAAACAAAATTAAAACAAGTTTATTTTTAATTCTACGGCAATAACGTAACACAAAATGTTACTTTTATGTAAAACAAAAAAATATTATCTTCATCTAAACTAATATTATAACGAGGAAAGATGTGTGTAACGAATAAACTCAAAAACTACTGGACCGATTAAAAAAAAAGTTTCACCATTAGAATGCTGCATTATCCCAGATTGATATAGGCTATATATATTGCTAGAAAAAAATTGTGAATCCTACTAGAACTTCAATATTGTAAAGGTGTAAAAAAATCTGTTTGAGTGGGTCCCGGGATGGTTTAGATTCACAATTAGACCCGGTAGGTGGCGCTGGAATCGAGTTCTAGGGAAGGAGAACACATACATAATAATAAATAGTATATCAAACCTAGATAAATCATACCATTTTATACACTAGCTTTTTCCCGTTGCTTCGCCCGTGTTAATGTTATCCCGCGGGAACCGTACATTTTTCCGGGATAAAATGTAGTAGCTTATTTGCAATTCATGATCTTTCTGTGCCAATGGAGACTGCCACTTTTGGACCAAAGAAATGTAATTTGTTATGATATGGCTTAAGAGAAGTGTTACATTTTTCTATTACAAAATGGAAAAGAGCTCAAAACTCTATCTGAAAGACGAGATATACACAGCGCTAGTCCTTGTTGGGCATTATGCTGAGGCTGGGTCTAATTTAGGACTTATTTTGTTAGTTTTTTTTGTTCTAAATAAAATATTTTCTTTCTTCTTTCTTTCTTTCTAGATATCTTAAAAGGTCACAAATAAAATCTTAATGAGCTATCGATTACCATAATCGATTTATGTGTGATTTATGGATTCTAACAATAACTTAACAAAAAAATACCACATTAATAATTCATTCCTAATAACTAAAGCCACTAACAGTTATATAAAAAACATGGACATAGCACAAATAAAATCTTATAATATTATACTAACATATTTATAAAGCTTACTAACATATTTATAACTAGCGACCCGCCCCGGCTTCGCACGGGTGCAATGCTGATACAAAATTAATTACGGTTATATTATATTATGTATTATACATATAAACCTTCCTCTTGAATCTATCTATTGGAAAAAACCACATCAAAATTCGTTGGGTAGTTTTAAAGATTTAAGCGCACATAGGGATATAGGGACAGAAAAGGCGACTTTGTTTTATACTATGTAGTGATAGTGATAGTGAAGTGATAGTGATGATGAAGCTAAAGAGTTTGTTTGTTTGCTTGAACGCGCTAATCGCAGGAACTACTGGTCTGATTTGAAAAACTCTTTCAGTGTTAGATAGCCCATTTATCGAGGAAGGCTATGAGCTATATATTATCACGCGAAGACCAATAGGAGAGCATCAATGAAGATTGTTTCGATGTCGGAGGTTCTTTAGGGGTTTATTCCACACGGATGAAGTCGCGAGAAGAAGCTAGTACCTTAGTAGATAAAATCGCGAGATGTTTTTTTACACATGACTTCCGAAAGGAAGATCAATTAGTCTGTATGTATCTTATCCGTGCAGGAACGGAGACAACAACCCACATCCAGGTGGTAGGGTATTTGCTCGACTGGACGGCTACCACCCCTGGTCTAGAGTATGCCGCCATAACAACCTTGAGTTGTGTTCCGGCATTAGTGACCAGGTTCCAGTCTCCCTTAAGAGTCGCCAGTCGCCTTTGGTGTTGCAAAAGTCGACGATGATAACCGTCAATCAAGTGGGCTGTCTGCCTGTCTGCTGAACTCCTGCGATAAAAAAAATATTAACTTTTTTAACTTGAGAAAAGCTGAGGTTATTACTTACATTCTATGTATATTAATATGATAATGTAAGGAATTATTAATTGTAAAATATATTTTATTCTTAGTTACAATTCTTGAATATGTACATTAGAATTTTATGTATGTGCCTTATTAGTATCATTATTTAATCTAATTACCTAAATACGGCCAGCGCTGTGGGTGAGAGTGAGAGAGGAGAAGCCTGCCTCCCGCTGCCGTATGCATGAGAAAAAGGAAAGCCAGACAGACTGGCGCCGTAACGCGTTACGTAACAAAGCGGTTTACCCTCCCATAAAATGTAATCACTTAAAAAATATATTTTTTGTTGTTTTCTAGTTATCTTTGAAGTCAGATTTGTTCATTGTTAAAATGTTTTTATCAACAAAAAATCTAGTGACTCATTTTTATGATACAAACTGTATAATGTAACAAAATGATAGGTTTATTTATTCAAGTTTATTTTCGTTTTTATTACATTCAATTTAACATTGTTATTTTTTTTAATTAAAAGGGGAAATCTCTGATTAGAAACAAAACCATAATGAATAAACGTACTCAAACAATGTCTGTGCAAAAACTGACGTTGGGTTATTTTTTAATTGCTGCTAATGCCTGCCGTGGTCTACGTTGTAAAATCGTAAATAAAAAATCTATTATATATGAGTCATAGTCATAGTGTATGACCACAAGGTATTTCAATGTCCCATAATTTATGAAAATATTCCACTATTTCTTGCCGGTAAGTGGAATGCATCACATTTGTGTTAGCGGCAGAGCGAAAAAAAAAACTTTTTCTATCCACTTGGGCCCCAATTCTGCTATTACAATATCGCCAAAATGGCCAACCACTGGCGTCATATTGGTTGTTTTTTCTTACAACTCATCGGGAGCTCATGATCATCCCGAGGTTTTCCCAGAGCTCTACAATATGGAGCTCTTCAAGAAGGGCGTAAACAGATATTTAAAGTCTCAACGAGGTAGGCAACGCATCGGCTCCCTTAGTGTTGCAGATGTCCATGGGCGACGGTAGCCACTTGCTATCAAGTGGATCCATCTGCCAGTTTACTTATAAACAAACATGAAAAAAACAAAAGTAACCATTATGCCGTCGGTGGTCGACCATCCAAATGATATTGTACTAGCAGAATTGGCCCTAATAATAGGAGACCCTAACAGTTAAATCAACAGAGATAGATATTATTATCCAAGCTCTTGTTTCTCAACCATTTTTAAATTGCAGCCCACGAAAAAACCAAAAGTTAAATAAAAATATGTTACGACCCCTTAACTACAAAATATAATAATACTTTAATTCCGTTATTTACTATGGTCTGGGTGTCTGGGATCGGCCCCAGAGTGGTCCGTTGTATATTATCCATAACACAAGCGTAACTTGCTTAGCTTGGGGATATCCAATGTGTGTTTGCCTGCCGATTATTATTATTTACTACCTTCATTGCTGCTCCACTCCTATTGGTTTTAGCGTGATGATATATAGCCTATAGCATTCCTCGATAAATGGGCTATCTAACACTGAAAGATTTTTCAAACCAGACCAGTAGTTCCTGAGATTAGCGCATTCAAGCAAGCAAACAAACAACTCTTCAGTTTTATATATTAGTATAAGTTTCATTTCTTTGACGTTTAAAAAATCTTTTATATATTTTATTAATATAATATGGTTCTCGTTTTTGACAGACTGCGACCCCTTTCAATAACAAACGCGACCCCCACAAGGTTCACGCGACCTCCGGTTGAGAAACGATTATCAAAACCGATTATTACATAGATCACTTAACCAATCAACCGAAGTCTACCATATACATATTGCTTTATTTAATTTAATGTCCTTTCAACCCTGTGCCTTTCAATCAGATCGATTGTATTTTGGTTTATCCGTCTAATATCAGCATTATAAAACATCAAGTCATTAGTTTGTACAAAAGAAGAAATATTGTTTACAGTTCAAATAATAATTAATAACACGTGAAGCAATAACTTCGTACCCCTTTTTACGAAAATTGCGCAGACGGAGGAGTATGAAATTCCGCCATCGATCACTAATAATTAGTGATCGATGAATTCCTCACAGTTAGGGTCTTACTTATAATAATCTCGTTAAGAAAGGATTAGCCATCGCTGAAATAAGAGACTCTTAAGACCCTAATCAATGGCTGTGTCAAATAAAACTTGCCATCTTGCCTCTTAGCAGTCACTTAAACAACCTCTCGATGTCGGTTATTTTTGATAGTTATTTATGAGTTACTTTACCACCACCCCTTCAGTATACTATTAATATTATAGTAATTGGAACATGTGAATAAAAAAACTCATTGATTGTATTAAGCATAAAAGGGAGTCGAAGCTTCTACAACAGTGGTGTTGAGGACCGTTCCTCGAACTTCGTAGAAGAGCCCATTGCGTGGCACTCTCTGTGAATTGCGGCATACTTTCAGCCCTGGACTGACGATTAGCGTCGGACATCAACTCTGGGGGCACCCAAACCCCAGGAGGCATGCTACCCCTGCAAACTGGCTATTCCGGCAGCCTCGGATGCGGGGTGCAAAGCGGAGGGTTTGATTAGGACAGTTCCCACCCCTAATCTTTAAGAGGAGTTTATGGGTAAGATTTTCGTTAATCAATTGCTGAGCAGTTTCTTAAAATTTAACAAACGATTATAAGTAAGGCCATTATAGTTTATACAGAGAAGAAGCGACGAATGTAAAGTATATTTTTTAAGTTATGCATAAAAAATACCTTACATAAATAAATAAAAATTACACACACTACCATGTATTTGACACACACGCATATTATATATTCTTTTCTTTATTTCTGCCTTGGCGTAATCTCTGATTATAGAATTAAGTCTTTGACAACAAAATAATATGGTCGAATTTCGACCACGGGCGACGATTAGTAATCCCTACATCTATATAAATAAAAAATAATCGCAAAAATGTATATACGCGCATAACTTGAGTTTACCAATTTTGATGAAATTTTCTAGTTAAACACACACAAAAAAAACATCAAATCCGGGGGACCCACTCAAATGGTTCCCTGGATTTGATGCTACGTTATTTTGTGTATCTGGAATCCCGCAGGCATTACAAATAAAGCGTGGACGAAGCTGCGGGCAGTGCCAATGCCAGCGGAGAGGCCATGGCACAAATCCGTGGCCCTGGCATTAAGGGCGAAGAACGGCACGTGGCACGTGTCGAAAGAAGCATCGTGTTCCGATCACAGGTGGATTCGCTATGACTTAAAACAAACTAGCACCCCGGCGTCCCCCAGAAGGTGCCCAAAGAAAACTGACCGGTCACTCTATAAACAACTTATAGTGCATGAACTGGACAAACAATCATTAACTGCCAGGCTGTTGAATACGGCGCTGATTGAACAGCAGGTAGACATTTTGAACGCTACCATTATTAACTGCTACCATAAGGCCTGTCCCCTAAAGGCACCTTGTGCCAAGGCTGACAGCAATGGCTGGTGGGGCAAAGAACTCGAAAAACTGCGCGTAAAGGTCAGAAGAGCCTTTAACAAAGCAATGAACACAGGTGCGGATAGGGATTGGGATACCTACAAGGAAGCCAAATCTCTATATAAAAAACGCATCAGATACTGGAAATCCAACTCATGGAGGAAATTTTGCGAAAGCATTAACTCCACACCACAAGCGAACCGTGTTAGGAAGTTACTGGCCAAACAGGGCCCTTGCGCTGTTGGTAACCTACGTAGGGACGATGGCACAATGACCCTGAGCCAGGAGGAATCGAATACGGTACTTTTACAAACACACTTCCCGGGGTGTAGAATAGAACTAACTCCTAGTTGTGTGGAAGTCAACTCTTCAGTTACAGAACACTGCTGGCAGACTGCCTCCGAGATCGTTACCTTCAATAAGGTAAAATGGGCGGTTGACAGCTTCCAGCCGTTTAAGTCAGCAGGCATTGATAACATTTTCCCGGCGCTACTACAATGGGGCGGGGAAAAACTAATTTCCACCCTAGCATGCATCTTCCAGGCATGCCTGGCACATAAATACATTCCCCTTGCCTGGCGTGAAGTCAGGGTTATCTTCATACCTAAGCAAGGTAAGAGTGATTACACTAATCCGAAGTCGTTTAGACCGATAAGTCTGTCGTCGTTCCTCCTTAAAACTTTGGAGAGACTATGCGACAGGTATCTTAGAGACAATGCGCTACGCAATCTACCCATTCACAAGCACCAACATGCTTACTGTCCTGGCAGATCTACCGAGTCTGCACTCCATCAGGTGGTAGGTAAAGTTGAGTCGGCTTTGCAAAATAAGCTGGTCTGTCTGGGTTGCTTTATAGACATAGAGGGGGCCTTTGACAAAACCAATTTCACCAGCATCGATATAGCGCTCCGCAGACACGGAGTGGAAACCCTGCTTATCGACTGGATAATTAACATGTTAAGCAACAGATTTATAAAAGTTGGGGAAGACACGAAAGGTGCCCATGTAGTTCGAGGCTGTCCTCAAGGAGGAGTACTTTCCCCACTTCTGTGGAACTTGGTTGTGAACGATCTCATTTCCAAGTTAAACAGCCAATACTTTTACACAGTTGGCTACGCTGACGACATCACCATACTAAATGTAGGTAATAATGCCAGCATGGTGTGTGATAGGCTACAGGCAGCTCTGCGCGTAGTGGAGAGGTGGTGCACCGAGCAAGAACTCTCGGTCAACCCACAGAAAACGCAGGTTGTTCTCTTCACAAACAAAAGAGCATTAGGTAATTACAGACTACCGACCCTCTTTGAAACCACACTTCAATTATCAAATGAGGTCAAATATCTTGGGATAACCCTAGACAACAAGTTAAACTGGAGCAGTCATGTTGACAACAAAGTCAATGCATCTAGTGTGACCTTATGGCAATGCCGCAGGATGATCGGTAAGCGATGGGGACTTCATCCCAAACTCTTTCTATGGCTTTATACAGCTGTGGTCAGACCCATGCTAACGTATGGCTCTGTGGTTTGGTGGACAAGGACTAAGTTTACGACCTGCACGACCAAACTTCAGAGGCTACAAAGACAAGCGTGCTGTGCTGTGACGGGTTGTATGAGAACTACGCCCACCGCGGCCTTAGAAATAGCTCTTAGCATACCTCCACTGCACCTGTTCGTCCAACAAGAGGCAGCAATGGCGGCCCTAAGATTAAAACACCTGAAAACTCTTAAGTTTGATAAGGTAAGACATTGCAGCATTCTCTCGGAAGCCTGGTCCAACTCACCTCTGGTGGAAGCAGTCAGTGACTGAATAGAGAAGGCCTTTATTTTCGATAAAAAATACAAGGTTGAACTCGAGGAAGGTAACGACAGTTTTCTTTCCCATCATGAGCTTAACCTTTATACTGATGGGTCAAAGACTAGCTCGGGTTCAGGCACGGGAGTCTTCTCGGAAGACCTAAATATCAACATATCCGAGCCTCTGGGTAAGTTTAATACAGTATATCAAGCAGAGAGCATGGGAATCCTGCTTGCAGCTAAAGCAATCGTAGCTAGACATGTCAATGATCATTGTATCAGAATACTCTCTGATAGCAGATCGGTACTACAAGCCCTTAGTAGCAGAGTTATTTACTCAAATTTAATATACGAATGCCACTCGGCTCTAAATGAGGCGGCAGGTAAGAACAATACCTTGACCCTTCAATGGATCAAGGGACACAGTGGCGCCCGAGGTAATGATGCGGCAGATCAACTGGCAAAGAGAGGTTCCGAAACCCAACCGGTTGGACCGGAACCTTTCCTGCCTTTGCCACATAGTTGGTTTAGAAACCACATAAACCAAAGGACAAGGACACTACATCAACAACTTTGGGACAACTTGGAGGATTGCAGGCAAGCTAAGCTGGCAATGCCTCGAGTAAACCTGCGTTTCTCCAGGAACATCTTAAAGCTCAGTCGGTCCAGGCTGAGACTAGTTATTAGCGCAGCCACTGGACATGGCAATTTTAACAGACATCTTTTTAATATAGGTGTCACCGACAGCCCCCTGTGCAGAGCATGTCTGGAGGCAGAAGAAACAGCCGCCCATGTCCTGCTTGAATGCGGAGGGGTGGCACAATACAGGGCGAAGTATCTGGACGCCCCAGGTTGCCTCCGCGAAGTCTTCAGCAACGTCAAGAAGCTGGTCGACTTCCTGGAGGAGCTGGGCTGGATGGAGTAAACCCTCATCCACCCTCGCACGCAAAATAGGCGCTTTGTCGTCGAGTTGCGGAAACCGCCCGTTTGCAGAAGAAGAAGAAGAAGAAGAAGGGCGAAGAACAGAAAAAGGCTGTAAACCTCGTATAATTTTTATATTCTATGTCATGGAAGACCACGGGCCATAAAAATGGCCCGGACTTTTAGAGGACTTGCGTGAGGGGGGGCGGGCAAGGGATGCCAACACGTCTAGGCCCCATGGACGGTGGCGTTGCACTAATCTGCAATTATCCCCGTCTACACCTTTTAAAAATGCACCCAAGGACAAGCCCGACCAGTGTGAGATTATACCTATTTGGGGAATGAGAACAAAAGGTCATAATTCTAGTAACTGATTAAATGTAAAAAAACTTGGTGATCCTTATTAATATAAAAAAAAACTGGAGAGGTGTCAAGGGACACCCGGATGGAACGAAGTTCCTATCGATTAATTAGTGAAGAAATTGTATATATATATATGAGCAAAGTTTGTTTTCTTTGTCCGAGGTAAACTCGAAAACTACTGGACCGATCAGCATGAAACAACAACCATTCGACGCGGAATTAATCGTAGATGGTTTATAGGCTATATATTTTCTCAATTTGTTTGTTTGTCTGTCATTCGCCGGGCAAAGCGGGCGGGAACGGCTAGTGTAATAGCGGGTGGTTAAATTGTAAGGGCCGATGTTGAATGTGAACCACACCTAAACGCCAAGTTTTTTTCCGAATTTTATTTGACATTTCTCTATTTTAGACTTACTCAATTTGAACCATGGAGAGATACACAATCCAACAACGTGTTAAAGTTATCCAGACTTATTATGAAAATGGGCGTTCAAATCAAAATGCATATCGTGCACTTCGTGATTTTTTTGGTCAATTTGATCGTCCAAATGTGCGTACAATCGCAAAAATCGTGGAAAAATTCGAGCAAACCGGGTCTGTAGAAGATGTGAGAACACCAGTGCATGCTCGTACAGCTCGTACTGCAGAAAATATTGCTGCTGTTCGCGATAGTGTGGCTGAAGAGCCGTCCACCTCAACTCGTCGTCGTGCCCAACAATTGCACCTCTCACGCTCGTCGTTGATGAACATTATGCATAAAGACTTGCATTTACACGCTTACAAGGTGCAATTGGCTCAAGAACTAAAGCCTCTTGACCATTCCAAACGTCGTGAATGGGCAGAATGGTGGCAAGAAATGGCAACAGTGGATGATCAATTTTCGAAGAAAATCATCTTCAGTGATGAGGCACATTTTCACCTCAGTGGATTCGTCAATAAACAGAATTGCCGCATTTGGGCGAATGAGAATCCAAGAGTGATTGTCGAAAAACCAATGCACCCACAAAGAGTGACTGTTTGGTGCGGTTTATGGGCTGGCGGCATCATCGGGCCGTATTTTTTCCAAACTGAGGCCTGTCAGGCAGTTACTGTGAATGGTGTTCGCTATCGTGAGATGATAACGAACTTTTTATGGCCCGAATTGGAAGATATGGATGTAAACGATATGTGGTTTCAGCAGGACGGTGCCACTTGCCACACAGCTAACGAAACAATGGCTCTTTTGCGCAACAAATTCAATGGCCGTGTTATCTCACGTAATGGCGATGTCAATTGGCCGCCAAGATCATGTGATTTGACACCGTTGGACTTTTTTCTTTGGGGTTATTTAAAAGAAAAGGTGTACATCGATAAGCCAGCAACAATTCAAGAGCTAAAGGATGAGATAATTCGGCATATTAACGGCATAGAACCTCCATTATGCCTCAGGGTCATCGAAAATTTGGACCATCGGATGGAGGTGTGCCGCTGTGGTCGCGGCGCCCATTTGGCCGATATTTTATTCCATACATAATTGAGTAACACCAATATATCATAATAAAATAAAATTACAATAATTTCCTAAATAGTTTGTATTTTATTCAAAATCAACATCGGCCCTTGAAATTTAACCACCCTTTATAAACTTAATCAGTAGGCTCAATTTTAGTAATAATTGGCTTGTGCTAACTGAAGTAGGAAACATATGTTTGGGATTCCATTTAATTTAAATGTCTTAAAAAAACTGCATCTGCATGCTTTGATTTTTCATTACTGAAGTTGATGTTAAAATCACCGGCCAAAATGAATAAAGGGTACCAGTGGCCATATGGATGATATTGCTGGTGGAATTAGGGGTTTAGGACTACGGGGACTAGTGCATCTGTCTGTCACAATGTTCAAGGAACATGGAAAAATGGGCAGGAGTCACCACTCCCTGCATGGGTCTCAAAAAATGGCGTACAATATTGCCGAAGAGCAACATAGGTTCAAGAAGCTAAGGGGTGTGGAGAGGTGGGCTGCAAGTTCACCAAAGCTACTACCTTCGGCTGCTACTTAGATATCCAGTACATGAATTAATGGTGCTTTATGTTTAGGGGTATACCACTAAAATATTACAGATTTACTCTTCCAACTTTTGGTAATTTATGGTCACCCCTGGAGCGTGAGTCTTAGCTCCAGCGATATTATTGTATAACCAAGGGAATTACATTTTATCTCCCATGAAAGATAAAAATTAATTTAACTTACGTTGGTGGTGTGGTCTGCAAATTATTTCGTTCCCTCGAGAGTTCTCTTTCTGAAATATCGCCGGCGCCGGCTTTCGCGACTGGAGACACGCTGCGGGGCATTTTCGGTACATTCTCAGGCATTTTCGATTCGATTCTTCGGTAATAACAAGAATAAGCAATAAAAACTTGTTGGCATATAAATTAAACAATCAAAGATTGACAACGATTTGATATAGTTTTGAATGTAGAATTTATAGTTTGTTTAATGTTTAGAAAAAGGTTGCAAACAGTAACGAGGTTGCAACAACGTAACATCTATGAGAAATATACATTTACTTTAGGCTGAGACTTGAAATGAGAGCTTTGAGAAGTATATGTGCGGTTAGCTTGAATGATAGGATAAGAAACAGTGTGCTAAGGGAACAATGTGGTTTGAAAGAAGATGTAATAACAAGAGTTGAAAAAGGAATGTTAAGGTGGTTTGGGCATGTAGAGAGGATGGATGAAAATAGAATCACAAAACAGGTAAATGACAGTATTGTCAATGGTAGAGCTGTTGCCGGCAGACCGAGACGAAAATACCATAAACAGATATCAGAACTGTTAAAAAAAGGTCAGGTAAAAAGCATTTCAAATAAACGCGCATGTATGAAGAGGTTAATGAAAGTAGGTGACGCGAAAGTTGTTTGTCAGGATCGTCGCAAGTGGAGATCCATAGTCTCTGCCTAACCCCATGGGAAACAGGCGTGATTTTATGTTATGTTATGTTACTTTAGGCTGAGTCTATTAATACGGGTACTGTACGAACAATTTATAATTATTAATACGGGTACTGAAAATGTTTTTAAAAAGGCTCGGCCAAAAAAAAACCTAACCTAACCTAATTAAAGATTGAAAATAAGTATTTTACGAAGTTCTTCCAATCCATACAAGAGCAGTACGCAAATACTCGCGAATACTTTGTAGTAAAATATAAGCAGATCTTGTTCCGTAATGTACAGCGCCAGTACACATACCTAGGGACTAATCGTGTATGTGTCGGAAAATTATTTTTGGAACGGAACATTTTTATAATTAATTATTATAAAAATGTTCCGATTTCTTCATAATAAATAAATGTGCCGTGTATCTATACCCCACCCTCATTTTAGAATTTATTTATTTATTTTTATTTTCATGTTTTCAATAATTCTTTAAAACATGTCATTAAAAAAAACCTAACCTAACCTAATTAAAACACAAGCTAATCATCCGATTCATTCTTATTTTTTTTTAAATAATTGAATAACTATACGAATAAATATAATTTATTCTTCCAGTACCCGTACAAATAGTCACTACGTTTACTTTATATTCTACTATGTTATGTAATCGACCAACATGAAATCATACATTGTAGTAGCAATCTTCATTCTGCGGCCATTTTTACACTAAGGGACAAGAGAAACCTTATAACACGGACTAAAAGATTTTTTTAATTGCATGAGTTTAGCAGACAGGCAGATAGCCCACCTTATGTAAAGCGGTTACCATCGCCTATAGACATTTGCAATCCTAAAGGTGTTAGAGACGCGATGCTGCTCTCTAAAGGAAACTGGAGCCTGGCCACTAATGCGGGAACACAACTGAAGGTTGTTATGGCGGCATACTCTAAACTAGGGTTATAGTCATCCAGACGAGCAAATCCCCTACCACCTAGCTGTGGGTTGTTTTGCCGCTTCTTATGACAGGCCACCCGGCCGCAGGAAATTGTATTGTTTCCCCGTACCTGTATACTTTTTATGCTCTATTACACAACTGATATTACAATACAACTGATATACTTCGTTGCCTGTTTTAAAAGGGATTTTGTTGCCCTTTCTAGGATTTCATGTAATCACGTTAATCCCTTTGCGACCCTATTGCATATGTAAAACATACACATTGGGGTCGCTCATGGTGCTAACTCACCTATTCACGTAATGGCGACGCCAAAAAAGATAACAACAAGACTGTTTATTTTATTTATTGACCGTTCATAAATCTTACTATTCCTTCACTGGCCATTGATGAACATACAAACTTTTATACCGTTCCACGAGGCGACCACGGTCGTTATGGCCGTGGCAAAAACGTCACTAATGTTTAACGTTAAGCGTTATCATTTTCTATCACACTGTTGGAAATTGAGTTAATTATATACTTATTTGTGTTTTAATGCACATCACTATTATACATTGACCTTACTAATTTCTCTCATATGAATTAGCTTTCTGAAAAAACTGTATTTATTGATCCATAACGGACCCTATCACACAAAGCGCTTTTTTAAGTTTATGGCTTAACAACTAGGCCCTTGAGCCAGGGCTTAATTATTATTTATTAAATTCTGGATGTTGTTTTTAAAGTAGGGGCGTGACGTATATTAAAAAAATTTAAGTTAAACTTTTTGTATGTGTTAAATTTGAATTTAATATTTTGGATTTTAGTTAGCTTTGCATTTGTTAGAGGACGCAATTTTATTTTTGGGACATGTATGGGGGATCAATAGAAGCTTAGCCTCAAGTTTGTGGGGTCGCCACTCTTGTCCCCCGGCCGCCATCTTGGAAAAAGGGGTGAAAAAACTTTTTTCGCGATATCTCGGAAACTATGCGTCTTACAAAAAAATTGTAAAGTCATAATTTGTAGCAAATTGTTTTGCCTACAAATATGTTTATACAACTTTTTGCCATAAATTAAAAATTAAAGAAGTTATAAGCAAAATAGTGAGATTTTTTTTATTCATTACTAACTCTTTTACTTTACCATAGAACTTACTAAATTTAACTATCGAATGTTAAGCAGGTAGAAAAGGTCCCCCGTGTTCCCCGCCATCTATGAGGTAGAGTCCGCAGGCGCGTTTTTTTAAGTGGTGTCCCCAGTAGGCCTACTCCACGGACATCTTGCTTATAAGGTAATCCTCGACATTTGTTGCTGTCTTTGTAAGTTGTTTGTGCCACCAATCACGTTGACATTAGAAAAAATTTCTTGTACCAACAAAAATCTCTCATATTTTTTAATTTCGTCTTCTTAGCAGCCTTAACATTGATAGAACTACATTTAACATTACATTTTTCCAAGCCTTGCGACCGGATTACGCTGCCGCATAGTTCAATATACAAACCTCACTAGCCACAATATAATCTTTTTTTTGTGGAGATTCCAACAATACCTATTTATTACAATAATATTATTGACTCAGAAGATAGACATGTGAGCATTCAATTTATTGCACAAAATTCCGTGAATGTTTTACATTCCAACAGAATTACAGACTAATTATTCTACGTACATGTGCCGTGAGAACATGCATTCTGAATTTAGCCAAATTTAATTGAAAAATCAAAACGTTGGGTATCGATGTGGAACGACGTGAGACTACGTGCGACGACGGGAGACGGCGTGAAACCGAGTGGAACGAGTTGAGACCACTTTTGCCCCCTTTTACTTGGGTTATGCAGGTACCAGGGCCTTCAGGAGTTCAGTATCTAGCATGCACGATGTGTGAGCATGACCATAATAGATAGATAGGTTACACTTTATACATTAATACAAAAATGAACTTAAAGACTAAAATGATATCTAATTATGTACAAAGGATGGTCTTATCGCTAAAAACCGATCTTTTCCAGACCACCCCAGGAATGAATTGAGATGATAATGGCGATGGTGGTATACGTAACATATAATACGAACTGCTTACTTTGTAATAATAATTACATAATATATATAAAGTGGGACCAATTTTGATGATTTTTTTGGGTTTGTTCAAGTGGATTCCAGAATTTCTTACTTGAGACCATTGGTACGCATGATATCCTTCACAACGTCAAGCCAGTATTTCTTAGGCCTTCTCTTCTCTTCGCTTCTCCAGCGTAAGCGACACTCTTGCATTTGTCTGTTATGTCACGGACATGAAGACTGCCGCGGATGTGCGAGTTCTTGGCACGCTTTTTTCACGTCACTCCACACATCCATCGCAACTTATTCATTACCGTGACACGCAGTTCTTACTTGTGTCGCTCAAGTACAGGCCACGCTTCACTGACTAGTCTAATGATGGATTTTTAGACCCGTCCTTTTAATTTTAAGCTAAGAAAAAAATGTTGTAGCTGGTTCCCACATCTTACCGACGCAACCGTTAATTTGGGTTACCATTGCTTAAAATATAGCATAGCTCCATACCAGTAATGTCAAAATTCAACCGATGATGGTAAAGCAAGTAAATGAATAGTAAGGAACCGGCCATAAGTTGTTAGAGCCATTTGTTGTTTTTTAGAAAGGGCTTTGCCGCTTAGCTGCCATGTCACCCCGTAAAGTACCCAAATCCTAAATAACATGTCTAATATAATGTCTAATTTATTTGTACTAAAAATAGAATCATATAGTTTGCAAAACATCTTGGCATCTTACCATACACAACGCGGTTCTGGTACCTACGCTCACGTATGGAAGCGAGAGTTATAGGGAGCATGAAAGTAGAGTAAACGCGGTCGAGATGCGAGCACTGCGCAAAATCTGCGGAGTGACGCTCGCGGACCGCGTTCGCAATACCGAAGTAAGAAAGAGAGTTGGTCTGAAAGAGAGTGTCGGGGTGAAGGTAAGGAAAGGAATGCTCCGGTGGTTCGGGCATGTGGAAAGAATGTATAATGAAAGAATGACAAAACAGATATACAATGCAAAAGTGGATGGATGCAGAAGTCGCGGAAGGCCACGACACACCTTCCATGATCAAATTGATCATGTATTAGCAGAAGGTGATGTTAGGAGCCTTAAGAACAGACGAGCGTGCATGACAAGAGCTATGAATGTCAAAGAAGCAAGTGAGGTGTGTAAGAATGGGCCTGTGTGGCGCTCTGTTGTTCGTGCCTACCCCGCAAGGGACCTGGCGTGAAGTTATGTATGTATTTATGTATGTACCTTGGCATCTCTCGATAACGGAAATGCCAAAATGCTATTACAGTCCCACAGCAGATAAATTTCGCTCCCGAAGTAACTCTTTTCGTAGGTCTTTGTTCCGAACACATTCCATCAGAACATGTTGGAAATCTTCAGTCATATTGCACGTTACACAATTGGGAGAGTTAACTTTCTTAATGAGATATCTAAACTTGTTTGAGGGAATGTGTCCGGAACGTAATGTGAACAATGTTACAACATCTTTTCGCGTCATGCAGCACTGATTTATCCTACATCTGAGCTGGAAATTGTGGCTGGATTGTCTTAAACCAAATTCCCTTTTGTACAGATCTCCTGTCAAAATATTCACTCCAGATCTTAATCAAATGCATCTTTATGTCAAATAAATAATTAGAATGAAGTGGCGTAATCGTAAAAGAGGTACCATCTGAGGTAGTTTGTTAGCCATTTATTGTTTTAAGTTGCATACATTCCTAGGCGAAGGATACACTGTGCAAACTGCCACACCTCCAAGCGTTTGCGGGCGGCAGTCGCGCGGGCGCCGGGCGGGCAGGCGACAGGCAGCAGGGCGCCGCCGCGGCCTCGTCGCGACGCTTCGTCGTCACCACGTCGACACACGCGATCTACCCCAAACGTATCGCACGATCATTATCAATGCCTTCAAAATGTTTCCTACTAAATTCACAAGGTCGTTTGCGTCTATTTTCTGCTTGATAACATGATGAAATTTGATAGATATTTCTCGGTTGTTAGAACCGCGTTTATTGTGTTGGGATCACTAACAAAGAGCTTTTAATGTGGTTTGTTAGGTGTATGACTGGCCATTAATAATAATTTGTAAATATAGAACATAAATGTTCTTTTAGTATTTTATTGTACATTTAATTTTTTTCATAATTAAAGAGTCGTTATAATGTGGTCATTAAAATCTTCATTCTAAATATATATTAAGTATGTGCAGTTTTATATAATTTAAATATTCATTGTCCGCTATAATATTCCAGCGAAGTCTATATGATTTAATCAACCCACAAATGTACCACTTTACTTACTAAGTAAAGTAGTAAGGTACACACTACTACTTTACTAAGTAAAATAAATACTCCTATATTAATCTATATTATAAAGAGGAAATTTTGTATTTTTATGTGTTTGTAACGAATAAACTCAAAAACTACTGAACTAATTTTAAAAATTCTTACACTATTAGAATATCATATTATCCCAGATTAAAATAGGCTATATTTATTACTAGAAATAATTAGGGATCCCTACTAAAACTTCCAAAATGTAACCCAAAGTGTAAAAAAATAGTGTTTGAATGAGTCTCGGGGTGGTTTAGATTCATAATTAGACCCGGTAGGTGGAGCTGGAACCGGGTTCTATATATGAATGAATGAAAACTTAATTGTTCACCATAATCTGAAATCTAGACAATTGATATGGATACATTTTTAAATTTTCAGGGCAGGAAGACATCTGCCGGAACCGCTAGTCTCACATAAATGTGTAGTTAATCACATTGTTACTACAAAAACAAAGTGTGCCATAAATAATTTGCATTACGCAATAAAGTTCTATAAAATGAGGGTTAAAAATAAGGGGAGGTCTAATAATAATGTAAGGAGGGTGTACCTGTAGTACCTGTGAATAGCTGAGCACATGGGCGCCGCACGCAACGCGGCGAGGCGCGTCGAGCTGCCGCCGGCAGTGTGACTCATGCTTTAATTTTCAATTCATATCAGAAAGTTGTTTCGCTTCTGGATTGAAAGAAAGAAATAACTGCAGCTTATGTAAACTTTTAATCAATAGTGAGGCAAATGAACGGTTGGTAAGATAATAAATAGGTCGTAAAAGGTTTGCAATTTTCATTTAGTATATTCGTGGTCCGTTCCTAATGTTACGAGTTTAGCGGGACTCGAATTAAAATACCTTTGGAATTATTGTAGAGTTTATTAGACCTATACAACCACGTATAAAACAGGTACAAATATAACCGAATACAACAAATCCAAATGTAATGCAGAATATCGTAACTCAATAAAACGCGTCACGCCTTGATCGTAGTTGTCGCTGAACTGCCCCCTCTCTCCATGAAGCCGTCGTTATATACCGCACAAATACAAATGTATCCCCTTCGAACTATTTGAAGACACATGTGTTGTCCTACTTCTTTATTATCTAGCTAATGAAGTTTAGCATATAGAATATTTAAAAAAACATTAATTTCTGTAAATACAGTGATAAAATAAATCGCAAGTAAATTATATTAATGTAAAACAGCGAACGGAAAACATATACACCTGACTGGGTAGTAGCTAAGATTTTATTATTTATTGATGTGTATAAGCAAAGTAGACGTCTGCCGCGATCAATATACATTTTAAGACTATAATAAACAAATACATCAATGGCAGATCTGGTCAATTACTTTAAATTTTTTTTATCATTTTCAAAATGGTCTGCCACAAAGTTAACCGCGTGATGGTCTGCCATTCTTATTTTCCGATAATAATAAGCCTATATTTTCAAATATCAAAACGGCAGCCCTGGTCAAATGGATTTAAAGTTCGTCAAAAATCGATACTGTTTTACCTCAGCGCTCGTCGCGTCCACCACTTAGAGCTTAGTGAGTCCCCGTGCCATGCATGGTAGGTATAGTTGCTTCAATGTACAAAACCTCAGGTCTGGTCAAATACATACAGGTAGCCGATCACTGGCTCCTAAGCTATTACTCATTACGTATCGTGATCATTTTAGTGTTTTTTGTCGCTAGGCTTATAATTTTTCATGTTCAACCATTATTATTTTCTATAGTTGTCATTAAATTTTTTAAAGTGATCTTTAGGGAAAAATCCATGTTACAGATCTTAAATCAAATACTAATAACACCTGAAGCAGGCAAACAGGCAGACGGCCCACCTGATTGGATTTAGTAAGGTCAAATAAAGGTCAAATTTTATTAAATAAAATTTGCTTTTTTTATTGCAGGAGTTCAGCAGACAGGCAGACGGCCCACTTGATGGAAAGCGGTTACCATCGGCTATGGACATTTGCAACAGCAAAGGTGCTACAAATGCGCTGCTGCTCTCTTAAGGGAGACTGGTACTTGGTCACTAATGCCGGAACACAACTCAAGGTTGTCATGGCGACATACTCTAGACCAGGGGTGGTAGCCATCCAGTCGAGCAAATACCTCTTACGACAGGCCGTCCGGCTGCAAGAAATTGTATTCTTTCTCCGTTCCTGCACGGATATTGCTATCGATTAGTGACAAAATCGCATTAGTTTTTTTTTCAATTTGGTAATTTTAAATCAGTCCCAGAAAAATTCCCGCGGGATTAAAAGGATAAAAAGGAGCACAGATTTCGTGTCTACGAATTTGCTGACGGTCAGCGAAAACTGCATCGAAATCGGTTTAGTAGTTTTTACGTGATCCCGAGCAACCAGACAAGTAATCTAAAAAAAATACATGGTGTTCTCCATCGTTTATATATTGTATTTCAGTTTTTTTTAATAGTTTCAATGCACAGACACGACATTCTTACAATTTTATAATATTATACATTACTACAATTATTATTATAGTCTTATGACATCTCATATATACATATTAGCTGCCATATATTTTAGGTTGCCAACATTATATCTTACAGATCGTTAATTTGCCTTGATGGTAGGACAAGAGAATAAATAATGAGGCATAGGAACCGGCCTCAAGAGGCACTGAAACTAGTTTTGTGTATAACTAGAGTTAATGTGTAAGCACAACTAGAAACACTCTACATAGTAGAAGTCGCGGGCAGAAGCTAGTCATTGAATAAAGTCAAACACAAAAACAAAAATTGCCAAGAAGCTTGTATAATTACTTAAAACTTTCTTCGAAATTAAGTTGTGAAAGGGAACGGAACTCGAGTACGTAGAGTTACTAAAAAAAACTAGTTTTGTGTTGGATTTCATTAAGGTATATAAATTCCGACATAAGATTATTGTTAAAACCAAAAGTGTTTTTATGTTCGATCGTATTCGGAAACAATTCTTTTCTTTTCTTTTTTGTTGCAATTTCTTTTTGTTTTTTCGAATCGCCCAGATTTTTCTTGTTTATCCAAATTAATGATTTCTTAATCGGTTTGATTAATCTTATACGACTACATATAAAGCTGAAGAGTTTGTTTGTTTGCTTGAGCGCGCTAATCTCGGGAACCACTCTTCTGATTTGAAAAATTATTTCAGTGTTAGAAAGGCTGTAAGCTGTATATCATTTTACGCTAAGATCAATAGGAGCGGAACACCGATGGAGAATGTTTCAAAATCGGGTTTTTTTTAACTCACTTATTGTTTAACTATTCCACGCGGACGAAGTCGCGGGCAGAAGCTAATATATTATAAGCGTCTTAAAACTTAGTTCTAGGAAAATATTTATTTATATTAAATCGGTATGTAGCTTTTAAAAGAAGTAATCGTAAATAGATTCCTAAAATCCTAACGAAGTAACGCGTTAATTATTTGCCATACAATAATAAAAATAATTGTCTTTAAGATTTTATTAAAAATACTAATCTTTTCTTAATTTGTCTGGCAACACTCGATCATTACTTTTTTTATTTATGACAACATTTTTCTTAATAAATTCTCTCCGAGTCTTCAACCTAAAGTGACTGACGTTCATTACGTCCTCAAATTACTGTATTTACATATCAATAAACATAATTTTAAAGATAGTTTAGTTACTTCATTTAAATTAGACTGCTGAATAGAAAGATTTTCATTAATAATCCTATTTTGTTATTCCCTTTCAGTGAGTCGACGATGAGTCACCGGTATCAATCCACTGAAATACATTCGAAACATCTCACGCCTACGCGGTCTATTCGCAGGGTGGCCATGTCAATGAACACATTACTGACAAAATTTAAATTAAAAAGTTTTAATTCAAAATGAGTTCCATTGGAGAGCACTTTTGAAGAACATACAAGTTAAAACTTAATTTTACTTTTCTATTCTATGTACTGCACCGCGTCGCAGAAGCGGCAAGAAACTTTCCTGCAACACGTCTAGTTAAAAATTGTTGTTCTTTATATTCCTTATTCAATTTATGTCTCAAGTTCTTTTTTATAATTTTGTAGAGAAGTTTTTACAGAATTACAATTCGAAGAATTAATGGAGTTGTAGCAAACAACTACTCATTAAGACAAAGACACATAATTACTCACTGACATTAAACATCTTTCTCTTCCGTGATCGAGATTATTGATTAGTGGACGACACGTCGAAATATAAATTAAATCAAATGGAGCGCTTAAAACCGTTAAAACGTAGTCTTAAAGTATAATAATATTATATAAAGTTATTTGAAAGAGCTGTAGATAGAATATAAATATTTTTATTGGATTATTAATTTATACCAAAGGAATAAAGAAAAAATCGCTGGCAATCCCGGTTACGCATAAGTTTTTATGAATACTACGTGGAGCTGAAAGTTCGTTCAGCGATGACTCACACAGTTGACGCTAAAAACTCAGACGGTTTTCTTGGCTAGTGTCATGCGTATACTACTACTACTTCAAGTTCTTATATTAAAGGTTTTGCGAAGCTCTATCCCACGGGTTACGGGAATATAGATAGATAACACTTTATTGCTCACCAAAAAAAAAACAAAAACAAAATGCATAATTATAATTAAATAAAAATAATTATATAAACACACACACACACACACACACAACATACATAAATAAATAATTGAGCATTGGAAGAGCATCAACACCTAATTAATACAGGTTTTTACCTAGTTTTAGGTGTTGAAGCCCCCATTTATTAGTTTTAGATCAAAGTTTATTTGTCTTTTATATTGTTACTTTTTCATGTCTTTTTTACTGAATAAATTATTATTATTCTTATATAATTACAATACTTCTTGGCAAAACAACAAGCGGCCTTATTGCTAAAAGCGATCTCTTCCAGGCAACCTAGCTTAAAAGAAGTTCTTAACTAATCCGGCGATGTAGGTGGAGCAGAAAAAGATAGGACTGTACAATTTAAATATATATACTTACACTATTATATAAATATAATAGTAATATATATATACGTGTATACGAATATAATACTGGTTAAACTTTTGTGAACCTAGCTAAATCCTTGCACTATAAAACCAGAAGCTCCACCAAACTTGAGATCAGCCTTCTCCTGTCCTTCCGGTAACCCGGACAGAGTCGGCTAGTTGAGCCCCTTTTTATAGGGTCTAACTTTTTTCACAGTGTGAAATCCGTTTGGAGACTATCCAACGGGAAATGCGGTGAGGAATTATGAGATTCGCCACGTTGGAATGGCAAAAAGTACTATGGCCACACCGCGGTAAGGGATACCCACTAAAACCTCTCGGTGTGTACCTCAGTGTACCTTTCAAATTCAAACCATAATCCCTATTATTATTATAATATTATTAATTACCCATTAATATTATAAATGCGAAAGCAACTCTGTCTGTCTGTTCCGTTTTCGTGGAAAAACGACTGGACCGATTTGGTTAAAACTCGGTACATATCTAATTTTAATACCGAAGGTGGCTAAGTGTTACTTTTCTTCTCGGATAATGGATCGATTTTGCAATAGATTTGTGTAAAGGTTTTCCCGGAAACTAAGATAGGTTTTTTACTTGTGGTTAGCCATTTTCTTAATTTTGTTTGTTTTGGTCAATTTGGTCATTTTGGGTAGTTTCGGTTGTTTTAGTAGTTGTGGTAGTTTTCGTTGTTCTGGTAATTTTGATAGTTTTAGTAATTTGGGTAGTTTTGGTAGTTGTGGAAGTTTTGGTCGTTTGTGTAGTTTACACAGAGATATATAAATAAAACAAGAAGGGTTTGAAATAGGGGATTCAAGTTTCTATAGACAACCAATTATATCTCAAGTTTATAGATATAAAAATTCATAATCTATAAAAAAAATACGATACTTACATGATCTATCCGTCTGTAAACTGAAAATTGACATAGATACTTTTCATCCCGGGAAATGGGATAGTTTGCGATATTAAATGGAGTAAATCTTCCAAGGGCAAATAGCACCGACATAAATATAATATATAATATGTGTATATACAATGTAACCTGTATTAACGCCTGCTCTTTAAACAAGAGGTACGCACTTAGTTCAAAATAAGTTCCACTGGAGAACACTACCATATTCTATGCATCAGCGCGTTATGTCCGGGTTATGGGAACGCAGAAACACGACCAACTAAGAGTTTCATGGCAGGCGTGGGCACTTAGGCCCACATTCACTACTGGGGGAAAGCTCCCCGACTTAGGTTCTCGTCACACAGGAGGAAAGACGAGCGCGCACGGAACACGACCTCCTTTCATTTTGTCTAATTTGCTCTAACTTTGAAATCGTAATTGTCATGACGTAATTTTACGACGTATTTTAGATTAGGTACCAGAATTCTATGTAAATTAGATTATCACTTCGATCCGCTTCGACCGCGGATATATATGCATTGATGTCCGTGGCTTCGATGCGTAAGTGTGCCTTGACCCTTATCTAAGCGCTAAATCCGCTGTTCGTGAATGTTATTATCATTAATAATTTTTTTTGGAACTGTGTATTTGAATGAAATTTGATAAGAAGGTGTGGTCTAATTAGCACTACAAAGATATGTGGTGAAATTGCGAAAAAAGTAAATATTGGTGGCAGCAAATGTGGTTATGGATTGATATTTTGAAGTGATAACTTCTTATGGAAGGGTAAACCGCTCCGTTACGTAACGCGTTACGGTGCTAGGCTGTCTGCCTTGCCTTTTTCTCTCACTCCCAGCTCTAGCCATATTTCGGTAATTAGATTAAATAATGATACTATTAATATACATACACAAAATTCTAACTAATATGATCAAGAATTGTAACTAAGCATAAAATATATATTATAATCAATAAAATATTTTATTACTAAATAACCTGTCCTTAAGTTATCATATTAATATTAGGGATGGGCCGAAACTCGTTTGAATGCCAAACATTCGGTGCAAGGAAAAATTAAAAAACCGACTTGCAGTATTTTGACTGAAGTTAATTGATATCATATCTATCATAACCGTAATATAAAAAATGGCATCTATATACTCATGGTTACTTATATTAGTTAGGAACATGTAAATCTTAACGTGTAATGTGATAAGAAATAGATTAAATTAGTTTTTGATTGATTGCCTAAATAGTATAGTAGTATTCGGTTCAAACCACATTCGGTCCATCTTTAATTAATTAATACATACATACATACATAACTTCACGCCAGGTCCCTTGCGGGGTAGGCACGAATAACAGAGCGCCATTTAGGCTTATTCTTACACACCTCACTTGCTTCTTTGACATTCATAGTTCTTGTCATGCACGCTCATCTGTTCTTAAGGCTCCTGACATCACCTTCTGCTAGTACACGATCAATTTGATCATGGAAGGTGTGTCGTGGCCTTCTACGACTTCTGCATCCATCCACTTTTGCATTGTATATCTGTTTAGTCATTCTTTCATCATACATTCTTTCCGCATGCCCGAACCACCGGAGTATTCCTTTCCTTACCTTCACTCCGACACTCTCTTTCAGACCAACTCTCTTTCTTACTTCGGTATTACGAACGCGGTCCGCGAGCGTCACTCCGCAGATTTTGCGCAGTGCTCGCATCTCGACCGCGTTTACTCTACTTTAATATACATAATATTTAAGTAATTAGGCCTTGTGCGCACTGCGATATTTTACCGCACGTTTTTTTCCACTTAATTCTGTAACACATTTAATACTATAGGAGTAACCGCACTGGCGGTAAAAAAATCTCGTGGGAAAAAAATCTGTGACTTGACGCAAATTGAACGCGAAGCGGTGCGATTTATTTCATATTTAAGTGGGTGAATCCAATGTTCATGACATCTTTTGATACGTCTGTTACGCCGCCTTAGCATTAGATAAATTAAAATTTTAGTTCGGTTGTCCATTTTACACGTGCGTCTCAGCCGAGGACTGAATTAAACTGACAAAAATAGTACGAAATTTTATTCGCAGTGCGCACTAGGTGTAATTCCGGTCGCGGAATTTAATACGCGAGAGTAAAAACCTCGCGGTGAAATATCGCTGTGCGGACAGGCCCTAACCTAAGCTTTTCCCAAGTTAAACAGTTTCAATATTAAAAATTTTTATTTACATAGTCACGTGGACTATCGTATATAGGATGTAATTTTTTGAATGTTGAAAACTAGGTATATTTCGTATGGTATCAAAATTCTACAACCGTCTGCCAGATTAATATGTTGCATAGAAATAATTCAGTATATTATAATTATAGACGACGTACAATGCATTATTTTGAAGTTGATTGATTGACATGAAATACTCGTACGTGAAGCAAAAACACAGTAAAAACTTTGTACCTCTTTTTACGAAAATTGCGCGCCCGGAGAACTATGAAATTTCGCACACTTATAGTTTATTTATAGAACAAGTGTAGGATACTACTAATTTTTTTGAATTGTGCATAAAAATACATAAAATCAAAAAAAAACTACACACACTACCATGTATTTCACAAAAACCATAAATACTCTTTTGTTTATTACTATATAAGTTAAATTAACAGTATTGCCTTGGCGAAATCTGTGATTATAGACGTATAGTCTTTGACATTAATAATTATGGTCAAATTTCGACCACGGGCGACTATTAATTTAGAAAATTTTATGACATTATTTGTGATTTTGTAATGACATTGTTTTATTTTAATTTAATTGGGTAATTTATTGATTAATTAATGATATATGGACCATCACAACCACAATAACAAAGTTATATGGTACATGCGAAAGCACAAACTTCGTTCCAACAAAGAACACAATACCTTTTCTGTATTTCAATGTAAATTTTATTGTAAATTTCTGTGTCTGATAGTTTATACAATAAACTAGCGGCCCCGACAGACGTTGTCCTGCTATTAAAAAAATCAAAATCTAGGACCCGATCCCAGCGCCACCTACCGGTTCCGATTATGGATTTAAACCACGCGGGGACCCACTCAAACACACAAAAACCAAATCACCAAAATCCGTCCGGGTGATTAGGAAGATTCTAGTACCCGATCTCAGCGCCACCTACCGTTTTACCGTTTACATTTTAATAAGTCATGTGACGTGTACTTATAATGTTCTTATATTGGTAAGGATATCTTCTTACATGGATCGCTACTTCCTAAATATAACAAGGTAGTCAGTTTAAGGCTTTTGAAGTACTATAGACTAGAGCTATTTCGTCTTTTTAAGCCTCAAATAGGACACACCTTTAGTATACACCTTTTTTCGGGTATAAATAAGTGTTCTAAATTAAGATAGATAGATAACGCTTTATTGTATGTACACCATTACAGAAAACTTACGAACTAGTATTAATCTAATCGGGTACAAAGGGCGGTCTTATCGCTAAAAAGCTATCTCTTCCAGACAACCCGTGGCAAGAATATACCGATTAGGAGTGGCGATGGTGGTATACATAATTATTGTACGATTACTTACATACAATTTAATAATAAACACATAACTATATTTACTATATGTACAAATATACATATAATTTATATACATATATACAAGATATGGTGATAACAACTATTTAAACATATAACTATATGCAATATAATATGTACTAAATTTATAAAATTACATATCATTATATTGCAGATAGAATTTTCTGACCAAGTTCTTAAATATTATTAGAGATTTGGCTTGTCTGACAGTCACAGGCAATGAATTCCAAAGTTGGACAGCTTTAACCGTGGAAGAATGTTGTATTATGAATAGGAGTAATAAGTCTATGTTGACTGGAAGGGCGTAAATTGTGAGAGCAAGAAATAAATTCGAAGCGTTCTTTAAGGTACTGTGGAGTAATAGGGATGAATAAAATACTATAAAGCAATGAAAGAATGTAAGTATTCCGGCGAAAACGAATTGGTAACCACTTGAGTTTTTTTCGAAATTCAAAAACGTGGTCATACTTGCGTAACCCAAATATGGACCTTATGGAAAATTTTTGGAGGCGCTCAAGTTTATTAAGTTGTTCTTGAGTTAAATCTAGATAGCTGGCGTCGGCATAATCAAGTATGGGCAAAAGTAGCGACTCTGCAAGCTTAATTTTGGTGGCGATGGCAGGAAGTTTTTCAGCCGCCAGAGTGATCTGGAGGAGAGAAACAACCGCCGACTCAATTCTGTTATATGAGGTCTCCGGGACAGCTCACTATCAAATATTACTCCAAGGTTTTTGACCTTATCACTGATAGAGATAAGCTTCCTATAAAAAAGAAAACATGGCATACGGGTCTAGTCAACTTTACACAGCATCCGTGAGCAATCAATGGTAATTTCTTGAGTTTTCTCAGGATTTACAAGAAGTCAATTCGACTTACTCGATGAAGCAAGTTCATTAGAAATTGAGTTTATAAAAACAGTGAATAATAATATATAATAATTAATTGCATTTCCTCAAAAGATTATACCATATTTAAGTCTAGATATTATATCTACGATCAACAATAGTATTGTTGATCGAAGGTACGCATTATACGATACGATAAAAAAAAATGATCTACGACCTTAGTGCATTATGAGAACTGTATTATTATATTTGTGTATATGGTTAATAAAAGTCTGCTACTTCATATCACAGCCCCAGAACGTAGTTTTCATTTTCTTCGTTTTAATTCCAACGGCATTTTAATTCGAGTCCTGCAACTCGTAACAATATTAATTTACACAGTTTGAGGTTACGAGCATGGGTCGACTCAGTTTGATAGCTTATCGCGTGTAAAAAGGACGGCTAGATGAAATAGAACTCATAACTCAATTAACACATAACTGAATGACGACAAAGAAAGTCAAGGCCAAGTCGAAAAGAAAACACCATTAAAAAATTGTTTCTTATAATCCTTTGGAATTATCATAATAATAACTTTAATAAAACCCGCAGGGGGAGTTTGTGGCGAAGCCTTAGGTGAGTGGCGACACCTCGTACCTGACTCCGGAGGCCAAGGCAAGGCCCCCACCTCCGTGCTTGCCAGCCGGCAAAGAGTGGAGATCGCTAGAGCAAGACTCAAGCTCCAGGAGTAGAAGTGATAAATGACATCACGTCAGAAGTAGCTTCGGTGAACCTGCAGCCCACCTCTCGATACCCCTTAGCCACTCACACCCATGTTGCCCCTGCCTTCTATGGCATTTTTTGGGCCCATGCAGGGAGTGGCGAGTCACCGTCTGTCATTTTTCCATGTTCCCTGAACATTGCGACGGGCAGACGCCAAGTCCCCATATTCCCAGACCCCACTACCACTAGTAGTTCACCCCAATAGCCCGGTACTTTTTGTCCTCATTTCCCATAATAGTCCCACACTGGCCGGGGCTTGTCCTTGGGCGCATCACTATATGTTGTAGACAGGGATAATCGTCGGTCAGTGTCACGCCACATTTACATTAAACTTGTCACGGGGCCTCTACGTGTTGGCCTTCCCACGCAAGCCTTCCAAATGTCCGGGCCATTTTTATGGCCCGTGGTCTCAAAAAACATACAAACTTTAATAACAATACCTCAGACACTACATATCCTGTTTGATTTTGAGAAGTTTCCTGAAATAATTGTCTTCGGACCCCGTTTTAATTTTATTCTACGAGTTCAGCAGACAGGCAGACGGCCCTGTTGATGGAAAGCGGTTATCAACGCCTATGAATACCTATTTGTAACACCAAATGTTACTAATGAGCAGCCGCTCTCTAAAGGGAGACTGGAACCTGGCCACTAATGCCGGAACCCGGGACACCAATGGCGGCATAGGCTTTTTTTTCAGGCGGGGGAAATGCATTTCGCACATACCGGGTCCTTTGCTAGGGATTAGACCGTTGCCGATCATGGAGGCATTCCACTGAATGGCGCATACTCTACTAGACTCTAGACCAGACAATACAAATGTAACTTATACATAGTCCACGGCGAAACTAATTTTTAAAATCGGTTCGGATATATTTTTTGTATAATAATATACACAGATGAATTGACAATCTCCTTTTTCAAGTCGGTTAATAATAAAAATATGAAAAACTCTTCCGAAAACCATTAGGTGCCCAGTGAGATTTATATCCGTTTGACAAAGTGGAAAACTACATATTATATTTACCTATCAGTGCTGTCAGTGCATTCTAAAGTCATCTTCATTATCACACAAAAGTTAGATCTGTCTATATGAGTCGCTTGAGTATATTTTCGCATAACTTATTATAAAACGTCATTGCGAGATAAATAAGCTCGCTACGAACATGTGAGTTTTAGTTTAAAATAGGACTCGGACAAGCGACCATCTCTCGGTTTTTTATATAAAAAAATCGTTCGTGGACTTCATGATATGTTTGAATGATTTCATAGTGTTTGTGGTACTCAAGAAACATGATTCTCGAAGATTTCAACATTGATCTTCTAAGTGCATTTTTGGAGTATTTTATAGGCAAGTAATAGGTTGTTTTTCCTGTTTTATGAATACACTGTTGATTAACACACATAAAATTATGATGTAATCGTTTTAACAATAATTAAATAATATGACTTTAAATACTAATTTTTGAATTTCTCATTCTATAAAACAATAATGCTTTATATAATATAGACTAATATAACTTCGTATTAAACGAAATTGATTTTAAGTAAATTGTGTTATGCATGCAATAGCAACCCTGAACAAATTAGCTGTCAAGTAATGTAGTGATGTACATATTTAAAATTAAATTACGATGTAAAAGTAATTACTAATGGAATCAATATTTCTGATATAATCAAATTAAACCAATTGTGCTGATGGTTAAAATAAAGGATTCATATTTTAGATGTAATCGTCCTGTCAAGTTGTTTGTGTACATCAATTGTGTCGCGATTTTTAGTCAGAATTAAATAATCTTCAATAGTTAGTTACCACTGCGGCGAAATTGCATCTTATATTGGTGAGTTCGTACACGTAACTGAAGTTGATTTTCACCTAAAATTCTAGTATTTTTGCTGTTATCTCAAAAGCAATGGTCTTTACAAAAACATGTAAATAGCAAATTTGTTGGCAATTCAATTTCCTCCAAAAAAATATCATAAACCTAATTGCTTAAATCAATCTTTAACTTATTAGTAGTATAAAATTGTTATGGTATACATATAGAACAAAATTTCGGGTGGGACCGATAATATGTAAGATAGATAGATAACACTATTGTAAACCATCACAGAAAACGTACGAGCTAGTATTATTCTAATTGGGTACAAAGGACGGTCTTATCGCTAAAAAGCGATCTCTTCCAGACAACCCGTGGCAAGAATATTGCTGATTAGGAGTGGCGATGGTGGTATAGATAATTATTGTACGATTACTTATATTTGAATAATAAATATATAACTATACATATAAATATAAAAAAAAAAAAAAAAAAAAAAAAAAAAAAAAAAAAAAAAAATATAATATACAAGTATATACATATACAAGTTATGGTGAAAAAAATATAGTTCTCACGATTTAATGTACCACAGCATTTTAAAAATAATGTAAACTATCATTCTAGTAAAAATCGTAATAGAATAAGCCAATTTTTATGCATACTAACTAACCACTTTAAACCAGTCCCGAGACAAATCCTACGGGATTCCCGGAATATATTTTTATTGCTAAATTTGCAAACAGACAGTCATCTTAGCTCATGGAAAGTGGTTATCATTGCTTATAAATGCTTGCAACACAAAGGGGCGAAGATAACGCATTGCCTGTTTTTAGGATGAGATAAAGAGGATGGAGGGGGGGATGAGTTAGAGGATTAGATATAGGGACCAGACCGGAGGTATAGATAGAAGTTTGGTTCAGGCGATGGGAAAATGGGTCATCGGGACTTTTTCTCATCGCAGGAACATGATTGGCTCAAGGCGTTTCATTGTTAAAGCTAGCCCGAAAACTTTTAAATACATATATTACGTATTTAAATAAATGTAAAAAAATGGGAAATTATTTTAATGAATACATACTACTGGATCGATTAGGAGACTTGTAACTCTATTCAAATTTTGCTCTTAGATAATTTGGTGCATAATTGAAAAAGTGTCTTTTATTGCCTAAGTTCTAAATTGTAGGTTACGCGGAGAGCTCTCATTTTAAAACATGTATTTAAAATTAAACAACGCGATGACACAATAATGCTTATTTAAAAATGATAAAATTTACCATGAATATTTGGCGCAATAATAGATTTTTCTATTAATTAAAATTGAATTGTAATATAATGCACATCACTATTATCGTATTCGGTTAAATATTTAAGCCATAAACATGAAAAAGTACGTATTTATTTTACTCAAATGTTCTATTTTATTCAGTCGGCTTTTTACACTAAATACATATGGGATTTGTTAAATGTTAATAAAATCTTAAACAATAATCCTGACTCGCTTATCCTCTTCACATTTCGATTGTATTTTCGGCGGCAAACTTTAGAACAAATAGGAATACTAACATCTCGCTCATACTTGTACGAAAACCCGGCCTTACGATGCGCATGCGCTGTTTAGATGGGTGACGTCACTACAGTGGTGCGCCATGTGACTGGTTGCGACCAATCGCTGCCGCCTGTCAGTGCGAGCTAACAGCAGTTGTCTCCGTCGTGGTGTGGTGTGAAGTTGGACATTTGCAATTTTGATCCACATTTATACATTTTTCATTAGTTTGACGTTGATTCTAGTGAGTTCAAGTTTATCGCGACTTGTTTATCACAATCATACAATTTATGTTAAGTCTACTTTGATCCTAATGTTGTGTTGTTAGCCATAAAAGTGGACAGTGTAATATTACATTATCAATTCGCGGCGTACATAATAACCTGTGTCGTTTCTCGGAAACGAATGCTACGATCGAGACGAGACCTTGATAACTAGTTCCTTGGCCGAAGCGAGAGCGAAGCGACAGTTATTATTATAGGATCATTCACGTTGGAGGTACGTCTTTAGTTTTCGTATTGTGAAATTTGTGAAGTCGAAAGTGTGTTTGTTAAATAACCACAAAGTCAAAAGTGAGGAGTGTGTTCAGTTCACGATGGACACGTATTGAAACTGGAAAGTGTACAAAGTCATGAGTTAAATAGTGTTTTTGGCATTGTGCGCTGTGAGACCGTTGTGTTAGTTTCCGGGGCTGAGACTTACTTGATTAGTGCCATGGACTGCGGAGGTAAACGCGTGAAAAATCTCCATTCAGATGCATGTTAGAGCCTTCTGAGTTTGACAAATTGACACTTCGCTCCATTTGCACGTTTTTATTTTTAAACTCGATCAGGTCGGGTTGGCGCAAAGAAATCGGATCATACAGCCAGTGGTCAGGTTTCGGTGCATTTCCAACCTATAGTAGTGTAAATAAATAGCGTTTTATTTTATACCGTTGTGCTAGTTAGCTGGGTGGCTGAGCGTTGTTCTATATTTAACATAGAAGCTGGATCGCTGAACTGGCGCACTTGCCTTTATTTCGTTTTGCTTACATTGAATACATTGTTTGGTTTATTGGTCACTACATTACAACAAATTCATCTACTGAGGTATTATTTATAAAAATCTAATTGCACTGCACTTGTTGCTAACTTTTCAAATGGAAATTATGTTCATGCAATGTCTCAATTAGCAAACTTATCACAAATATAACTAAAAACGATTTCTAGATGTGCTGCCATTTGCTAGATCAAATGATCTTGTTTTGTGTAATACTATATCGGGAGTAAACATGATGCACTTAATGGGTCATTTTGGTTTGTTACATGATTTTTAATTACCTCTGTTTTTTCTATTTATGGCAGAAAACCATATAAAGTATAAGATTTTGAAAGTGGAATGTTAATTTGATTAGTCTGTCTTTGTTTTTT
The DNA here is from genome assembly GCA_012273795.1 of Dendrolimus punctatus. NCBI lineage: Eukaryota > Metazoa > Arthropoda > Insecta > Lepidoptera > Lasiocampidae > Dendrolimus > Dendrolimus punctatus. The sequence continues at coordinate 22,017,137 of CM022538.1, forward strand.
ATCTCCAGTTCTTGCTAACTTTACATTGCATAAATAATTGTTTCATATAATTACTATAACTTTTCAAATATTTCCAAATTGTAATCTCTTAAAGTTTTTTATGTGTATGACTTGATTTTTTATGTATTTTTGAAAAGTTTTATCAAACCTATTTGTATGATTGAGTTCTGTATTTGTATTTTGTATTTCTGTATTTGATATTAGTAAACTTCTTAGTCAGACCATGAATTTCCTCAATTATAGAATCACATATTGAACAAGTTCTTTCTGGGTAACTATGGTCCAGCCTGGACTGTACACTTTACATCAGGTGAACTTATACAAAACCAACTTTAACCCATACAAACTTTTAAATAGTACTCTTCCTGTTTTAATAATTACTTTTCAAATGGTTGGATTGTGATATCTGGATATACATTTTGCAGAGAAGACTGCTTTCCAGCTAACCTGATTCTACTAGCCAATACTTAATTTTTTATCTGTACAGGAAGGGGGAAATAATACAATTTCATGTGACGGAGCAACCTGTCATAAGAGATGATGAAACAATGTCGCAAAGTTGGTAGAGTATTTACTCAAATGGATGGCTACCACCCCTGGTCTAGAGTATGCTGCCATAACAACCTTGAGTTGTGTTCTGGCATTAGTGGCCAGGTTCCAGTCTCTCTTAAAAGAGCAACAGCGCATTAGTAGCCTTGCAACCTTTGATGTTGCAAATGTCCATAGGCAATGGTAACTGCTTTCTATCAAGTGGGCCATCTGTCTGTCTGCTGAACTCCTGCAATAAAATAAAATAAATTTAACCTAATCGTATCTTTGGCTCAATAAAGGTGTTTATCAGTATTCACACACGGCACAGGAGCTTGGTGCGACACTGCTTGCTTTATTGGTAATATACAACAGACCACTCTGGGGCCGGTCCCAAACACCGAGACCTTACTAAATAATGGAAAATTGGTTTTCTAAATGTAACATGTCAGGAAACAATCCCAAAACTTCTCCATTATAGTCAGATCGGTTCTTCTTAAAGTCTCACATGTTTAATGAGTGGGGTTTGGTCCTTGTTTGGACTATGTAAGGCTGTTGGAGAATAAAATAATTTAATAACAATCAAGTTGTCCTTGGACACAAAAGAGCTACAAAAATATAAAAGCCCATATTGTAATACTTGCAACAACTCGAAAGGATTTATGGTAATACAACAACAACAATGCGCTGCTCTCTTAAGTGAGACTGCAACCTGGTCGCTAATGCCGGAAAAAACTCCAGGTTGTTGGCGACACACTTTAGCCCAGGGTGGTAGCCATCCAGTCGGCCAAATGCCCTACCACCTGGCTGTGGGCTGTTTTGTCGCCTCTTACGACAGGCCGCCTGTCCGCGGGAAACTGTATTCTTTCTCCATTCCTGCAGACAATGTTCTCTTTAGACCCCTTTGCTTTTATGTAAATTTGTTGTAATAATTTTCAAAAAATGTTTATGTCCACCATGCGACCTGGCCCATATGGATGGCGCGTCCCTGAACCAAAGCATAACATGGAATATACAATGTCTTCTGTTTTTCTGTCAATTATCTTTAATGTAGTGAATAGATTTTAAATAAAAAAACTAGATAAATTGGCAACACTGCTTTTGGGCTGGAAAGCTAAACTGTGTTTACCAAGACATACACTGTATCATAAGTGAATTATAATTGTCAGACAAACACATATTGTATATCCCTAAGCTAAGCAAGTTTCGCTTGTGTAGTCTTGTTTAGCTAATATATAATGGACCATTCTGGGGCCCAATCATAGACACTCAGATCATAGTAAATAACAGAAAGTTTTCGAAATTTACCATGCCAGGATTGAGCCCAGAGTCTGCATTTCAGCGAGTTTGGCCAGCTAAGTCTTAGTCCGCTCGACCACAGACTCCATCAAATTATTATCTATGTTCCACTCTATCAGTTATCTTATTCTGTGCCAAAAGCAGCATAAAATTAGGTTGAAGGGTTTTTAATTGCACCTAAATCTTCCTTAAGTAATCAATTCAAATCAAGGAATTCTTGGTATGGTTCCAACACCACACATGTCTAACCGCATCCTGCAAGCGATGGGATGTTCACTCCTATTTCCTTGAGCTCCTATCAGCTACTCTTCGTAGAACATTTATTCCATTATCTTTCTGCGCTACAACATGACGCTGTTTAAGAAAGGTGTTGTAAATTACATCTATAAGTGATGGCAACCACCTTCTATCTAGTGGGCCATCTGCCTGTTTGACTGCTTCAGGCAATAAGAAAATGAAATGTTGATCAGGATTACTTTTGAAGTAAATCGGTGACATAAACTATGTATCAGCATATTAGTGTCATTGATTTCCTTTTTGACATACAAGCATAAAAATGAGTCCCGATTTCACAACATTGTACAATAAACAGCTGTTGTAAGATTGTATTGTTATACAGCCTGTTTCAGACCTTACGACAGTAAATCAGACCACGTTTTCTTCATGGCGTCCTCTGCCCAAATACAAAAACGAATCAAGGTAGCTTCTTTAGTTTAGCCACAGGACCTTATTTTTCATTTCAGAATTTCACAACATGTTTCAGTTATTGTGACTAAATCGGTATGTTAGTGACCAATGTATCATGTTGCCAGCTCGTCTCTTCACCATTAAACGCGGAAGTTGTTCATTCTAAGGCTCTCGCTCGCGAAGCAATATTTAAAGGATGTTCTGTTTTTATTCCCTTTTTATAGTAATTATTTGTTCGGAAATTACTTTTTTCTAATTTTGACATTACGGTTGATTTGATAGTATCAAAAAAATTGTATGTAGTACTACCGCTAAAATTATGATTTATTGTCATTTGAAATGAAACACGCTGTATAATATTGTAAATATAATTATCTTCATTCAATCAGCTATTGTATTTTTTAAATCAATTTTCATCCACATGTTACTTGTGAGTTTTGTAGAGGCAGATGGATTGTGTGAAGGATGATGATATGTGGTGTGACAGACACAAAAAAGGAGTGTAAAAGAAAAAGACATATTGTAGGGACGCCAGATAATTTCTGTTTTGGTTTTTGGCTGCACATTGCATTGGTAATTTTGATGTTGTCTGTTGTCTTTCCTTCTATTATCTAATTTCTATAGTAAAGCAGAAATAAAGATATCACACCTTCCAGTGTATAATGACTTTTGTAACCCTGTTTATTTAATTATAGACATGCTTTTAGTTTTGTTTCTTGTCTGGGTGTAATTACGCCCATCATTGTAGGGTTTAGCATTAGTCCAAAGAATTGTTTTAAGAAAAGAAGTGCAAATTCTAGTCCTTGGAGAGTTGGTATGTTCCTCTCAACATTCAAATTGTATCTACGGCTTTGGCATGTACCTGGGAATTATACAAAATTCAAGAAATTCACGAGCTTTCATGTAAAGTTTTAATTTTAGCTGACTTTATTACATTTATAGACCAAAGAAAGAATTGTACACCAAACTGTAAAATTAAACTCGAAAAAGGAGTCAAAAACATGGTGCCTTGTATTAAATTAGATTTAGGATATTTTCAAAGTTATCTATATAACACGTGAAGTAAAAATACAGCAAAAACTTTGTACCCATTTTTACGAAAATTGCGGACTGACATGAAATTTCGCACACTTATAGAGAAGGAGTGCAGAATGCTTACATATTTTTTAAATTATGCATAAAAAATACATTAAACAATGAAAAAACATTACACACACGGTACACGCATATATATACTCGTTTGTTTATGTTAAAGTCAAATTTAGCCTTGGCGAAATCTGTGATTATAGAAGTAGTCTTTGATAACAGAACCTTATTGTTCAAACTTATAATTTAAATTAATTGTTATGGTCGAATTGCGACCACTAGTTTGATTTACTAGGTCATGGAACAAAGGCTTATTTTTATCAAGGAAAATGCCAGATATACCGCTGTTAATGCCCTAGACATTGTGAACCACGTAGTCTAAGATCCGGCTGCAAAAGTAGTACACCCATCGAGTATTTGCTAAAAACCAAATTATTACGCATATTTATGATAGAGAAATATCCATCTATCAGGTTGCCTATCAAAATGTGGTCGCTAGTATTTGTAATTAAATTTTGCTGGTTGTTTTTTCGGAAAAAAATCATTCACTTGTTTTTTTTATAAAATATCGTCCACTTCATCGCAATATATATAAAGACTGAAAAATCACGGTTGCCGTTGTGCACTTGGCCGCATTTATTCGCAGCCAGGTGTAAACAGGTATGATGGGAGCAATCTTTATTTGCGATTGCCCAGATTTAATTAGACAACCTTATATCATAATAAACAGAAAAAATAGCTTTAATTTGATATAGGTACAAATAATAAATGTACGTTATGAATGTATAAATGTATCAAAATCAGTCTGAAGTGGACGATATTTTATTTAAAATAACAAGTGAATGATTTTTCCGAAAAATTAATTAACAATTATTTAATTAAAAATACTAGCGGCTACATTTTGATAGGCAACCTGGTAGATGGATTTTCTCCTTATCATAAATGTGCGTAATAATTTGGTTTTTAGCAAATACTCGATGGGTGTACTACTTTTGCAGCCGGATCTCGTACTAACAGAAACGAAATAACTTGACCGGTCGTTATGTAACTTCGAAGTGTAAAGTTGCACCGTGTAGATAGACGCAAGTGGCGGGCGCAGTATTCTGTGTCAACATTGTTTCCAAGTTTTCCTTGTATACTGCAATGGATGGCACAGCGGTCATTGTCATGGGGCCTTGGTCGGTTTTCGTAATAATGTTTTCCTAATTAAAGACTGAAATATTTTTTATGCCTTCTCTATCATGTGTGAGATAGAGGGTATATCTTTTCTTTTATATTTCACTAGCTTCTGCCCGCGACTTCGTCCGCTTGGATTAATTAAAACAAATGTTTTTTTTTTTTCAAATCAAACCAGAGTAGTTTCTGAGATTAGCGCGTTCGAATTAGGAGGATTCTAGAACCCGATTTCAGTGCCACCTGCCGGGTCCAACGGGATAGAAAGTATCCTATCTCCGTCTCCTGGTTCTAAGCTAACTCCCCACCAATTTTCAGCCAAATCGGTACAGCCGTTTTTGAGTTATAAATAGTGTAACTAACACGACTTTCTTTTATATATATAGGCTTTATATTCTATTATGTTACTATTTCTACTACTTCTGTTTAGTCTTCTTGTTTCTAGCTGGCAATTCGTATCCTCAAATTCCAATTCATTTTGGTCTCACAGGCATCATAGGCATCGCTTTGGTGGGGTCTAGGTGTCACTCCAGGTATAGATTATTTCTATACCTGGCTAAACCATATTACATTTTTTTGATAAAGTAAAACAGAAAGAATGTAATGTCTGAAGGGTCTAAACTGTAAACAAATCACAACTGTGACCGAATTTGAAACACTCGGGTAATTAAAACTTATGGCTTCCGCTGCATTAATCACGAGTCAGTGCCTAATGTGATGCCAACGGTAATTGTATTTATTCTCTTATATGCTTCGTGTTTATACTGCATGTAGAAGGAATGAGAGAGGATAGTCCCCGTAAGTGGTATCTGGCTGTACATGAAGAAGAGAAGAAGAGGCGTTTAAATATATCAGAAGTAGTATTCTCCAATTGACTAATGACTGCCGTAAAAGATTACAATACAACAACGGGCTGTTTTCTAATCACAAATTTTAAACACAAAGTAAACAAAAGAGTCCAAATGCCGAAAGGTATGTGTTTTACCGATATCCAGGTGTGAATTTGTTTTTGTCGGCGCTTAGGTCGTAGTTGTAATAATTTGTTTTACTTGTCAAGGCAGCAATTTTTTGCACTTGGATGCATAAATTCTAAGTACATCGTTCTTAGTAAACGTTCTGTGTATATTTATTTTGTGGCGAACACCGTGGTGCTAGTCATATGTAAATTAGTAAGAATAATTATTTTCGGTCATAAACAAGATATTATTTATAAGTCTTACAATTTTGAAACAACGTGTACTTTTGACGCGTAATAAAATGTTTTGATACGTTTTTTGTGTCAAAATATCCACATACCCATTGCCCAAATACATACATACACAACTCATTTAGCATGCAGTTTTTGTAAGTTTTGTCACCAAATATCCACATTAATTTGAACTACACACTTTAAATGGTATCCGTTGAAATCTATAATATTATAAAATTCTAAACATGCCGTGTCTGTACATTGAAGCTACTAACAAATCTAACTAGAATAATCTATGAATGGATTCATTTTTTAGATTTCTTATATGTTTGGAAAAACGACTGGGCCGCTTTCGATACGTTTTTCGCTGGTCGACATCAATGTTTTAGACTAGATCTGCGCTACTCTTTATCCTGGAAACCCGCGGATATTTTCCCGGGGGCAGTTTGAAGATCTTCGGGTAAAAACTCGCTTGTTCGTTCTTTTTTAAATGCTGCAGTACTTTGTGTCCCAGAAATCCCGCAGGAACTTCAAGTCAATGTGGATGAGATATTCTTGTGTTAAATGTTCTTTGCAATCTCGCTGTAAGTTTTCGCACCATTCGAGTTCATTCATCTTACAGGGCAGTGAGTAATTACTCGTTAACTACGTAACATTATAAAAGTTAATCTAGCATATACATACTTTTTACTTATCTAGCATTTCAACACAAATAATATTATGAATAGTAACTGAGCTAGACTTCTTGGAAGTTTTATGTAATCTTATTTATAGGCTATATTAACACATTCTTGTAAATAAACAGAGTGAATGACAGACAAAAAAACATTTGTCATAATAATGTTATCGACATAGTTACAACAAACAAGTTAAACTTGCTTAAAAATACATATTACTATCCGACCCCTTTTAAATTTTATATAATTTATAGGCAGTTTATTAGGCTCATTAAAAATGCAGATAAATATTATTCATAACTGCATTTAAAATGTGATTACTGTAACACTATTTTAAACAACTTTAAATCTCGTATAATTATTATGAATAGGGGGGGGGGGGAGAATGAGGTCAAGAAAATTTGGTCAGTGCTTGACATTGCGTAGCAGAAAGGGTTTCGCAAAGGAACCATATAACAGTATTCAGACAGACGGATATTTTTTTTTTTTCAATGTTTATCGGTGCAGGAACGGAGAAAGAATACAATTTCATGCGGCCGGGCGGCCTGTTGTAAGAGGCAACAAAAGAATGCTCAGCCAGCTTGTAGGGCATTTGCTCGACTGAACGGCTACCACCCCTAGTTAGAGTATGCCGCCATACAACCTTGAGCTGTGTTCCGGCATTAGTGACCAGGTTCCAGTCTCCCTTAAGAGAGCAGGAGCGTATTTGTAACACATCTGGTGTTGCAATTGTCCATAGGCGATGATAACCGCTTTCCATCAAGTGGGCCGTCTTACAGTCCGCTGAGCTGCAAAAAAAATCTTTTGGCTGATCTCGTACGGGTCTGAAACCTGATCAAAACCCGGAACACAACTCAAACGCCCCCACTGGCTTTGAATTTATTTATCGCGTGTTAGGTCAGGCCGCCTGGCCAAAGATTTGTATTCATTCTCCGTTTCTGCACGGATAAAAGACAGTTTACTGATTAACCGAATTGGTTTTGGTTCGATGCCAAATAACGGAATTGTGTTGGCGAAAGGCCATATCTCATTAAACAGTTAATATGTTCCATATACAAACAGTCTTTACTTTGTAAAAATCAATGTTCTTAAACTATTTATTGTTCATGACTGTGTGCGAAGATCTCGCATATGTCATCGATGATGATATTTCGAAACATGTCTCAATGTGGCGTGGTACTTTTTTTTATTACTGTATAGGTTCGCATTTGACCAATATCTCGCTCGATTTGGAGCGGAGATATGATCTAAGATCGAGCACGCTTACCTAGAAGGTACTTATTCACGCGGGAATTGGAGACACCCAGGTTGTAGGATTCGAGAAAAACACAGACTCCGGCAATGCGTTCCACTTCTTTGCGGTGCGCATAATGAAAGTGGACTCAAAGCGCTTTTTTCGAATAGGTGGTATGTCCACCATATAGCGGTGCCGCATACCAGTGCGCCTGGTTGTCCGATTATAGAAGGGAGACGGCGGGATAAGGTTGTAAAGCTCCAACACACTCCAAAATGTACGCACGCTACAGTTCATTGTCTACTTCTGCAGGTGTGGCTACGAAGGTCAACCAGAACCGGTAGCGTATACAAAATTGCACAGATCTATACACGTACGCACACCTGCAGAGGTAGACCTGTCCGGTCGCCCGTAGTGTGTATGGCCGCCTTAAAAAAATCCCACGCAACTATAAAAAATATTAGATCTATGAGACCTAACCCCTAATTTTAATCTTGCACGATTTCACTATAGCGAGTTATACCGATACAATATATTTGTATAGTCACAATACGTTTGTATATCAATATTATTATATTGATATACAAATGTATTGTGGGTCATTTGTATAGCTACATACAATACACTTGTATAGCTAGAGATAGATAGATAACACTTCACTGCTCACCATAATAAACAAATACAGAAACAAAATGCATAATTCAATACTTCTTGGCAAAACAACAGGCAGTCTTATCGCTAAAAGCGATCTCTTCCAGGCAACCTAACTTAAAAGAATTCTTAACTAATCTGGCGATGTAGGTGGAGCAGAAAAAAATTGGAAATGTACAATTTATATATACATAATACATACACACATACATTTGTTCTACTATCTTCATATAATACATATGTATAGTAGTACATTTGTATAGTAACACCAACCTTCCTGTGAATTTCCTTCCATATACACCCAATGTTTCTAAGGACAATTACTATGACAGGGAAAGAGAGACTGACTGACTGAGAAGAATGGTAGGAAAATACGGTAATTATATAAGGGCTTATGCCAAAATGATTACGGAGCTCTAAAATTTCTTGTTTGATATTATTTGTTTAGTGTCTGATCTATCTATACATATTGTGGCGACCGAGGGTGGAACTGCCCAGCAGCGGAAATCATTTTAGAACTTTTAGAAAGAACTAGAAATTTCTGGAAGGAAAAGACAAGGACGGATATATTTAGAAAGAGATAGACGATAAACGAAGAAAGAGATAGATAGATGTTAGAAAGGGATAGACGATGACCGAAAAGATAGATCGAAGTTAGAAAGGGATAGATGTATAAACGAAAGTTCCCGAACAGAAGGTTCGGGAAGGAAGAGACAGAGATAGATAGAGGGGTTCTAGAAAATTCTTCCGGGTATATAAACAGCGTAAGGCGCGCCTGCCAGGCAGTTTAAAGTTGAGTTCAGTCCAAGACGGTGAAGCGATAGCGATAATAACGCGATATTGAGGGTGTGTTAACTTATCGTTGGGACTGTGCATGCGTCCCGGCTGAGAGGTACTGCGTGCGGCTGTGTAAGTCAATAAAAGTTTTTAAATTAAAAACTGGTGTTTTCTTTCAATCCATAAGTGCGCAACCCCGCTCGCACGTAACACTATAATAAAACTGTAGAGGTAGAATTTCTGTACAATGAGAAAAGTGCTAAAACCGAGTTAGGAGAATGTAAGGGCGCGTTCCCACTTGGTTGTGACGACCGATAATCGTGCAGTTTTAAGTGTCGTGGCTTATATGTTTAACTGGAGGTGTTCACATATAGAACGACAAGATTTACTGTCGTCTACGACATTTTTTGCAGTGAGACTAATTTTCATGACAGTGGGAACGGCTAGTTCGACAGTCGTAAAAAGATAACAAATCGTTACGACTACATCGCGACGGCAAATCTATCGTAGCCACTATAAAAATATCATCTCGTCGTTTACATGTATTTTCCCTTCCCCCTCGCGACTGTAGTATCTTGCTAATGATGTGTAAACGAAAAAGCGACTGTCGTGAAACGATAAAATGTCGTCGCGATCCAATGGGAACAGCTATATAGATAGATACGATAGTCGCTAAACGATAAATTTTTTTGACGACAAACAATCGTTATAATGGGAACAGCAAGAGACGACAGTCGTCCAACGATAAATTAATCGTTACGACATAGTGGGAACGCGCCATAAGAAGTGAAATAGAACTACTTTAGATTAAAAGGTTTCTCTTTTTGTACTGGCTAATCTCCGAAACAACTGGACCGATTTAAATGAAATTTTGTACGATGGTACTTATATCGCTGGTCAACATATAGATACTTGATTCTCGAAAAATTAGAGTTACCGTGGATAGTTAGAAAATCATCATATTAAATAAACTAGATGGCGCTGATATTATTCTACATCGCAATCGTAAAGCGGACGAAGTCGCGGGCATCAGTTAGTTCATGTATAAGTTCGTTGTATCTTAAAGTGTATCTTGTATGTATGATTGTTATATAATTGTGCACATGTTACAATTAATTCTAAATATGTTTTCTATTATATTTTATTATTTAATTCATTCCCAATTTATTCATGAAAGCGATGCTGTGATGATTCAGTGGTTACGGTCGTGTTATTTCTCTGACGTGTATTATTATTATGTCTGTGAACGTAAATCGCAGTTATTTGTGTCCTATAATAATAATCACTCGCTGACACAGTTAAAGGAAAATATAGTAACAAAATCTGCAAAGCAAAAAAATTGGATAAATACGTTTTTGAATAAAGTTTTAGTTAAATTGTCTGTTTACACGATTTTTAATATATTAACTTTAAAATCTAACAAAATGTTCCATAGGTGATAAAAACATATTAAATAAAGCTAAAGAAGTGAAGAAGAATGATAAAGAAAAGTCAGCTAAAAAGCATTTTAAATTTAACTTAATAATTGCAATACAATATTATCAATTATAAACAAAATTTTTGAACAGATTATAATTATGCAACCACCTCATGAATTCATTAAGAAGAACAACATATTATCGGACAAATAATATGGTTTTCAACCAAACAAAAACTACAACCCAACTCCTTTCTCATTTTAAAAATTATTATTTATTCTTGTTTTTACAGACTATAAAGCGTTTGATATATTAAAACATGATATAGGAATTTAAAAAAAAGCTTGAACAATGATATTGAAGGAACTTTACTCAAATGTTGCACCGATTATCTAAAAAACCGATCATTTCATATAAATTTAAATTCAGAACTTAGTGACAGTGTCACTATTACTGAAGGAACGGCGCAAGGATCAGTAATAGGTCCCTTACATTATTTAGCTTACGTTAAAGATGTAGAAAAAGTAATACAACACTGTAAAGTATACTACTATGCAGATAACATATTGTAGTAAGTAGTATCAGATCGAGAGATTTTAACTGCCCAGACCAAGCTACAACAAAATTTCACGTGTTCTGAATGTCTCATGATGATGGCCTAGTTCTAAATCAACAAAAAATAAAGCTACTACAAGTGTGTTCTTCTCAAACAAAACTAAAATATGACACTGATATAATAAGCCTGCATGAGAAACCTGTTTAACGTGTTTGTAAAACTTTTGAACAGGTTAGCCGATACGGTCAGGCCTTCAAAAATATATCTAGATCGAATATTGAACCTACAAACACGAATATTATCAACTATAGTACCAAAACATATACGAGTGAAATACAGAACAGACTGCCATAAAGCCTATTTAAATTATGAAACGTGACCCCTATTCATAATAAAGTCATACAGCTTCTGATTGAGAGTTATTTTTCCTACGAAAGTGTAATGGCTCAAGGTAAACTTACGAGATACGGTCAAACAATGAATGAATAACTAACACCGCTACATTTTTTTATGGATCAAGAACAACATTATCTCGTGACAAGTCTATAAAATCATATACCGTTTGAAACAAGGAATAAGATTATTTTAATTACATGAAAATTGTTATTAAATCCTTAGGAGAAATTATTACATAAAATAAACATAGACTCAAATTCGTATATCTATAAAAAATTTACAAACTTTGGTTGGTTTATCTTGTTTTCCATACTATGATACACTCTGTATAGCATATACAACTCTCAAAAACGACAACAATTAAGTAATAAAAAGAACCTTTTAAATTGCCAAAATAATTAAAAGTTGCCCAACCGAAGAGAGTTGGTCTGAAAGAGAGTATCGGGGTGAAGGTAAGGAAAGGAATGCTCCGGTGGTTCGGGCATGTGGAAAGAATGTATGATGAAAGAATGACTAAACAGATATACAATGCAAAAGTGGATGGATGCAGAAGTCGCGGAAGGCCACGACACACCTTCCATGATCAAATTGATCGTGTACTAGCAGAAAGTGATGTCAGGAGCCTTAAGAACAGGCGAGCGTGCATGACAAGAACTATGAATGTCAAAGAAGCAAGTGAGGTGTGTAAGAATAAGCCTAAATGGCGCTCTGTTGTTCGTGCCTACCCCGCAAGGGACCTGGCGTGAAGTTATGTATGTATGTATGTATGTAACCTAGTCCGTAATAAACTACTGTCGGCACCATGCATACCAAAAATTCCAAGTACTTCCTTTATCACCAGGATGTCTCAATATCGCAAGATATGAATAAAATAAGTAAAAAATACAATAAAATTACTGGTGCAGCAAAGAAGCCAGACAAGAATATCAGACTCTCCATTTAACAACAACTCTCTATAACGCCATAAATTGCATAGTCCCTTCAATGTCGTGAGAGATAGAGTTTACACTGTATATGTATGAATAGCGCATTTTATTGCTAAAATCGTGTATTGTGTACAATAATGATCTTCTATGTAAACAACGTATAGATGATGTATAGTCATGCAGATAGCATAAATAATTTCAACAAGGCACAATGACTAATTATTGTGTTATTGCAATGTTGTTTGGTTTTTATCATATAGTATAGGATCCCGCTATACACCGACCTTCACCGAGATGCTAATTTGATGAAACCTATTATATATTTAATTTAAGGTGTCAATAAATATATTGCATATGGGTTGCCTAAAAAATTTCAGTCCAGTATGTGATTAATTAATAATTAAAAAAAAAATAATTACATTTCACCGGTTAGTTTATTAAACAAATTCTATACCAATCGTAATTATGTAGCCCATAGAATATGCAAATGTTAGGTTGCCTATTCTTTTCCAGTCACAACTCTTGGGCAGCCAGGTATAATCCTTTTCATGTTCAAGATCAAATAGCATGCGCACTCATTTTCTTTCAATGGACGGACTTCAAACAGCTGCTATGCTGTGTCCTCTTCTATAGCATGGAATATGGTTGGTTGGGACCTCCCAGTTACACATATTCTTTCGCAACAATATTTCACTTTTCAAAATTCGAAAACCGGAATTCGGGACTGATTTTTCGCAGGCAACCCTATACCACCGTGTTCATAATGAACACGTGGTATAGGGTTGTTTTTTTACTCGTTTTTTTAAATATAAATATGTTTGCGTTTCAACCAACCTTTCAACCGATTTGGGCATAGAAGTGGAAATACATGACTTATATCAAATAGAATATCGCTGCTCGATATGAAATGACAGAGCATTCACCTTGTTTGCATATTGCACTTGGTTATTTTCCTCCAACGTCAAACCCTTTCAGATACATGAGATCGCGTACGTTTTAGTTTACCTGTTGTTTTACATATAAATCCCAGATTTATATACACACACCGACATAGTTAACAAAACAGGAAAAAACTTCGACGTTACTTGACAAAGGAGACGGATACGCTTTCATATATTCTTGGGCCCAGATGGTAAAAAAAATAAGAGTGGTTTTAAAATTTTTTTTATTATGTGATACTTTTTATAATTGTAGCGGGGCGAATAAATTAATCGTATTGTGTGTAAGTGTTTTCATATACTATTATATGTAACTTATATTATTGGTGATTTTATTTTTAACTTCTCGCCTTCCAGATATAGGACTGATATTTTCTATTATGTAATAGAAACATTTGTATTTATACTGGGCTTTTGTTAAGACATGTTTCAACTCATTATATTCTTTTGGCCCAAAAGTCCTCTTCTTCTTTGTTTTGGCGGAAAACTAATTAACAAGTTGAGAAAATGGCTGTCAGCTTTTTCTTTTTTCAAATGACAGCTAAATATGAAAAAATATATAACCAAGTAGTATTTGAAGAAAGATAGCACTATTTTTTAATATCTGGGGTTTTTCTTACTACTAGTGGTAGCCCGTGGTCGAAATTCGACCGTAATAATTTGTTATCAAAGACTATAATCCTTCTATAATCTTTAATATCTTCTATAATCACAGAAACAAACCAAAAGTAGTATATATGCGTGTGTGTCAATTATATGTAGTGTAGTAATGTTTTTTTATTAATTTAATGTACTTTTTATGCATAATTTAAAAAATATTAGCATTCGTCGATTCTTCTCTATATAAAGTATAAGTGTGCGAAATTTCATACTCCTCCGTCCGGGCAATTTTCGTAAAAAGGGTACAAAGTTTTTGCTTCACGTATTAATATAATGATTTTCATCTATTTTAAAATCACAGATAAAAAAAAATACGCATAATATTCAGTAAATATCAAGTGTACATCCTGGCAAAAAAGTATCGGGAATGGATGATTTGTTCATGGTTCCAAATGTATATTTTATTTCGTTAGATTGGGACAACTGCTTTTCATTTTTGAGTTGCAACGATCATTTAGATAAAATACAGTGCTGTTTTTAGTTAGTGAAACATGGAGGTTTGATTTTTATTCAGACGTTTCGGCCACTTCTCAGTAGCCGTGATCATGGAAGACAAAGATGTCAAGTGTCAATCAATAATGTTAAAGTTATTGTTTAGCCTACCCTTTTTTTGACAACGCTGGGGGAATGCTTTTGCGCATATCCTCGGACCCTGGGGGATGCCACCAAGGGGTATGTGGGACTCCCTGCTGATGGTATAGGTTCAACGTAATAGCTTGCAAGCACCGATCGCCAGACTACGCACTAAACCTTCCAGCGTCCCTCCGCATCATAATGAGGCGCCATGGAATCGTAACCATGACCGTGACACCTCGATGCAAGCCGACAAGGAGAGGTGCCTCTGAGACGACGAACACTCCATGGCACTGGGTGTGGCTTGGAGACCCCCCCCCCCCGTCAAACTATGTTATAGGAGGAGATGAGCAAAGCGCCGCCTGTGAACGTCTGTTCGCCGTCTGCGACAGGGGTCGTTTAGCCTACCCCTAACTTGTTCATTTTAATTATTGAATTTAAATGTTTGTTTATGGTTTTTTCTACTCTATGCGAGCCTAATCTAATTTACCGCCCATTAGCAACATGTAGCTTGAATTGAATAAGCAGCGCAAGAAGCTCTTTAGCAACATGCAAAGCTCTAATCATTTTAGTTCTAGTATGTTCAATGTTGTTGTTCCGGCTTTCGACTTTGTTATACCAATTTCTGTCTGAGTTGTTCAATACGTCAGAATACAGTTCATTGTTTGTAACATATTCCAAAAATAAGTCGTGTCATATAGAAACTGAAAAGCCGTCATTGTCGGAAACATTCGCGCGTGAGATTTAGTTTGGCACAGTCCCAAAAGTTCGAAGTCATTGCTTTTTTATGTCTCTTACTAAATCAAAGAAATATACCCGAAGGCAAATCTTGAGAGCTTTAATAAGTATATTTTCATTTCATTATTACATATTATATATTTCATTTTCATCTGTGCATGAACTGAGAAATAATACAATTTCCTGCGGCCTGGCGGCCTGTCGTAAGAGGCGACAAAACAACAACAGCCAGATGATAAGGCTTTTGCCCGACTAATGGCTGCCATCCCTGGTCTAAAGTATGTCGCCATAACAACCTTAATTGTATTCGGGCATTAGTGACCAAGTTCTTGTCTTCCTTAAGAGAGCAGCAGCGCATTAGCATTAGCACCATGGTGTTGCAGATGTCCATAGGCGATGGTAACCGCTTCCATCAAATGGGCTGTTTACCTGTCTACTGTACTACAATAAAAAAAACCCCTGCCGTGTGACGTAATTTTTGGATGGTACATGCTCCTGACGACAGTACGACAGCAAAAGTTCGCAGCGACGGCGCGGTGATGGTCTCGTGTACATTCGTCTTTTCAAAGCAAAAAAAAAACTTGATTGTAACTATTGATTAGGGCTTTAATGTTATCTATAGCTTGCCCAACTTATCTGTGAAATGGAACTACAGCTGCCATGTTGAAATTTCATACGAATTAGGGCTGTCAGTTGTAAAAAAGTCGTTTATTTGTTAACGGGGTTATTTTTAACGCATTTAAAAACAGTCAATAACAACATTATCCCAGATGAAACCGGAGCATTATAATAAATGATTGTCCTAGATGAATGTGATATATTCAAATGTCATGATTATTCATAGATTGGCAACACCGGAGCGAATACAGCAATGTTCTTTGTTTCACAGATAAGTTGGGAGCACTATACTCGCACCAGTAGTTAATACACTTACTTACTACTATTTATGCTAATTTTAACAATCTCAATCCCTAAGGCCCACTTGCACGCATAGTCGGGATAAATGTATAAACTCGGGGTTAGTTAATTAACACACAATGAGAGTTAAAATTAATTTTAACTCTAATTGTACTTTGCGCCACTAAAAAGTATCACCGGGTTAACTAACCTGACGTTTCTTTTGTTTGGCAGGTAACATTGAAAGGTCTATGCTTTTTTTATTGTAACCCAACCAGAGATTTAAAACGTAACTTATATCTCTTTTACACTACAGCACACTGTATATAGGCTTCCTTATATAATATATCTTGTAATGTACGACGGTTGAAGATTTTTATTTTAACCGTATTGTCTCATGTGGTTTATTTTACTTTTGTAATGTGAAAGTGATAAAGTTATTTATTAAAACTCGTTAAATAAATGTTTAAAATCTTGTTAGCTTTTCAATATTCATTTCGGCTGCTAATGGTAATACCAGTTTTCTACTATTATTCCGCCGCGACGACATGAGAGAATATTGTGGATTTAGTAGTATACGAATTCTTGACTCAATCGCAATGGAATTGTACTTTAAATATCTGTGCAACAAAACGATATTCAAATAGCATAATCGGGCTCCTGATTGTACCTGAACACTAGAAAGCTAACATGTACTTGAGATTAAACTTCACTTAACCTGTGTTAGTGACTTAACCTTTCCACATCGGTGGGTTAAATACTTAGAAGTTTAATCCTGGGTTTCCTAACTTTAGGTGGCGCAAGTTAAAAATTTTATTTAACCCTGTGTTAGCAGTTAACTGAGCTAACCCAGAAACGTGCAAGTGGGCCTAAGACCATTACTTTTGGATTTGGACACAAGTGCACTGCTTTTTAGAGTGGCGTAGAGAGTAGATTTATTGTAATCTATATATTTATACTTCTCTAAATTTGTGTATTTCTTTATATATTTCAGAGGATAACGCAGAACAGAATGGAACCGAACAACCTAACTTGAGTGATGTTTGTGAGTATATTTTTGAATTTATTTTCAACCGCTATAAATTAGACGTAAACGTCGATATACTTTGAGAACGTGGTAACACACTGATTCAGCTGGTCCTGAGACCTGTTATCAAGACCATCAGTCCATCATGACTCTACTTACCACCACCGTCGGTATTTGTTGGATTGTAGGTATTTTACCGATTGGCCGGTTCTTGCCTTACTAACCATCAGTAGAGTTTTGACAACTATATCTTGATATAGATATAGGTCTAGTAAAGCCATATATGTAATTTGAAAAAAATCAACACTCTGTTGCAGATATGGAAGGCAATATTATTTTTTTATTTCTTTGTAATTCCGCTATAATAGACTGGTAAACAAGTGCCTTTTGTACCAACTTTTTTCAGCAGTCTCCGAAACTTACAAATGAGGTGTCATTCGATTCGGAATGGCATCTAGATGATTTTTGAAAAAAAAATGAAGTTCCGCTTGCAAAAATTGTAAAAGTTATTAACAATTAACTAAAAAAGGGGGGTTTAGTTTTTTGCAAATATCTCAAAAAGTATAAAGATTTTTCAAATTGAAAAAATTCATAAGAAAATTTCCTAAAAAAAGTCTTGACTCCCGAAACTGTAGATCAATATTTATAATTTTCCAGAGGGATGAAAATACGGCCGAAACGGGTACTTAGGCTTACGCAAGCCACACCCACATCGGCCCTTTAATGAATAAATATTATTTAAACATACTAAATATGAAAATAAAAAATTGAAAAATTCGGCACAAGTGAATAGATGAATGAACAATAATGTGCTTGATTTTTTTATAACAATTTTTCATTTATTATTCAATAGTTAATTAATAAAAAATTGCCTTGAACATGAACGTTGCAAGTGTGATAATTGTTAAACAATAAATTTTAGATTTTTTCCTTTCTTGGAGCAATTCTTTAAAGGCTTTAGAATAGAAAAATTAGAAAATGTTTACTTTTCATTTTTTTATTAGTAATTTTCCTTGTTACAAAATTAAAAGTTTAAAACAACGAAAGTGGCTGAATATTTTATTTTTTTATTTTCATATAAATAACAATAATACCTGTACTAGTGTACAAACTGCACGATTCAATAGCACGCGCAAAGTCCGTCACTATATCGCTCATCAAATGTACATCTTGCTCGTATCGTAATCCTCGCTTGACTGCTCTCCTCATTGGGCCATTTTGCTTTATAATGCTAAACTGTATAATACAACAAAGGACCGCGTGAGCTAAGCTTCCGATAAACGTTATTGACAGTGACGGTTAACAGTAAATAACAATATATTGTCTAATTGCAAATTAAATAAAATGATAGACTGGCTACGTCCAACGATATATGCATCAGCAAAAGTAAGCTTCTCACTAATAAAACGTGATTGTCATATTTACTTATATTTAAATATTAAATAAATACAATAATTAATTTTTAATTTTTTATATTAATTTTAATTGTGTTAATAAATACAGTAAATATTATTTTCAAAATATAGTATATAGTGATGTATACATACAAAGTAAACAAAAGAAGTCCAGATGAAGAAAAGGTAATTAACCAAGTTTCATGACAGGCAGGTGTGCCTTCACCTTCGTCGGCATGTAGCAATTAAATGACAAATTGGCCACGATAACCCATGTATTACAATGACTAGACCTATATATATATGATCTTGAAAATTATAATTAACGTCATCTATAATAAAGAGGAAAATGTTTTCAGTAAAATATTGTAATTAGGTACTTTTCGATAGTTACTAATAATATTGTTAGTTGAGTTGGAAGGGAAAACCGATCTAAAGTCTATATTTAAGCCGATGCAAGTATAACTCACGCTGAACAGTTAGTCTGAAGTGTTGTCCAAGTCCGGGATAAAACTACACTCGCAGGCAGTCACGAATCTGGGGATAACAGGCTTCTTTATCCTTATCCGGTGTACGACGCTTAACTGTAACGGATGTCTTATACAATGCTTCCATGATGCCAAGTCTTCTTCCTCCAGCATTCCCTCACCGATGCGACACTCGGAGGATACCCGATGCTCAATAACGAGTTGCCCTGCCGCGCCGTCTTCTGTGCCACTCACGATGACCCTATGCGTAGCCTCGGCGCACCCATCGTACTCTGTTCCAAGCCTCGTTCCAGGATTCGCCAGTTTCCTTTCGCGCTACTCTACCTAAACGCGTAAAACCTCCGGCGTTTCCCATGCGACGTTCACAGACTGTCCATAACACTGCCCGTCTGCAACCTCACACCGTAATTTGTACAGCGCCGCCTTCACGACCCTGCCGCATCTTCAGCGCACTCACCGGTAGATACTCGCTTCCACAACTCGTACCAGGGTCCTCTTTATCTGCGCCGACGACCCGCTACAGTCCCAGCGCGTTTACCGATACTTGTCTCCCAGGTTCCCCTTACACTTATCTGGTCCATCCTCGTCCTCTTGTGCACCAATTTCCCCTCTTCTTAGCTCCTTTCGCTTCGGTAGCCCGTGCAAGTCTCGCTCCTACTGCAAGACTGCTTCGAGACTGACTCCATGGCTTATACGGTCCACATTCTACAATGAATCCTATTACGTCATTCAACTATATGTCTATCTTGTCCTACAAGTATTCCCGTCTTGTCACTTACTACGTGTTTATTCCAGTTTCTCAGTAAATTGGAACCAATTTTCATTTTTTCTGTTAATCGAAAGATACTCCCGATTTGAGAACCTACAAAATATTAACCAAATTCGTAATACAATATCTCTGTTAATTCTAAACAGATTTCATTTTTTTCTTTACTCGTAAATCCTATACACCCGGTGTGGTGCATAGTCACCAAGTCAGGATCTGGTGAGTAGATCCCAGTGAAATCGAGAGTAACTCTTATTAAAAAACACCAACAGCCTATATTTTTCCATAAAAGCTTATTTGTATGCGCGGGCCAGTATTAAACTTTCTACAGGCGCTTAATTTTTTTGTAGGCAAGTTACGCGATTTCTTCGTTAATTGTGGGCCGATTTTCAAATTGCTTTTTTACTCTCGAGATGGTCCCATTGTCACAAACTCTCAAAGGATCTGATTAGTCGACCGCAAGGAAATCGAGAGCATATTTGTTGAAGAGCATATAAACCGAAGATTGAGGTGGCAAATTTGTATGCGAGCGCCAGTTATACAATTTCTACAGGTCCTTAATATATTGTCTCTAAAGCTATTGAAGCATTTGTTCAATTTTTTTTAACAAAAACAATAGTCGCTGCCAAGTAAAACAAAAATAACAACAACAAATTTACAAAAAAATAGTAAGTTTTATGTTTTACATGATACCTACTTCAAGATGTGATAAGAAATCGGTTTTATATTTATTTTTTGATTTTTTATTAGTATGAATTCTATTTTTGTAAAATAGGTATACAGACATATATACATACATAATATCACGCTTGTTCCGATGGGGGTAGGCAGCGACTATGGATCTCCACTTGCGACGATCTATACTTTCGCTTCACCTACTTTCATTAGGTATATAGACAAGGCGAAAAAATATGAAATGTAATTAAAGCATATGAGTTCATCAATTATTATGCAATGTCTGCTGTCTGCCAGTTTTCGACCGACTTGGACAACACATGCGGGTATTATTCAATGCGCTACAATATTTGACATACATTGAGTACAACGTATTTGTGATATCTCATTAATATATAGAACGCACGCACAGCTAATATGGCTTTCTCTACGATTGAATTTCCGTGAAAGTCGGTTTTCTTGTATCTTGTGTTAAAAGCCTTGCAGAGATTTGTAAGAAGGTACGAAGTACCAAATATTAATATTTGGCAGAGTTCCCTTATTGTCCAGCTTTGTGACTATTCACACCACAGTAAGCAATGAACCCGTCTACACGCCTCACGTCTTTTATACAAATACTACGAAACTACCTACAAATAATATATGACAACATTGCTATAAACAGCAATTATTCATAGTGTTGCCAGGATCATATTATTATCTATGAGATTGCATTGTCTATGTGTATTAATATATCTATGACTGCTGTATGGAATCGCGTAACACTTTCATAACTACATTATAATCGCTTTTTTCTTTTACTTATATTATTTGGTATAAAGTGGTAGCGTAATGGCTAGCGCACGCGTTCCTAACTCAAAAGGGCGAGGGTTCGATCGTGGCCGGAACGCATGCACCACTTAGTCAGATTTCTCTAATCGAATGTGCACATTGTTACAATTATCATGTGCTAACAACGGTGAAAGAAAATATCGTGATGAAATCTGCATATCGAGATAACCGATGTGTTAAGCCGCCTTGGACAAGCGTGGTTGGTATATTGTCCGTTCACCCTATAGTGGGAAGCCCGAGCCCAGCAGTGGGACATTTATAAGCTGATTTTATTTTTTTATATACAATAAAAGCAATTAAATAAAACTTATTTTTGGTTTTCGTTTAAAAACAAGGCTCAAATAGGTAACCAATGAAAAAATTATCAAACTAACAAAGAGATTTCTTAACATATTCTATATTGTTGGTATTACAATAATTCAATGATTTTTATACGTAGTTTGTGAATATATTGCTTCCACGTTTGAGGATAATGATTTCAGAGTTTATGATATGAATAAGGATAAAATCGCATGTCGACCATTTAAGGCAACGGTTAACGTTCCAATAATGTAAAAAGTTACTTAGAATATGCGTAAGCATTTTTGTGGTCATTTATTTATTTGGCACACAAATGATCATATTGCATACATACATAACATCACGCCAGATCCCTTGCGGGGTAGGCACGAACAACAGAGCGCCAGCGCCATACAGGCTTATTCTTAAACACCTCACTTGCTTCTTTGACATTCATAGCTCTTGTCATGCACGCTCGTCTGTTCTTGCTCCTGACATATTGCAATTAAGTGATAATGTATCTGAGTTATGTTTCTTAGTCAATATATGACTTAACACACTAAATAAAAATAACTGAGAGTTCTTTCCTCCCACTCATTTTAATCTTCTCTTCTTCTTGTATATAAAAATGAATGTTTGTCCGTATGTCCTTTATTGAATCGTAAACTATACATTTGATCATGTGATGATCTTTGACAATGTTGTTGTGCATGAGCCAGAGGTTTCTGAGTTGTTTCGCAATTGGATCCGATAGGTGGCGCTTCTGTCCGCATATCGAGGCTTTTCCGGGTAGGACGACGTCTGCTGGGAAAGCTAGTATTATATAAAATTATTAGAGTTAGGCATGTTTGCTGAAGAGTTTCTTGCGCCGCTTCTTCTCGTCATATTGCGAAGCAGTGGTGAATTGCATTATGCTCGCATAGAGTAAGTAAGCATGAACAAAATGAAAACTAAATAATTAAGATGAACAAGTTGGGTAGGCTAAATAAAACTTTGGAAATACGCATTGACATTTGAGATCTTTGTTTGTTTGCTAAAGAAAAGTGGCCGAAATTACCGCGCTTAAAACAGTAGAAACGTAGTTTTATTATGTGTACTAGTCGCGAAAACTAAACAAAATATTATTAGCTGAAAGATACATATTTCATATAATGTATCAATTATTAGGTCTAAGCCGTAACTCTAAACATGTGCGCACATAATGTACCTTACATTAACAAGATATTTAGCGGTTACTATTATTAGGATGATTAGTTTGATGAGTAATATATATAAAGTTTTTTCGAAAATATTTTTAAATAGGTGCACAAAAATTTTAGATGAAAACCAACCTCGAGAACAAGCAGGATTTCGCAAAAAATTCTATACTACTGACCATATGTTCGTTGTTTGCCAACTAATAGAAAAGGTTAAGGAATACCATAAAACTTGTACATTTGTTTCGTAGACTTTATGAAAGCTTTCGATTCATTAGAGCATTCTGCTATATTTAAGGCATTATTGGAGAAAGGTGTGGATATCAGATACGTAGAAATCATAAAAAACATTTATTCCAATGTCATGGAATAAATGTTTCTAAAATTCGTCTTGACAGAGAGGGTACCGAACTTAAAATATCGAAAGGAGTGCGACAAGGTGACCCTATCTCACCTAAGATGTTTTCTTCAGTGCTGGAAATGGTCTTTAGGAAACTAAATTGGAAAACGAAAACGAGAAAGGTATAAACATTGACGGGGAATATTTAAACCATCTACGATTTGCGGATGACATAGTGATCTTTGCACAAGACTCAAAAACATTACAAGATATGCTCCAAGAATTGGCTGAGGAAGGTAGAAAAGTAAGATTATCTATCTATACAAAAAACTAAAATAATCACGAACTATACGGAGGAAAATATCATCATAGATGGAGAAAAAATAGAATATGTAAAAGAGTGTATATATCTGGGACAGTTGGTATCCTTCAAGGATCAGACCGAAAATGAAATTAACAGAAGAATAGCTATATCGTGGAAAAAATATTGGGGTATGAAAGAAATAATGAAAAATAAGGACGTGAACATAAAGATAAAAAGTAAATTATATCATACTGTTATTCTCCCATGTCTCACATATGGAAGCCAGACCTAGAAAGACCTTTAAGAAAAAAGGACGAAGAAAAATTATCAGTACACCAAAGGAAAATGGAAAAAAGTATGTTAGGCATAAAACTTCAAGACAAGTTCACAACAAAATTATAAGAAAAAATACTAAAATAACAGACGTGATCAAAATAGTAAGGACTCTGAAATGGAAATGGACAGGACACACATTTAGGCAAGAAGACAATAGATGGGCAAAGAAAATAGATGATTGGCTACCCAGAGATGGGAAAAGAGGAAGACCTAGAAAGAGATGGGAAGATGTTTTTGCAAAAATGTGTGGAACGAAATGGAGAAGAATAACTAGAGATCGAAAAACTGGAAAGAGTTGGGGGAGGCCTACGCCGCAGAGGCGACTTCCATTATTTAATGTGTACACATATACTTATACAGTGTGTCTTCATAATGTGCACATATCAAAATTAGGGAATTTATAATTAATTTTATCGAAGGAAAAGATATTTAAAAAAATCTAAAAATTTAGACTGGAGTGACATCTTTTAATATTTGATAAAAAAATGTTCTGTTTGAGTTATAAACATGATTTTTTTACTGTTAGGTAGCGAATACGATGCAGATTAATTTAAAGTAATAAAAGGGTAGGTAATGGGGGCGTCTTATTCAGAAATTTTACGATTATTCAAAAAATTGATGAAAACAAATCAGATTTTTGTTAAAATAACATGTTTATTTTTAATTGAGGCTAGTTTTTTCCCATAATTTTTATTTTATTAGGCCGCCTAATTACTTCTAATCATGATGGAGTTTGTTTCATCGTGATAGATCATTTAGTTTAAAAGTTACACCGTTTTGTTTACACTGGAGTCACAGTATCGAACAAAATGTTTAAAAATTCCATAAAAAATAAAACAAATTTTTTAGATTTTATTTAATATCTTTTCCTTCGACAAAATTAAGTGAGATAGATTCCCTAATTTCGATATGTGCACATTATGAACACTCACACTGTATATAAAAAAAAAACTAAACTTAATGGTAGAAATAAAGTCTCAGCGTTAAAAAAAATGTAGGCTATCGTTTTAGTGAAAACTGACGGAATATACTATGTTTATGTACCCGAACAACTTCAAACCGCTCCTGGGAAAATTCCCGCGGAATTCCCGGCATAAGAAATAACACACACACACACACACACACACACACACACACACACACACACACACACACACACACACACACACACACACACACACACACACACACACAACTTCACGCCAGGTCCCTTGCGGGGTAGGCACGAACAACAGCGCCACACAGGCCCATTCTTTCTTACACACCTCACTTGCTTCTTTGACATTCATAGGTCTTGTCATGCACGCTCGTCTGTTCTTAAGGCTCCTAACATCACCTTCTGCTAACACATGATCAATTTGATCATGGAAGGTGTGTCGTGGCCTTCCGCGACTTCTGCATCCATCCACTTTTGCATTGTATATCTGTTTAGTCATAAGAAATAACGTACATTTTATTACGTAAATTTTAAAGAAGTTGCAAGGAATTCGTATTTTTTTTCAATCTGGGCATTTTGAATTGTTACCAGAAAAATAATAAAATAAATGAGGTGTGTAAGAATGGGCCCGTGTGGCGCTCTGTTGTTCGTGCCTACCCCGCAAGGGACCTGGCGTGAAGTTATGTATGTATGTATGTATGTATGTACCAGAAAAATATTCCGCTGGATTCACGGGATAAAAAGTAGCGCTGATTTCAAGTCTTACAAATTTGATGTCGATCAGAGAAAACCGCATCAATACAATTTTGATGAAATTTTATCTTTGTTTGAGTGGGCCTGCGTGATTTTGATTCACAACTAGACCCGGTAGGTGGCGCTGGAATCGGGTTCTAATTTTTATTTTTTCAGGGCAATAAAGAACAACTGCACAGCAAACATTTCTATTCAAATTCTATATATATATATATATATACTAGCACACCCGGCGAACTTTGTACCGCCATATTTTCTGAATTCCTAAAAGACTTTGTTTCATGACACAAAAATAAAATCACCAAAATCGCTCCCGGTGATTAGGAGGATTCTAGAACCCGATCTCAGCGCCACCTACTGGTTCTAATTGCGAATCTAAACCATCCGGGACCCACTCAAACACACACATACAAAATTTCATCAAAATTGGCAAAGTCGTTCTCAAGTTATGCGCTTACCAACACATTTTGCGATTCATTTTTATATATAAGACTAGCTGTACCTGGCAGACGTCCTGCGTTTAAAAAATAAAAATCTAGAGCCCGATTCCAGCGTCATCTACCGGTACCAAATGTTAATCTAAACTATTCTCAAATCCACTTGAACAAACAAAAAATGTCATCAAAATCAGGCCCAGCGTTTAGGAGGAGTATAGCGGCGCCACCTACTGGGTCCAATCGTTTATTAAAACTGTTCTGGGACAAACTTCAACGCATTCAAAAACAAAAAGAACACTTAAATTCTGGTACCCGATTGCAGCGCCATCTACCTGGTACAAATTAGAATCTAAATCATCCCAGTAGAAAATTATAAAAATAAAAATATCGCTATTAAAAAATGGGGGTTGATCGTAGAGGGTTGAAAATTTAAGGGTTATACGTATTTTTTAATGCTGTATCATAAAAAAATATATAAAAATTAAAAAATATATATATTTAGGGGTGGACTACCCTTAACATTTAGGGGGATGAAAAATAGATGTTGTCCTATTCTCAAACCTACCCAATATGCACACAAAGTTTCATGAGAATCGGTCTAGCCGTTTCGGAAGAGTATGGTAACTAACACTGACACGAGAATTGTATATATAAGATTATACACGTGGTTGTTGGCTTGTACTAGGGTTGCCCCTAACTGCCGTGCCATAAAATAACACATTTTCTCTTTTCAGTGGACGTACTCGAAGAGGCGGAACGGCATAACGAGGCCGCGGGGGTCTGCGCGGCTGCTGGCGCGGTGGTCTGCGAGGGTGCTGGTGCGGTTGTCTGCATGAGCAGCAGCGATATGGCAGCCCGCCCATCCACTACCCAGATGGTACAACCCTGCGTAAGGATTGTCGAGCAGCCAGCCAGCAAGGCGCTAAGGTGAGTTTATTTGCATTCAAATTATATTTTTCAAATAACTTATTCTGTGGTCGATATAAAATAATAACATAGTTAAACATGAAATAAAATCCTAGAAATAAACTGAAGTCTAAAAATCTGTCACGCTTCCAAAACGCCACGTTGTCTTCTTGGACAGCAACGCTAATGTGTTGAAACAATTGGGATTGTTCACTTTTTTCAATCTAGCTATTTCAAAAACCATTTCGAGGAATAGTGTCCCTAATCATTCCTTTCTAGTTAAAATTCCAAAAAACGTACGATCTTCTTGTATTTTGTAAGAAATGCGTATGACCTTTATTTGACCTTACTAAATCCAATCAGGTGGACCGTCTGAAAAAAATCTAGATGTACATTATTTGATTTAAGTTCTGTAACATGGATTTTCCCTAAAGACCACTTTAAAAATTAACCATTACTATAGAAAATAATAATGGTTGAACACGAAAAATTATAAGCCTAGCGACAAAAAACACTAAAATACGTAATGAGTAATGACAGTGACATTTAAATAGTAGTAGCACAGATTACTATGATTAGTAAGTTTTATTATTTTTGTTTTCTAGGTAAAGAAATCAATGTAAACTTGTCCCTTATGACGTCATCGGAGAAATAATTTTAAAATCGAATTATAAAAAAACTAACGCTTAAAATACAAAAATATTCAAATTAGTATATTAAAATACCCTATTTTACGTAATAAAAATATAAAATCAGAGGGTATTTTTTGTGAACAACCCCCATTGGAACATAGCACGTGTTTTAGAGCTTATCTAATAATGAAATCAATATCTAGTTTACTGACTGCATTACTACTCTACTTTTTAATAACCGTATGTAGTACAATGTATTGTCGACGCTTCTTTGATCTAATTCCTGTCAGCGCAGTCTCAATTCTTTTGAGTTCGCTCGCTATCTAACTATGCTACTCCCATTATGTTCATGTCAAAAAGATCTTCATCTATTAAGCAGGTAAGATGTCCGTACATATCTTGCATCCTAATCGCTACAAAACTGAAATAAATTTCACCGCTCCCACTATATTCATGTAAAAATCTTAATTTATTAAGTAAGTAAGAGGCCAGTACAAATCTTAGTCCTAATCGCTGCAAAACCGACATCTAATTTCACTACTCCCACTATATTTATGTAAAAAAAAAATCTTCATCTGTTAAGTGAGCAGAGGCCAGTATAATCGCTACAGCACTGACATCTAACTTTATTTCTCCCACTATATTGCAAAAAGATCTTTATCTTTTAAGCATATAAGAAGTCAGTAAAAATCTTGCATATCCTGATCGCTACAACACTCGCATCTTACTTTACCACTCCCACTATATTGCAAAAAGATCTTTATCTATTAAGCAAGTAAAATGCCAGTATAAATGTTGAATCCTAATCGCTACGGCACTTAGTGCAACGAGAGCTCAATTGCCGCCAGTTTTATAAATGAGTCAATCAAACATTGATCTTAATGCAGACGGATCCGGCAGCGACTGTTTGTTCGAATTAGAGAAAGTACTGACGTCCGTGGCACGGCGCGTGACGTCACGTGATCGGTCCACTTGGCACGCTGCCTTCTTAGGGCTGCTATATTAGTTCAGTATCTGAGGAAAATTGATTGATTTTAATGGGGCTTTATTAAGAGACTAAGAAAAACGGTTTTCTATTTTATAGGAGCTCTTACACTTGTGTCTAAAATGTTTTTTGTAACATGTTTAATTTCTAAAGATGTGTATACATACATAAGGTAATATACAAAATTTCAGAAGAATCCATCCATATCGGTGAAAGTGTATCTTCAAAATGGCAAAAAGACAAGGAGTTTTGTGTATACAAGTCAATTTTTGAAATGGCCCTCTGTGGCTAAATATAAATTAAATTATTCCAATTAATCTTGATTTATGGATGCCTATATAAGTGTCATCCTTTGCATATTTGATGAAATTATATGTAGTCAAATGACCGGTGTAATTCAATGTTTAATTAATGTAAATAAAATAATAGAGCACATGTTGTCATTCCAACACGTAAATGAATCCTAAAAAGCAACTCTGTGTAATAATATACCATGTTATTTTTTCAAAATTACCCGATTCAATTACTAATCAGGGTATTTGATTTTCAACGATCTAATGATCCATTTCAGTTTTTCGTTCTTTTAATTATTCTTCGCTATATCTTATGGTTTAGGATTTGGCTGTGAAAGCCTATTTGAATAAATCACCTGTATAGTTATGTACATAAATAGTAATTGTTTTGTTAAGGTATTAAATTTAAAGTCTGTTACGATTTTAGATATATATTTTATGTTTTTACACGTTTTATATGGTTTTACAGTTTATATAACAATACGGTACATGACAGTATGAAAAATATAGGCTGATTTTAATATATATCATAGATTACGATCTAAATATGTCAAAAATAAATTGTTTTAACTAAAATATTAAATATGAATTGATATTTTTGAGAAATAAAATTGTTATATTGCAGCCATTAGCCACGTGACAATGAACGCCGATCAGAGCGCGTGACGTCATAGTGTGCAAAATACAAGTTATCAATGACTTCTCAGATAACACTCCAATGAAACAGATGTTTGTTTTGCACGCTGTGACGTCATGCGAGACGCCATGACAGCTAGACGCGTTTTTGTGACGAAATGTCAAAATATTTATAAAATTGCTAAATTAAATATGTGAATGTTGTTTTTTAATGAAATATTAATATTTTGGCTAAAATAGACCATAAGGCTCAAAATAAACCTATTTCTCAAAAAATGTCAAGTACCGAATTATTAAGTGTTGATGTTTAGACATTTGTAAGGCGAGTGACATGTGTGATTTTTTGTAATATAATGTTTTGATATTATGAGGTTTTATGAAATGAAGAAGTGGTGTTAATAGCAAACAGTAATATTTATTGGATTATATCAAAAATCTTTTTTTGTAATTAGGATTAGTTGGCAGTCAATATTTCTTGTGGTGCCTTACAATTTAGTTTTGTAGTGGTCAATATAAACATGTTTTTTTTACCCGCACTCCTAAATTTAAAAAAGTTTTCTCATTTTATAAACAAAAAAGTAGATGTTTATATGCCTAATATATGTGAAAATACATTAATAAAATGTGTTCATATTTTAAAACGTCTTCGCTATAACTTGTTTATCGCGTAGCAAGTACTGTATCACCGTCTAAATTTTTTTTGGCAAGAATAATGTACGGGTCAATGTACACGATCACCCAAATTACTCCTTGATCATTTCTCTAACAATTTGCTTTGAACGGCTCATAAAGTTTCGACGTCCACGCACACACTCTCAAATTTCATATACATCAATCAGGACATTTCAATAAGTTTTAAACTAAAGAAAACAATTCCTCGCGTACAGATTCAATATGCACTCCAAACTCCGCCCCTTAATACTGATGTTTTATCTGTACGCGTGTCATTGCGATGTTAGTGAAAGTTTTCGTGTTAAAGAACTTTATTTCTCATAAACATAACCTATGAGAACATTTATAAGTTTATGAAAGTAAGTTTAGCGAGATATAAAGCAATGCTAAAATTGCAGGTAGTTTTTATTTATTTTTTGTACCTTGTTCGTTTTTAATGTGAGTAATGTCTTATGTATTAGTATATAAATATTTACCTTAATGGAACAGATGTGTTTGTTTTATTTAAAATTAATTAATATTTTCTGCTCTATTATATGGCTATATTTATAACTATCAGTAGGATATTTTGTATTTATTATATATAAATATATATATATGTAACTGTATATATTTGCAGGCCGTTATTATTGTTATACAATTTTTGGATTGAGTCAAATTTATATTTATTTTTTAATTTTGTCGTTGTGAAAGTTTTTGTCAGGGGATTTTAGCCTTATGTGTGGTTCACCGCCGCTTTGTACACTTTGTACTTCGATTGTACAGCGTTTTGCTGACGCTGCGGCTTATTAGGATTGTTTCGTGAGCGAGCTCCTAAAATAGCCACGAGTCGCTAATACTCATAACATACGATTTCAATTATTACTAAGTTATAATAAGTGAACCGGCAAGTACACGACTGACTGCTGCAAGAATAAAGCACCCTATTACAAGAAAGCACCAGCATTCCAACAACAGACTATTGCTAGCATCCACCACTACCACCAACTACTGAGCAAGTGTGCAAATAGATACATGTACATACTATTTATAACAGTTATAATATTGTTATTTCCATGATTTATAATGTCACCCACCGTTACATTATTAGGTTTTTACAAGCTTTTATTTAACTTGCAATGGATGTATGTTATGTATGTAAGTTCGGGTGGAATCTTGCAAGTTAAGTTTGACCAACGTCCCGGTTTCCGATTGAGCTGAAATTTTGCACGCATATGTATATCGCATGACAATGCAATAATATGGTACCACGGAGCTAATCTGATCATGGAGTCGGAAGGTGGCCTTAGCAACTACTGTACTAGACAAGTTACACCCGTCGTGTTTGGGCTCGTTTTACTTGTCTTGGCTAGCACTCTGCTGTTACATGGTATCTAGGATCTCAAAAACTAATATTTAAAAAACAATTTATTTTTAAATCACGATGCGTACAGCCAGCCCTACCGCGGGGATTAACCGCGTCGGCGGCGCGAATATTTTATCCATTGCTTTGTTTGATCTTTCTTACAGTAGTTTATTTTAAACGTAAATAGTTTTTGGTTTTTTGAGTTATGCTAAATAGTAATGTTGAAATTTAGAACTGTATAGTATAATTATTATATACGGTGTCAAGTGACCGCGACTTATTCATTTCAATGTAGAGTGTATTGCCATAATAATCTCCGAGTGTTTTAGTAGAGTGCTACTGTGATAACATAGACTTTTTTTAAAAGAGGCTTTAAACGATTTTATTAGAAAATAGATATGACGTAAAAAATTCTTGATGCCCAATTCTAAATTAAATTTAATAATACATAATTTATACTTTGACAATCTTTATTATTCTCATATTTAATTTTAACATTTTTAACATTGTATTCTATATGGACTTTGCACTAGACATATTATCTACTAGCTTCTGCCCGCGACTTCGTAACGCGTGGTGCGGTTTTTTAACTATCCCACGGGAACTCTTTAATTTTTCGGGATCAAAATCCTATATGTTGACCAGAGATATAAACTATCACCATACAAAATTTCATGTAAATCGGTCCAGTCGTTTCGAAGATTAGTCGGTACAAACAGACAGAAACAAAAAATTTGAAAAAAAACCAAATTAGTTCTATTTCACTTCTTACAGCTCCCAGACTCGGTTTTTAGCATATTTTTTTTTCATTGTACAGAAATTCGACGTCTACAGTTCTATTATCTATAATAAATGCATAATTCTAGAAAAAAAGTAAAATCAATGTCTGTGGATTGAGTGGATTACAATTTTTTTTGCTAATTATTTGATTTTCATATTCCGATAATAGTGCTCGCGGTGAGGCAGAAACTTTTAACACGCTACTGTATCCGCTCGCTCGCCATTGAGTACGCTGCTTTATATTTTACACAAAAAAAAATGGTACTGTCCAAAGTATGCGTAACGACGAGACGACTACCGTGTTAAATACAGCAGTGGAGGTCGCATTACTGTACTATGACTAACTGGCAGTTTGACCGTGAATCAAAATCGGTGTATTGTTTACAAAATTGCCATTGGAATTATCAAATGCCGTGAAATCATTTAGTAGTGTAATGTAAACGATGTTAAGTTATGTAAGAATTGTTTGGATTATAGCTCTTTTGAATTCGCATATGTTGTTTTACACTGGTCGAGGCCACAGGTCGCCAAAGTGGTTCATGCGGACCCCTGAGTTCATATTGAACTTCAAGGGGTCCACATCAGTGAAAACAAAATCTAGGGGTCTGCGAGCTGCAAATAGAGGTCCACAATAGTGAATTCTATTTAATCAAGTCGTGGCGAAAGTGTGCGTTTATACTTACAAGCTTTAATATTTATATGGGAGCAAGTGGAAATTGTAATAAATCCAACGCAAGAAATATTGCTAAAATCGGTTCTGAAAAAAGTTATGGCTCAACATATTTAAAAAACATGTATTTACACGGCAAATTGACAACTCCTTTTTTAAAGTCGTTTTTTTGTATTTTCCTCCTTGTGATGCACACACACACACGCTTATCAGGGTTTTTTTAGGGTGTTTATGCTTATTACTATTGCCAATCTTAAAGTAATTGAAAATTTTTGTTACATTTTTAAGTCATTTGTAACATGCACTGAGTGCAGTAAAATTGGATAAGTGTCTACGAGACGAGATAGTTTGGGGATTTGATCATTGATCTAGGCAAACGTATGATTATTAGATGAAAAGGTTTTGATAAACAATGCCTAGAATAGCGGCTGCCAACTTTTTTTAACCCTATTATCAATTAGTAGGAAAAGAAGTGTTGGTCAATTTATATGGGAATGTGAGATTAAGCACGCACGTATCTGATTAATGGACATCAAATGCAGCTGCTCCTCACTTTCTCTTATTCTTCACTTCAGTTCACTTGATAGTTTCTTTATCGTGTATAAATATTTATTTTAATGGCGAATTGTCGTTTATAGTATGTATTTATTTTATCTAGTGGCCATAATAATTAATGTGAAAGCTTTTATATTCACAGTTTTCGCGAAGGCTACACTGTTAATTTGACTTTAACAATAAACACAAGAGTATGTATGTATGTGTGTGTGTGTGTGTGTGTGTGTGTGTGTGTGTGTGTGTGTGTGTGTGTGTGTGTGTGTGCGCGCGCGCGCACGCGCGTGTGTGTGCGTGCGCGCGTGTGTGTGCGTGCGCGCGTGTGTGTGTGTGTGTGTGTGTGTGTGTAAGGTTTAATTTCGTAAAAAGGGGTACTATGTTTTTGCTTCACGTATCAATCAATATATAGAAGATTTTATATTGTATACGTTTATTATATGTTTTACTTGAGGTGCAGATCGGGTTATTTACATAATATATACATTTATGTGTTGCGGGCGCGATATATGTGTATGTTATGTTGTTGAGCGATTTTTAATTTGTTTTATTGATGAAATCAAAGTGAATAACTGACATGCGTGCAAAGGGAGAACGCGCCATCTGATTTGAAGATGGAATTTCAATATGTTAGAAAAATGTTTAAAAAATTGTTAATTAAAAAAAATGTGTATGTGCAATTCACACACACGTAGTAGAAGTGAAACTTCAGAAAATAAGAATTTCCGCATTTCTATTATAATATAGACGTCTTTATTCTAAGGTATTTTGATCCTTATTTGTAATAATTCAATCTAAATTACGCTTTAAATCACAAGAATAGTTACTAATTCAATGCACTGTTACGCACAATTTTCTTTGGTGTATGTATAAAACAATATCTGCCTTAAGTATATATAGATATAACTAAATTTCACTTGAAATCTTTTAAGTATTATTTAAAGTGAAAATTAATACTAACGGATAAAGAGAATGTGTTTTGCTTCCAACTATATGAGGTTGAATTTTTAGTGTCGCTTTTTTCCTTTCATCAAGTTTCAACTTACAACGATTCTTAAGAAGTTTCACTTCTTTATATCTAAACACGTTTTAAACAAATATTTTTCACAACACAACAATTTTTTGAGTTCACGTAATTTCATCAAACATATATACTGTATGTCTTTCAAGACCACGGGCCATAAAAATGGCCCGGACTTTTGGAGGGCTTGCGTGGGGCCATGGGGAGGCCAACACGTAGAGGCCCCTTGACAAATTTAATGTAAATGTGGCGTGACACTATATAAACATATATTATTATTATTATATGGGATTGGTTGATTGGACGTATTTTTGCGAATTCATTTTCACCTTCGGGGAAATAACGAATTGCTAAAATTTCCAATAAGAGTAAATTCCAAATTGTTCATATATCACCGGTTCAACAGTTTCTAAGGCTTAGTTTACACGTACTGCTCACCCACTGCGCGAAACCGCTCGAGATAAGTCATTGACCGTCAAATGATAGCTTTCAGCTTTATGCTTCGATAATTTTATAAAAATAAATCCTAATATACTCAGCTATTCCCCAAGATTTTGGAGCAATAATGCAATCCTGGAGAACTGCTGTCGCGCGAATGAGGTTGGAACGATTGATTATCAGGAGGCAGTTGATTTTTTCATGTGGGCCTTCAAGACCAAATCCTAATCTATATAAAATGTCAAAATTAGCAATACTTAAAGGAATCTCGTGGCCGATTTTAACGAAAGCTAAAGTGGTATCAACTACCTTTATCGGGAATCGGATAGTCTGATTTTGAAAAAATAAATACAATCAGACCTTGTAATTTTGGAATGCATTATACTTTTAGAAATTAGCAATCGTACTATAACATGTCTATTGTCTCTCTTAGTCATCTGAATACACGAAGAGGCGTTATTGTACTGTTGTAGTATAAGCCTCGTTCCGTCCTTCCTATTAGGTTTCGTATTATTTGAGGAGTTGAGTAGCGCGACGAAAATGATGAAGTCTTCCATTATCAATACTTGGAGGGCTGTCAATACGCTTATGTTTCGTACGGGACAAATGTAACACTAACGCCGAATGCTAACCAACATAGCAGCGTAGTAGGCATCAGTTTAACTTGCATGTCATATGACTGGCGGTTTAGGAGAGGTTTCTTGCAGCGGGCGATCCACTCGTGTAACTTAGCTCTAAAGAAGGACGAATTAAAACCAGTTGGATGACTCATGTATAGGTATATACTTTGCTTTGTTTATAAGGTCATTATAGTTATAAAACATACAAGTTTTACAACCAATTGTATTACTATTTAATAATATATGTTTAGATAATTCGAGGAACATTTAAATTTAGATACTAATCGATGTATACTTTTTTTACATGGCGATTTTGGGTTTTATTTGCAAAAACAATCCTATTTAATAATATTTAAATGTCTAGACAACTCTAGGAACATCTAAAGTTAGATATTAAAGCAAACAATCTCGTAAATTATTATTATTGTGACTGTTTTAGTGGGCAATAAAGTGTTATCCATCCAAATTAATAATTAGATTGATTATTTACACACAAATTAACTAAAATTGTATTCAACGGTTTATCGCGTTAGAGGATAGAAGTTATAAAAGACCCGGCAAACGTTGTTCTGCACTGAAAAATGAAAATCTAGAATCCGATGCCAGCTCCAACTACCGGTTCCTATTGTGAATCTAACACACACAAGAAACATCAAAATCGGTCCAGGGACTTAGGAAGAGTCCAGTGACATACATATACTAACAGAAGAATTTTATAACTCAAATATTATGAAAGTCTAAACATGTCATGTCTGTACATTGACGCAAGCTATTTAAAAAAATGGAATACTCTATAATAAACTACGGAGAACACGATGCAATTTTTTTTAGATTTCTTGTCTGTTTGTTTGGGATTCACGCAAAAACTACCGGGTCGATTTCGATGCGATTTTCGCTGATCGAAATTTTTTACATTAAAAATATGCGCTACTCGGAATTAGCATTAATTAGTTAGCATCACATTAGCACGGGACTTTTTCTCGTAATGATTTTAAATGACTAGATTGAACACAAAATGGAATTCCAATCTCTTCACCGATCGATGGCAAAATATATGTATTAAAATGTGTAATACTTTTTATCCCGGGAATCTCGCGAGAATTTTTCCGGGAGCGGTTTGAAGTTGTTCGTGTGCATAATAATTGGCTTTTTCCGAAATAGTTTTCACTAAAGCTTTTAGCCATTATATTTCAAATGCTATGTTATTAAAGTAAGTAAGTAAAATTATTACGTAAAGATGAAAATTGATTTCGCCTATGAACTGTGCGCACAAGTTCATTGAGTCTTCAAGAATATCTTATATTACAATAAGATTAAATTTTTTATTAATAAGCACGTGGAAAACCCCGTAATAAATTATTTGCCTGTTATTTAACATAACAATATAATGGCTATTGAACGTGTTGCTAGTGGCGCTTTGTCATAGCGTGACGTGTTCTCTATGTTGATGTGATGTGAAAAAAGAAACAGTTTGGTTTGGGAAACCAAAATGTCAGATATCTACTGTTTTTTTTAACTCTACGGACTCTAGCTCCGTACCCTTTTTTTAAAACTTATTTTAGAAAGTGTTTAGAATTTATACACGGTTATTTGTTATTGTGTGTGACATTTACTCTATGATGTTTGTGTTGTGTACCTTACAAATAACTTATTATATTAATTTATTAGAATTTTAATACTAATGTAGAGTGTATCTGTTACATGCTGTTGCATATATATAACCTTTTCCTAAGGCTGGAGCGAGATTTTTTTTTTAATTATTCAGCACACTTTTTGAAGGTCGTCATATAAATTAAAATTTAATTTTACTTTCTATTCAATGGACACCGCTTCGCGACGTGTTAATATTACTGTTAAGGAGAAGATTTGTTTGATATAATTATTTGATATGTATGAAACATTGGCTGAATACAAATATTTTTTTATACTAACTACCCGTAATTTGATTGTTAAGATTTTTGTTCAAAGGTATCGTGGGAAAATTCTATCAATTTCTATTAAACTCTATAAATAATTTAATTTAATCGGGGAGATAGCGATCTCCAATAGTAGGCCTTCCAGACACGCTGTTTCTGCCAGTGGTGCCTAGGGTTGCCAACTGTTTTTGAGAAAAATAACGTATCACATTTTTAAGTAGCGAATAAATAAAGCATTTGAAAAAAAAAGTGTTTTTAATTATTATATTTTTTAATTTAATTTAATCGACATGATGGCATTAGAAGTTTCGGAGGTGTTTCATTTTAGACACCACAGTAAAGTATGCTTACCAAATATAAAGTAATATAAGGTTGGTTGACCACCAAAATACAAATTCCTAGAAATACTACATTTGACTAATTATGTTATGGGAAATATCCCTTTAGTGTTAGTTCTTATTATTTTATTACAAATCATTAATTTATTGCTAAGAAATAATGAGTGAAGGGGAATTTTCAATTATATAAAATCAACTGTTAACCACATAATGTACATAATAAGGTTGCTAATTATGTGAGTTCTTATCCCGGTTGGGAAACACACCATTTAGGCAGAGTTATTGTGACGCAATGCGCCCGTTGTTACAATTTCAACCCATCGCTATGGCAGTTGCGGTCAATTCAATTGATAAGCATTTTACAATTCTACAAAACGATGACGTCTACTAGATTTTATAAGAAAGTAGCAAGTTATGACGTCACAACTTATACCATGTTAGTCATTGTTTAAACTGATATTAAAATAATTTATATCATGATATTGTTACATACCGACAAAGGAAAACGCTCACCTGCCTGTCTTAAAGCGCAGTTTATGACCTCCTCGCATTTAGAAATTCTTTTGTTTACTTCGTGTTTAGAACATGTAATTAAGAAAACATTCTATTGTTGTTGTACTTGTTTTATGGCCGTCATCATTTAGTGTCGGAACTAATCTTTGTTGTTATTGTATTGCGTCGAAGCTTGCCAGGTATGGTTTGATCAGTGCATTATAAAGAAATGGCCCAAGGCGGAGAGGGGCAGTCAAGCAAGGATTACGATACGAGTAAGATGCACATTCGATGAGCGATATAGTGACGGACTTTGCGGGTGCTATTGAATCGTGCAATGTGTACTTGTTGTATACAGTTCTATTTGTACCTGTTTTATACGTGTTTGTACAATTCTAATAAACTCTATAGTAATTCCCACGGCATTTTAATTCGAGTCCTGTGTAGCTCGTAACAATAAAGTAAAATGACATTATGGAATTTTAGCTCGTTTTTATATGAAAGTAATTTTAGCATTTATTGTAGGATGTCGTCCATATACTCAATTCTTAAAATTATAATGACCCACGAGTATATTTTATGAATAGCCGGAAAGTGTCTATAAAGGCAAGTCTGGTTGTCCATCAAGAGGTGTTAGTGTCGACACTAATGTATGGCAGGGAAAGTTGGATATGTTAGAAGAAGTATAAAAGTAGGTTAGAATAAACGCATTAAAATGAGAGCTTTAAGAAAGATGTGTAAAGGTACAGTTACACATGCTCATTTCAAGCATTAAAGCATGCTTCTATTGAGCAGTTGCTACTTAGTAGCATGTGTGTCGGAATGTTGCTCAAAATTAGCATGCTCATTTCGAGTTTACTTAAAAATCAACAGGCGTGCGATTTTTGAGCATGCTACCTGCGGCGCGGGTGGAAGGGGGCGTGCTTTAAGCGCGTTTAAACAGGTTTGCTTATTGAGCACGCTAGTATCGATCAGTCGTTTGCAACAATCACGGACCCAAATCTTTCTGTTTCTTTTCTTTCTTTACCGAGCTGATATAAACTTGTAGATGCATTGCTTCGCCAGCAAAAGGATGATCTTATTCAGCTCCATACGGATAGCTGTTTTGATTGTCCATGACTTTGTTTGAACCGACAGACAGCGAGAAAGCACGCTTTAAAGTGGCATGTGTATTTGGATTGTTTGCTTTCAGCATGCTTATTCAAGAGCATACCGAAAATTAGCATGCCTATTGCTAGCAAATGTAAACTGTTCATAAGCATGCTCGAATTGAGCATACTCAATAGCACGCTTTTTAGCATGCTATTTTAGAGCATGTTTAACAGTACCTTAAGGTTAGTATAGACATGATAAGAAACAGTGTGATAATGGAATGTTGTGGATTGAAAGGGGATGTAGCTAGTAACAAGAGCTGAAATAGGAATGCAAAGGTGGTTTGGGCATGACGAGAGAGTGTATAATGAAAGCAGAACCACAAAACTAGCATATGACAGCAATTTGAGTGCTAAAGTTGGTGCCGGTAGACCGCGACATACTCACCAGGATCAAATTGAAGAAATTTTGAATAAAGGTCAGATACAAGCATTTTAATAAGCGCGTATGTCTGAAGAGATTAATGAGAGTTGAGGAAGCGAAAATTGTTTGTCAGGATCGCAGCAGGTGGAGATCCGTTAAGGAAAGGAAGAAGGAAAGAGCAGCGCTAGACCGGTCATTGTTGTATTGTAGGACTCTCGATTGAAGTAAATAGGCGAGCGGGGGCGGCATTTTCAGGTTTGACCTTCTTCGAAAAAAATTAAGATCCGGGGCTGCCATGACGTCTAATTTAAATATCATGCTATGATAACAGTCAATATCGTTTAGACGTTTGAACTTCCCTATCTGTCAAGGCTGAAGTATCGTACTTTTAACTATACTTATAGCTATGTATATAACTATATATATATATATATATATATATATATATATATATATATATATATATATATATATATATATATATATATATATATTATATATATATAGCTATGTCGCTCGCTCGTCACCACATTTTTGAAGTGATACATTCAGGACGTTCCATTAGGAGCTCACAACGCCCAAAATGTTCAGTTAGCCGTTCCCCAAGGCGACCGCGGTCGTTGGGATCGTGGCGAAAACGTACCGCGTTCGTCACTAATGACGTAATCATTTTCGATCACACAACGCTCACAACGACCCATGTCAAGGGGTGGGAATAGTCGTTCCACTTGGCATTACGATTGTAACGCCGGCAAGCAAGTGGCATGGGCTAAATCGCAGTCGTGAACATTGTCTCTCTCTCAGCCTCTCATGGAACGTAGCCATTGTCATAATTTACTTACGACAAGTCTGTATTGCACAGATCTCTATTATATTACAACCACAGAGTACATTAATATAATATAAGAATTAGAAATGTTCTAAGTATTGGTGTGAACTTTGTCTTGCGTGCAGGTTTATAAAAAAAAATGAATTGAATATATATTTTTTCTCTAGCTTTACGCAATAACTACGTCTAATGCCCGGTTCCTATTAACCGGACCGCTTACAAGTAATGCCCAAAAGTGTATGAATAGTCAGATACTGGAACTGGCCAATGTGTAATGAACTAGTAATAAATTATTAACTAAACAAAAATGTAATAAAAAATTAGCACCACAAACATTTTGTACGCTGAATACGGGCGTATACAGGAAAACACTACACAGGAAGTTGTAAACTCTACAAAGACAACTTTGCGCCGGCGAAAAAACTGACCGCGTCGTTGAGTGACCGCGATTCAGGGTTGTCAGGTCACTAACATTTACCGAGTGTTGGAGATTCTTCTGATAACGACAACCTCTGTACTGTGTACCTCTGTTGAATAAGTTCACTTTTGCGCAAAATCTGTTTTGCTATTTTAATTGTTATTAGTTGTAAAGTATATTGTACCTTGTTGAAGTGAGACTTCTTTAGAGACACCCTCGTCTCTAAAGAAGTTTGTCACTTGTCGGACAAGTCCAAAAGCGAATGGCAACGGACAAGGGGCAAAACGAATCGCAAAAAAAATAATTACTTGAATTTTTTGAATTTCTAATTGGACAAGTACACAATCTGTCCGTTAAACTTCAAGTTAAAATTTTGGTGCCATTCGTTTTGGCACTTATCCGTTGCTACTTGTTTTTCCACTTGTCCGTTGAAGTTACACTTCTACTGTGTTCCAGCACACTTCGTTTTTTTTCTTATGAGATAAATTTGTGAATAAAATATTAATTAAATTTTATATTTAATGGTTGATTTAAAATACTTTCTACTTTAATATCTAAAACTTTAGATGTGCCTTCAGTTAAAAGACATTTAAACATAACTGAATAATGTAATAGAGTGCAAAAATCGCGTGTGTATGTGCCAAACGATATTTTATTGGAAAAGTCATTTATAGGTGACGCAATCGTCTGTGCTGAATCGAATTACTTACAAAAAAAATCCCATGGTTAGATTTTTAATGCCTGAAGCGGGCAGAAAGCGTACTTGATGGAAAGCGATCAGTGCCTCCTATAGATGTTTGCAAACTTCGACTTCTTCGACTTCGAAGAGTCGTCGACGTGCTTGCCTCTAAAAGAAATTAATTACGTTTTTCTTAAATAACTGCATGCCGTAGCACAGAGAGAATTTTTTTTATTACTTGAGTTCAGCAGACAGGTAAATGGCCCACCTGATGGAAAGCGGTTATCGTCTCTTATGGACATTTATAACAGTAAAGGTGATATTAATGTGCTCTCTAAAGCGAGACCGAAACCAGGCCACTAATACCGAAACAGAACTCAAGGTTGTTATGGCGGCATATGCTAGACCAGGAATAATAGCCATCCAAGTAGGCATATAGCCTTATAGCCTTCCACCTGTCTGTGGGTTGTTTTGTAGCCTCTTACGACCAAAAGAAATTGTATTCCTTCTCCTTTCCTGCATGGATGGTAAGTTCTTGTTCTACAGCATCGTTTCGAAGTTGACTTCAAAGATATCAGGTTAATATTCCGACGAAGGCTAGTGGCGTAGTGAGGATATTATTACTATACTATAACAATTTACGGCATATTTTAGCCAATGAGGATCAATGGGTTTATTTTATTTTTAACTGGCTACACTGGTTATACAAGTACGAGTTCCACAACAAGTGGTAATTATCGTAATGAAATTACACTCCGGCACGATATGCTACTATAACTATTATATATTATACTTCTCATTACTACATATTTAGGGATTAAAACCTCCAAATCGTTAACTAAGTTAATAGATAGATTATCACGAAAAATTTGTTAAAAATTGCATGACTGAAATCGATAGATTTATTTTAAGTTAATTACATTTTTTGTCACACAATTCTCTCGTAAAATCAGGTGTGTTGTTATAAGACTAAGGGCCGTTTGCATAACGATCGCCTTTAAATAGATTT
Source organism: Dendrolimus punctatus (assembly GCA_012273795.1). Classification (NCBI taxonomy): domain Eukaryota; kingdom Metazoa; phylum Arthropoda; class Insecta; order Lepidoptera; family Lasiocampidae; genus Dendrolimus; species Dendrolimus punctatus. The sequence goes on from CM022538.1 coordinate 22,060,046, forward strand.
AGTTAATCGTATTAAACTGCCCAAATACGTTTTACACACAACGTATTGACAGTTCCTTAAACATATTTAGCGGCAAATTTTGCGTTGTGCAAGACGCTCATCGTATTTAAGGGTGTTAAATTTAGTTAGTTTTGTGTTTCTTAAATAAATTTAAGCAACCTTATGCAAGCGGTCTTTTCCCGTCTTTATTGGAACTAAATTACGCAAACGAACTTTAGATATTTATTTGCGAAGATACGGATACTAAGTTGTGTGTCGACATTAGTTGGTAAATAGTGTGTATAAAAAAAACTGGTATTTAAATTAAATAAGTTAATTTAAAGAAATTATTCCGTGTAATACATTATTATTAAGAATCCATATTGGCAGCGAATCATGAACAAAGAAAAAGAAATATTTAAATTAAAAATATTAATACATCATACATGTTGCACATAGTGATGTTTGATATTTTTACATATATTTATCTATATTTATTTTATTTTTTATATATTTAATATTAATAAGAGTATTTATATATCGAGGGCTTCATAACAAATGGGCGTACAGACAAAAGTGCAGTTTTACTTACACAAGGGACAAAATTGTGAATAAACAAAAAACTAGTCGATTGTATAAGGCTGAAATTTTGATTAGCCTTCTATTAAGGTACTAGTACCACTTGGGCACTGGTAAGACTTTCCAAATTATAACATGCATAGTTTTTAGTAAACAACAAAAAAATCGCATTTGTAAGAAGCCCTTGATGTCTATTTTTTTTAAAATAACTATACGAACTCGTGTTTCGTACCCTTTTATACAACTTAATTTCTAGATTTAATTTTTAGAATTTAACACGCTTATTAGTTATTTTGGTTATTGTGTGTATTGTATATATATTGCCAGGTGGTAGGGCATTTGCCCGACTGGATGGCTACCACCCCTGGTCTAAAGTATGTCGCCATAACAACCTTGAGTTGTATTCCGGCATTAGCGACCAGGTTCCAGTATCCCTTAAGAGTGCAGCAGCGCATTTGTGTTGCAAATGTCTATAGGCGATGGTAACCGCTTTCCATTAAGTGGGCCGTCTGCCTGTCTGCTGAACTCCTGCAATATTTTTTTTTAAATGTGTGTGACATTAATTTAGTATTTGTAATTTGTGTTGAGGCGTATGTACCTTACGAATAACTTATTATATTAATTCGATATGTCTATTAAGTATAATTATCACTTATGCAGGTCATGTTCTTAAATATCGTTAGTGATTTAGCTTGTCTAATAGTAACATGTAATAAGATTTACATTCCTTGTCTGCAGATTTCGTTACGAGTGCGAGGGCCGTTCAGCAGGTTCGATTCCTGGCGTGAACAGCACCCCCGAAAATAGAACTTATCCTACAATCAAAATACTAGGGTACAAGGGACCAGTTACAATTGTCGTATCATGCGTCACAAAGGACGGGGATCCTTACAAGTGAGTAATTTTGAATTTGATCTTCTGCCACCAGATGGTGTTAGTGTACTAGCAGTATCACAGTGAAACAGTTCAGCTGTGCAATTTCAAAACATAGAAACTGACATTGGTTTTTTTTAACCCACTTCAAAAGGAGACGGTTCTCAATTCCACTGTATGTTTGTTTTGCGATTTCTCAGTCAATTGTGGACCGATTTTCAATTTTTTTTTACTCGAAAAGTATACTCCTGAGATGTTCTTATTGTCACCAAGTTAAGATCTGATGAGTGGATCCCAAGGAAATCGAATCAATGTTTGTTGAAGAGCGTGGAGCTAAAGTTAAAGTATAATTTCTAAAAACTAAACTATTGCAGCAAAAGTACAATTTTTTTTTAAACATCATGACGTCGGTACCAAGTAAAACATAACAATACAACAACAGAAACGCAAAATGCACCGACTTCAAGAGGTTTAAAAAGATTTAGTTTGAAGTGGATTTTGTTTTAGTATTTTTTTTATTTTAAATTAACGTTTGTGCATTCAGTGCCTTGCCAGGCATTTGCTGATATATTATGTTTCCCAAAACAGACGCTTAATAGATAGCCCCAATGACATGTTGTTGAAATTTATGACTTATTCTGTGTTGTATAATTTCTCTGTACTGAACTGTAAATAAATATGTTATGACTGAAAAGATAGCATAGATGTTCCATGACTTCGTTGGGGGCACACAAGGCTTGAAGGGCCTTTAAAAAAATCTAGCGAGAAGAACCCGAAACTGCATGTCGTTCGTATATAAATATAAAAAGCCTTTTATTCTTATTTTTTACAGTACGTATTCTTAGTATGTTAATTGATTAGTATTAGTTATTTTAAATTAATTGCAAGTATTAATGTTGTTAGTTGAATTAATTAATTAATAAGAAGTAAGAATCCCAGATTGGGTATAGGCCTCTTCCAAAGACTTCCATCTGTCTCTATCCTGGGCTATTTGACGCCAGTTGGGGCCGGCTGTTTTTCTAATGTCTTCTTCCCAACGCATCAATGGCCTCCCTCTGCCTCTCTTGCCTTGTGGTCCTGTCCACAGAGTTGTTTTTGCGGTCCATCTCTGGTCTGTAAGTCTTGCTATGTGACCTGCCCATTCCCATTTTAGCTTCTGTGCATAGCTCAAGGCATTAGTTGCTTTTGTTATGGCTCTTATTTTTGTGTGTCTAATTTTGTCCATTTTCTTTACCTTGAGCATGCGAGACCTCGTTGGCATGTGGCTATTTTGTGTTTCACCTTGGCCGTAAATTTCCATGTCTGGCATCCATATGTCAATCCCGGTATGAGGTTTGAGTTCATAATTTTTGTTTTCATATTTATGGGCAAGTTACTTTTAAAAAATTCTTTTAGACTCCAGTATTTATTCCATGTTTGTTGTACTCTTCGTTCGTATATAGACTACGTCAAATTTTAACCGTTATTAAGGCAAATAAACGGTCGATAAGAATACGTGTAAAGTCGAGTCTCTCCGATCTGTTTTATACAACGTAGTCAGTAACTGTCAATGTCTGTAATAAAGTGATAACAAGTTCATTACCAAGGAAATGTATGTTCAGGCGAATTTCAACATAATTGTATTTCACAACTGAAGGAAAATGACCTTTGATGGGTCATGATTCAATTAGTCCGATCGTAAATGCCGAGGATAAGAGGTGTTGAACCCGTGACGCAGAGACAAATCGGGTCTTTTTAGCAGATACTGCGCAGACTTATACTTTACAATTCGATAGTTGACAGTATGAAAAATATAGGCTGATTTTAATACATATAGTAGATTACGATCTAAATATGACAAAAATAAATTGTTTTAACTAAAATATTAATTGATATTTTTGAGAAATTAAATTTGATATATTGCAGCCATTAGCCACGTGACAATGAACGCCGATCAGAGCGCGTGACGTCATAGTGTGCAAAACACAAGAAGTTATCAATGACTTCTCAGATAACACTTCAACGAAACAGATGTTTGTTTTGCACACTGTGACGTCATGCGAGACGCCATGACAGCTTAACGCGTTTTTGTGACGAAATGTCAAAATATTTATAAAATTGCTAAATTAAATATGTTAATGTTGTTTTTTTGCTGAAATATTAATATTTTGGCTAAAATAGACCATAAGGCTCAAAATAAACCTGTTTCACAAAAATTGACAACTACCGAATTCATTAAACTCTACGGTACCCTAAAAAGGAAAATAGGATTTTATAACTGCTTCTGTTGGGCAGGCCTCACCCCCACAACCTGGTGGGGCGTGATCGCTGCGACCGGGGCGTCTGCACCGTCCGCACCGAAATCACCGAAGAGAACAACGAATACCAGTTTAGGAATTTGGGAATACAATGTGTGAAGAGACGCGACATTGGGGAGGCCCTCAAAGCGCGGGAGGAATTACGGGTGGACCCTTTCAGAAGTGAGTAGAGATTGTTATTTCTTAGAAATATATTTGTAATGCATGTTAATCAGTTAAGATAAAATCTACAATAATACTCGTGCAAGAGATACGTTGAAAAGGAATACTTAAAATCAGGGTAGAGTGTGTAATCTTTTTTTATTGATTTAATGTATTTTTTGTGCATATTTAAAAAAAAAAATATTAGCATTCTGAACTCCTTCTCTATATAAACTGTAATGGCCTTACTTATAATCGTTTGTTAAATTGTAAGAAATTGCTCAGCAACTGATTATCGAAAATCTTACCCATAAATTCTTCTTAAGGATAACAGGTGGTGGTAAAGTAAGTTATAAATAACTGTCACAAATAACCAATAACGAGAGGTAGTTTAAGTGACTGCTAAGAGGCAAGATGGCAAGTTTTATTTGAAACAGCTATTGATTAGGGTTTTAAGTGTCTCTTATTTAAGAGATGGCTAATCCTTTCTTAACGAGATTATTATAAGTAAGGCCTTAGGTGTGCAAAATTTTATACTCCCCAGTCTCCGAAATTTTCGTAAAAAGGGATACGAAGTTTTTGCTTCACGTATTAATATATGGATTTTAATAATGATGGCCATGTCTTCTATGGCATGTTTTGGAGCCCATGCTGGGAGTGAGTCACCGTCTGCTCATTTTTCCATGTTCCTCGAACAGTGCGACGGGCAGACGCCATAGTCCCCATATTCCCAGACCCATAGTACCTCTAGCGGTTCACCCCAATAGACTGGTACTTTCTGTCCTTATTTACTACAATGTCCATCAGCGATAACCGCATCGAAACCCCTACTGGGCGTACGTATTAATTCCCGATCAAACAGATAAAAAATCTAAAAAAACCGCATCGCGTTTTCTACCGTTATATAGTCTGTTCCAATTGGCTTTTTTTAGCCGACTTCAAAAAAAGAAGGAGGTTCTCAATTCCTCGTAATCTTTTTTTATATATGTTCACCGATTACTCCGAGATTTATGATCCGATTTATGTGATTCTTTTTTGTTCGACGCGGAATAGCTGCCATTTGATCCCCTAAAAATGTGATATAGTTTGGCCCAGTTATTTTTCATTTTATGAACATTTAATAAAACTACGTTTTAACGGTTTTAAGCGCGGTAATTTATTTTATTTTGGTTTATCCGACGTTTCGGCCGCTTTCCAGTGGCCGTGGTCCGCGCTTAAAACCGTTAAAACGTAGTTTTATTATGCGTACAAGTCGCGAAAACTTAAGAAAATATTTTATGAACATTTTTTATAATCGCTTCAATAGCTAATGTTCAGACATGGCATGCTTAAAATTTTATAATACAGATTAAAGATGACGACGCAACCACTCTACTAATAAATGTAGTGGAAACGGGCGTTAGTATAAATGAACAACACTGTCCCGAAAATTCAAAAGTCTAAAAGTTTGTGTGGACACGAAACAGACAGCAGGCGTATTGTTGATTTTATGATCTATTTAACGATCGACCCGCGAGATACCCTACGCACGCGGTAGCCGACAGAATTAGCAGCTAATACTACAAGATTATCCGGCACGAAGATTTGCAAATAAAAATATGATTTTAGTTTCTCATAGTCTGAAAGTACGCTTCACAGGGATATAAATGGTACTTTTCGTCACTGGAGAACGATTTTCCGTGCTTTCAAAAAATATAAACACTAAGCGAACCATAGATAATATATGCGAGCCAACTTTTTTACAGTAATTGTCAAATCGCGGCATACATTGTAATAAAAAATTCAACAATTTTATAACATAATTTTATGCCTATAAATTATTTTTCATTTAATTATTTAAAATACACAAATTAAGCTAAATATTTACTAACATTAGTGACAAAAAATACTGGCTGGTAGGATGCCATAGAAAAATAAATTTACTTAACGTTTCATATCTGACATATTAAATGAGTTCATCAGATTTAGGGCCGCTTGTTTAACGATCGCCTTTAAAATAAAATTAGTTAATCATATTAAACTGCCTATATTGACGCTTCTTTAAACTTCTTTCATCATATTCGAAATGAAAATAAGAGTACGGGTGAAAGGCCTATTTAGGCTACTATCACGTTTAATTTACAACGTGCCTTACGGGAATTAATAATCTTGACTACTCCCCCCTACTAGTGTATCCCTTGCAGGGCACCCTAAGTGAGAAGCCAAGCATTGGGGTGCTAAAATGTAGTGTCTATGTATGAACTAGTTTCTGTGGAACCCCTTCAAAGCGCATAGGAGAGGAGTGCAGGTTAGATTTAGTGGGTAGTTTGACGGTCGAAATCGCCCTGTCCTCCCCCCGGAGGCCACGGTGGGAATACGTACGAATGCAGGTGTACATAGACTAGGAAGTAAAATTGAAATTAACAGCATACCGAAATTAGGCAAAGCTACGATTGAGATGATAGTGTCCGGCTATTTTGACGATATAGTAACAGCAGAAACGAGTCTCTGCTTGCAAGTTTAGAAATACTAGTGGTCGAAATTCAATCAGACTACTTATCACAGATTCTGGCAATTCTACACTGTTAATTTGATTTGAACAATGAACAAGAGTATATATGCGTGTGTGTGTCGAATACAAGGTAGTGTGTGTAATGTCTTTTCTATTGATTTAATGTATTTTTATGCGTAATTTAAAAAAAGAGTGCGTGTAACGTTCACACGCGACTGAAGTAAAACTACAGATGACGGTGTAAAATGTTCTTGAGATTCAGACATTTTCATTCAATAAAGAATCACTTATTATTTTTATAATATATTTTTTTTCAAATTCCTTTTTATCACTTGCACTTTTAGAAAATATTCTCTTATAAAACACGTGGACGTACAGATGCTATAAAATTAAGGTTATATTGGGTCAGCAGTACCCAAATAGCTTACTTCGGTTATTCCCGACTTAAACATCGGAATATACTTACATCGACTCTACAAGCTAGTATACTGAAAAGACCTTACTTACTTGTATGTATAATTAAATATTTATACATAATTAATTCTATTGTATAATTTTTATTATTATTATTATTTTTCAATTTAATATTTTACAAAAAAAAAAAAATTTTTTTTTTGATTGATTTGTTTATAAACTATCTATTGACAAAATCAAAAATGTTTGAAATGGACGGATGGTACAGAAACGTGACGCCATACGCCGGACTTCCGTTGCATTGTCGTCCAGTTACCTCCTAGTCGCGCCTAAAGAAGTTTTACTTCAAAAATAATAGCATTCGACGCTTCTTCTCTATATCAACAAGTGTGCGAAATTTCATACTCCTCCGTCCGGGCAATTTTCGTAAAAAGGGTATAAAGTATTTGTTTCACGTATTAATATATAGGTAAATAAATAGAGCTATACAACGTTTATATTGACGTTTGAGTGATTCAACTGCTTCTGCCGCCGAAACGATCTGGTTTATTAAACTTTGCGATATTAGCTATATTTCGCAGGCATACTTAACAATATTTTAACGTAAACCGTTTGTTTAATAAAACATTGTTAAACAGAAGTACATACATTGGGGGCCGCGGCGCGGCCGAGTTCCGAAATAGCCGTCCGTGTACAGAAATATCCATAAGCGCCGAGCGGTGCGTGTGCGCACGGCCTTCTGGCCGATGCTTACGATGCCTTTAATGGCCGATTCCCATATCTTACTATAAATTCACTTGCCCTGTCATCAGTTGAATTTTGACATTACTTTTATGGAGCTTAAGTTGGACGGTAAGGCAAATGAACGGTCGGTAAGATATAGGAATCGGGCATCAATGTTTTTGTATATTTAACGCCGAATTATCGGGATTGCATATAACATTACCTACGGTGATCTTGGCTCATTGTCTCTTTATAGTCTCGTTCTAGTTATGTCTTATTATATAAGTCTTGAGAGACCATGGGTGGGTAGAATATGTAATTTTATAATTGTTTCGTGTATTATTATCCTTGTTTGCGGAAAATGTGGCGTACAAATTCTCAAAGTATCTTTTTATTTTTAATACAGGTAGCAATGTAAGTACGTCGCTATTTCTTCAAAATATTTTTTCTTTCTTTCTGTATTAAATATTATATCATTCATTATATAAATGTATATACAAGAGTATTCTAATGTCATTCATAGAGTTTACTCCTAGGCTGCGACGCGGACATTCTCTATCGTACCTCTTGTTTAAAGAGCAGGCGTTAATACAGGATTGTATTACATTTTTATGTTAGTTGTATTTGCCCTCGGAAGATTTTCATTTTATATCGCATATATATTTATTTTGGTGTGATACTAAAACAACCCGAATATTTTGTGAATCTAATGTCCCACTTCGCTGGGTATCAGAAAATAAAATATTTGTTATTAATCACAACCAAATATAACCTATGTCGCTCCGGAATAATGTAGCTTTACACTGGTGGAATAATTTTCGAAATCGGTTTAGTAGATCCAGAGATTAGCCCCTACAACGTCACAAACTGTTTCTCTTTATAATATTAGTATAGAAGTATAGATAATATATACCTACTTAACAAACAATAACAAACAAACAATACAAATATTTTGCTAACTTTATAATTTAAATAAAAAATATAACTCATGCTTGTTAAGTGTGTAAAATTACATGAAAATCAATAATAACAGTTAGTAAACTAACTTTTAATTAACATACTAGGGCACTACTAACCCTTTGCGTGCGTCGAGGAGTGCATAAATTATTAGGACACGGGCTTTGCAGAACGTAATGATAATTTAAAAAAATCTTTATTTACATTATTATTTCTTTTACACTTTCCTACATCATTTAGGATCAGCAAAAAAATATCTGTTCATATTATGATTTGACATGCATCTTCTGTTGCACCACAAACCAACAAATCGACTTTGATCGAGCTCCAAAGAAATATAGTAAAAATAAATTTAATACATACATAAATAGTAAGTAAAAATGCAAAACAGATATTATAGATACATACCTATATCACAGCATAAAACTGTATAATTTCAGAAAAATATCAAAGTTTACGAAAGCACATAAAACTAGAAAACATTAAACTATCAAGACTTACACGTTAACAATAATAATAACAACAGCCCACAAATGTCCCAACTGCTGGGCTCGGATCTCCCATTATAAGGGAGTGGACAGTATACCCACCACGCTTGACGAAAGCGGCTTAGGGCAGGTTTTAAACACCGGCTATCTCGATGTGCAGGTTACATTGCGATGTTTTTCCTATACCGTTGTTAGCACGTGTTAATTGTAACAATATGCACGTTAGGTCAGAAAATTGCCTAAATATGGTGTATGCCTGCCGGCCATGATCTCGAACTCGCCCCCTTTGAGTTTGGGACGCGTGCGCCAGACCTTACGCTACCACGACTAACTACGCATTTTTACGGTTTTTTATACATAATGTAAATATATAGATAAAACTCGTATTGCTCACCAAACATACAATTTCAAAAATACACAATTACAATATTGTCATGGTAGAAACAATAGGTGGCCTTATCGCTGAAAGCAATCTCTTCCAGGCAACCTAACTTAAGGAATAGTTTAACCTAATCTGGCGATGTAGGTGGTGCAGATCATTAAGTATATCATAAATAAACATACTTAAACTACATATTTTATAAATTAACTACACGTACTTAATAATGTAAGTACTAAATTTTTTACGAAAACTAATTAAATAATAGCGGTATAATTAGATTTTTGCAAAGTCACCTTAGAAATCAAATCGACTTATTTTGATTTGAAATAAAGATCTAATACTATATTACAACATCAATTTCTATGAAGTAATATCAAACTGCAAACAAAGGGAAAAATATTCTTGATATATTTGTTATGAAATGTTCATGCAAATAATTATATCTACGTGCAATATGTGTAGAGGAAAGTGGTAAATTGTAAAGTTCATATAATGAACATGAATAATATACACATTTATGACTTGACCTTGCGTAACAGGTTTTGTGGATGCCACCTCGTGTTTACCGAAGTTGGTTCGGATGAATCATTACTGCAGGTCACTGAAGTGTAAATAACATTTTCAATTCTGATACTCGGAAAATACTTTGCTTGAAGTGATCTGATCGCAGGGATGAAAACAGTATTTTTCGTCCCTGGGAAACGATTTTCCCTGCTGTCAAAAAGTTTCAAAATTATGGGAGCCATGTCGGAGCTTTTATACAATCACTCTTAAATCGCGACATAAGTTATTTAGTAGCGTAGTTGTTCTTTTCGTGTGTCTTTTTAAAGTTAATAATTAATTTTGTTATGTACTCTCTTATATCTAAACGACACAATCGGCCATTTTCTTAATTTAATAATAATATTATATTTCTGTGGCCATAGGTCAGAATATGATAAATACAATTTCATTACATATACATACTTTACAGGACAAGCAATTAAATTATTAAGAAATCTTGAAGGCACTTTTAAAAAATATGAGACACTCGATATATGTATTTGCCAGGTGGTAGGGCATTTGCCCGACTGGATGGCTACCACCCCTGGTCTAGAGTATGTCGCCATAACAACCTTGTGTTGTGTTCCGGCATTAGTGACCAGGTTCCAGGCTCCCTAAAGAGAGCAGCAGCGCATTCGTAGCACCTTTGGTGTTGCAAATGTCCATAGGCGATGGTAACCGCTGTCCATCAAGTGGGCCGTCTGCCTGTCTGCTGATCTCCTGCAATAAAAAAATAAATAAAAAAAAATGTATTTATTTTTAAATTAATGAAATGTGTTACTAATTTGTAAAAATACTTAAAATTCATTGTGGATGCGTAGTATTCACGTATTGTTTTTTTTAAAGAATGGTTGCAATAAGTCATATTGAGTAAAAATGTACTTATCATTGTCTGATCTATGACCACAGATTTGTATTTATTCGGTGATTAGCGCCTATTCTGTATAGAGTGAGTAGAGTAGTAGTGTGGAGTCTCTATAATTTAACATAATTTTATGTAATAATATTAATCTCTGGATTAAGTGGATGGATGCAGAAGTCGCGGAAGGCCACGACACACCTTCCATGATCAAATTGATCACGTACTAGCAGAAGGTGATATCAGGAGTCTTAAGAGCAGACGAGCGTGCATGACAAGAGCTATGAATGTCAAAGAAGCAAGTGAGGTGTGTAAGAATAAGCCTGAGTGGCGCTCTGTTGTTCGTGCCTACCCCGCAAGGGACCTGGCGTGAAGTTATGTATGTATGTATGTAATATTAATCTCTAATATGTGGTAATTCTGTACAGATTTCTGACTGTGTTCGGTTTATTTTATTACATGTAAATCTTTAAATATATAAACTCATTTATTCGTAACTATGTTACACGTCAGCGTTATATATATTATTACAAAATCTTTAGTTATTTGCCGAATTTTCGATTGACATTGTTTGTCGTCAACCTTTATAATCCATAAATTCCTTCAAGCTATAATAATAATGTCTTATATAAAATATTACCTGAAATTTCCAAACAATGATGTTTTAAATTCTTGTTATGCATAACCCTTTAACTAAAATAGTTGATCAATGAATTCAATCCGCTATCGGTTGTGCCAATTTGCTAAGTTTCTTATACTGTTAAATTGTTGGAGGGATGGCGAGGTGTTCTAAAAATGCTTGTCGAGTGTGATGAGTCTGTGGATGACATGTATGTAAGCCCTAAGGCTCTCCGATTATAAGTATTGTAACCAGTTGCCGTTCTCTCATTACCATAAACCTTTCTGAGTTGTTGCAAGTATTACAATAGAGGTTTTCACGCGGCGCAGCCACGGGGAAAATCCTAGTGTATATAAAATGTAAAGTCCCTGTAGACGTGCGCCAGAATGTTCGAACTAGTGAAGTCATGCGACAAAAGAATGTCAGACGGTGGTGCACGTTAAAATCACCTCATGGTCACCGTTTCAACGCTCCACGGCGACCAGGGTTTTCCATGCGGCTTCGCGGCTGTGTAATCCCTGGTTTTACCACTGATTTATTTTGAGAGGAAGCATTCAGACATATCGCTTTGCAATAAAATTTGTATATTTTAATGCAATGATGGCATTAAACTATAAACAGGTTATATTTGATTAAATTTTTATCCAAATTAAGTTAGAAAGAAAACTTTTTTGAATAAATAAAGACTTAATTAATAACTTTATAAATTATTATACCCAGAGCATTCATTATAATTAAGAAAATATTCAATTTTTAACCGACTAAGAAAAGGAGTTCTCGATTTGACTGTGTTTTTTTTCTTTGGTTCACTCCTGAGGTGATCCCATTGTCACCAAGTCAGGTTTCCAGGAAAATCGTGATCAACCCGGGAGTACTATAGGCGCGTACAACGTGTCTTATATCTTTATTTTGTAAGGCTATTCAAGTATTAGTGTAACTAAGAAGTAGAAAATTGAAAAATAACAAAACCGACTAGAAAACTAACTGAAAAGCAAAAAATATTTTTTTTTCTAGTTAGTATAGTATAGTTGTCTTCCGGCGTTACTGGCGAGGTTCCAATTTCCCTTTAGAGAGCAACAGCGTATTTGAAGCACCTTTGGTGTTGCAAATGTCTATAGGCGGCGCAAGTCTGCTTGTCTGCTGCAAAAATTGCTTTTCAGTTTGAAGTATGTTGTATTGTATGTTGCAAACTTCTATTCCAGCCGGTTTCAGCCATCGCAACAACCCGCAGAGTATTGACCTGAACGCGGTTCGCTTGGCGTTCCAAGTGTTTGTGGCGAAACCGGACGGGCGTATGCGCTGGCAGCTACCCACGGTCGCCTCCGACGTCATCTACGACAAGAAGGCGATGAGCGACCTGCAGATAATGAGGGCCAGCCACTGCTCGGGCACCGTCAGGGGTGGCAACCACGTCATACTCCTTTGCGAGAAGGTACCTAGTAGTGGTAGTAGTATTACATACAGCCAATTGGGATTGTTCAATGTTTTTTCAATCTAGCTATTTGAAAAACCATTTCGAGAAATAGTGTCCCTAATCATTTCTGTCTAGTTAAAATTCCAAGAAACGTACGATCTTCTTGTATTTTGTAAGAAATGCGTTTGACCTTCATTTGATCTTACTAAATCCAATCAAGTGGGCCGTCTGCCTGTTTGCCTGCTTCAGCTGTAAAAAAAAATTCAAGCTGTACATTATTTGATTTAAGTTCTGTAACATGGATTTGTCCTTAAAGATCACTTTAAAAAATTTAACGAACTATAGAAAATAATAATGGTTAAACACGAAAAATTATAAGCCTAAAAAACACTAAAATGCTCACGATACGTAATGAGTAATGACAATAACATTTAAATAGTAACACAGATTACTATGATTATATAAAGCTAAAACTTACTTTTATTATTTTTCTTTTCTAGGCAAAGAAATCAATGTAAACTTGTCCGTTATGACGTCATCAGAGAAATAATTTGAAATCGAATTATAAAAAAACTAACGGTTAAAATACAAAAATATTCAAATAAGTGTCTTAAAATACCCTATTTTACGTAATAAAAATATAAAATCAGAGGGTATTTTTTTGTGAACAATCCCCGTTCTGATGTCTAAGTCTTCGTATATATTAATAGTTGTGCCGGCGATGTTGTCCGCGTGGAATTCGTTTTCAAAACCCCCGATTTAGCAACATTCGTTATTGGTGCTGCTGTTTCGCTCCTATCGGTCTTAGCGTGATGGTATGGATGGTGGTGGCGTGGTGGAGCCTTCCTCGCTAAATGGGCTATCTAGCACTGAAAGAATTTTTCAAATCAGACCAGTAGTTCCTGAGATTAGCGGGCCCGATCAAACAAACAAACTCTTCAGCTTTATATAGGTATATTAGTATAAGATGGTGATTTTTTTCTTGGTATAAAACCTAGACGTTTAGTAAGATGATAAAATATCCTATTGTCTCAGTTTAAGTTTGTGGTGAACAATAAAGAGATTTCATTGTTCCATTAATTCTTGCAGGTGACACGCGAGGAGGTAGTGGTCGTGTTCTACGAGGATGACAAGAACGATCAGATATTGTGGGAGGAGCCGGCGATCACCCTCCTGGTGCATAGACAATGCGCCATTGCCTTTGAAACGCCTCCATATAGGAATCCGCACATCGCGGACAATGTCAAAGTGAGTTTTTAACTTTAGCACTCTCTTTTCACTTACGGGCGAATTTCGCTAATATACAACTGTCCTGGGTACCCTATACTAAATTATCAACGTCAGAAATTTGCTAAAGATAACTTTATAATTAGAGATCGTAGAGGTCGTTTTCGCAGACAAGTATCGAATAACGTGAAACTTTGTGCTATTTTCAAGTACCAATATATCTACACGTGTCAATTTCACTAAGTGATTCTCCAAAGGCAACCGCTTTAGGACTTAAGTTATCCAAAGTTCTCAAGGAAATCGATGAAAAATAAACTTTAAAGATTTTTCATGGGCTTATCGATTAATTAGTATAATATTTTTGATGGACTTGATGGAAAGTGGTTATCGTTGACGATGGAAACTTATTACATCAGAAGTGCTTAATAATAATTTCTGCATACTACTTGCCACAGTACTAACTACGGACAGAACTCAGTTTTCTCCAGAATTGGTGATGTGATACCTATCATCGTAATTTCAACGATATTGATCCTTTTTTGGGAACATGTTCTTGAGAAAGGTATTACAGAGTCTGCTCTATAAAGGCTGATGATATCTATGTACCTATGACATATACACAATTCTTATTTTTAATTAATAACTAATTTATCAATACATGTATATTCTATAACAAATATATAATATTATATTGTTTGGCTTTTCATATAAGTATTGCATTATATATTACACATTAGATTTATATGACTAGTTTTTACGCATGTTGTGGTCTCCAGTAACTGAAGGAGCACATTGATTTAAAGTGTATGGTTATCTTTATTTACAAATTGTTATGTGTATCCTTTGTTGGAGATTCTAATAAAATAAAATAAAAATAATGTGCTGCCGCAATTTCCACATCAATGAACCAACACCTAATTTAATTATAACACGTTTTGTGCGCAAGCAAATGTAATAATTGTAAGAAATTCTTCTTAATTCATAGACGTTCTGGAATAAATCAATTTTAATGTGATAACATGTGTAGCGATCATGTACATTAAAAGCAATGAAATCCGTTTTAATAAGTCCTTACAGTAAAACATTTACTTTACTTTTAACTTCGTCAGCTATCTACACAAGATGATGACAATTTCCTTTGAAACCATCATCTTTAAATCTATATATGTAAATTCGTATTTCCATGAAGCATCTAATCTACATGTTATGACATTAAAGATGTCTCTTTACAGGTAAAGTTCCAGTTGAAACGTACTACGGATAATGCAAGAAGCAACTCCCTGCCTTTCGAGTATATAGCGGAATTTATAGGTACCACTCGTAAAACCCCCGCCGACCTTTCTATCCTTACCCTTCTCCTAAACGAAAGACGTATAGACACTAATAACAATGACAAACCCGATATAGCAGTTTCATCAAGTACAGATATCCAACCCGTTAACGACATTCAGATCGAACCCGAGCCTATTCAAGTGGATGACGTTACTATAGATGTAAATGGCAACTTAGAAGAGGCTGATGTAGAAATGGTAGATACAAACGAAAAGAGTCTCAACGATTTACTAGATCAGGTTGCGGAACTAGACGAGATATACTCGGAAAATCGTACACGGTTAGAGAATATACAGGTCACTAACGATACAGCGGAAACTGATTTGGAAGATTTCAATGATGCCGGCACTTACACTAGTTTGCAACTCGCGTTTAAGAATCCGGTCGAAATTTCTGAGCCAGATCCGATGTCTTATGAAGATGTTCAAGTACAAACTTTCCGCGGTCCGATTATTGAGTTTGCGCCGTTGAAACGCGACGATGACGACGAGAGGGCGCCACCGTTGCCCCCGAAGCGTGTTCGGAAAGCGACATCTAGCGAGTTTAAGTCGAGTCAAACATCCGTCGATAACATACTCAAACCCGGTCGTCCGTTGCCAGTAACGCGAAATCCAGACGTCTTGAAACACGACAATAACATGACTGTAGCGAAAAGCGAGCCCGCGTTGCCGCCAGTCAAGAAACGGTCGTTCTTTTCTAGATTGTTTAGACGGAAGGACAAGTCGCCGGCTCCTAGTGTAAAATCTGAAGGCAGGAAAGAGGTTAGGAGTAAGCCGGTCGGTCGGTCAGTCAGTAGCGTCTCGGGGCAGCGACCTTCAAAGTTTAAATCGTCAGTCTCGCATACGTCTCTGAAAGATAACGCGTCAGGCACCGGCCTCAGTTACGCGGATAGTATCACCCATATATCTTTGCACGGCGACGCGGACGAGAAACTGGAGAAAAGTCAGTCCCAGAACTCGTTGCGGCGTCCGGCTAGTTTAGCGCCTTTGCCGCCGACAGATGGCGGCACCATACTCGTGGCTGAAAGCGTCCTGGCCCTGGACGCGAATGCGTTCAAAAAGCTGCAAGACGATCTGGATTTGACCGACGCCGAGCATTACGCGTTGTATATGGCGGTGGCGCCGCACGCGACCGTGTCCGAATTCGATGAAACCAGTTGCTATTATTCGCCGGTAGATGGCAGTAAATTTCATAATAACACATAAATGGCGTGATTATAATACGCCTCTTTGCTTCAATAATGTGATATCTTGTAAATTGAAATTTTAGAAGAAAGCTAAAATAATTGTATCTATCGATACTAATAACCTTTTTATTGTCAATGTACAATGTATTCTAAACACGGACCACTTACCACAAGATATCGCGTGAAGACTTTGTTTGAAACCAAAGCCACCGATCAGAGAGGCAGGTGCGGGTTGTGGGAATAACCCAAGTGATGATTAACTTACCGGTGTTCATACAATATCGACAGTATTACACTTTATAGAGATTACACCATTCATAAAAATACAAATTGCTTAACGTCTGACAAAATTAAGATAATAATGTCTTATTTATATGGAAAAAATGATATAATAATATACTATTGGATAGAAACACAAACCGGCACTATATATACATATAGTACTTTTAACAGCTTCTTTCCTGAATCAAATAAACCGATTGTAACAAAATAAACAAAATAAATTATAACCAAAACTTAAATTTGGATAGAAGTGACGAACGTCCATTTCTTGTATTATTTGGCTATAGAGAGTAAAAAGGTATCGAAAAATGTCAAAAATACCGAAAAGTACAAAGTCTAAAACAGTACAATCACTAATTAGTCATTACTTAGTAGTTTTAGTAATAGACCCTATCCGGAAACGATCCTATTTTCCGGAATTTTATTTACTCAATTTATCCCGAATACCATCTCATTTTCCGGGATGAAAGTATCCTTCATTCTAACTTTTGAAACTACACATCCCAAATTTCAGTAAAAACAGTTCAATAGTTTTGTCTCTTAAGGCATAGTAGACAAATAGTCTATTATCCCGAGAAATATCCCATTTTCCAGGATGAAATGTCCATCCTAGGTATCGAAACTACACATATCAAACAGCAAAAACGGTGCAATATTTTTTCCGTGAAAGCGTAGTAAGTAGACAGAAAGTTGTTATTCCAGCAATTACTCAATTTTTCAGGATAAAAACTATTCTATTATATGCCCATCTTCCTTGTTGGAAAGATATATACCATACTTCAGCAAAATCAGTACGGTAATTTATGATTTTAAAGATGGGCGATGTTAATTATCAAATTTGAGATATAAATAGAATAAGAGATAAATAATATAAAGCAAAAAAAATTTAGCTAGACGTTTTGCTGGGGAGCTTGTTGCCCCTTCTTCTCCTTAACAGCAATAACACGTTGGGAAGCGGTGTACATAGACTAGGAAGTAAAAATAAATTTTAATCTACATGTATGACCTTCAGAAATTGTTCTCCAGAGGAACTAATTTTGAATAAAAAAATTTGAATTTGAAAAATAAAAAATCATATTTTTCGAATTTATCGCGTTATTAAAACAAAGAGGTGAATACACGTCACTGCCTTATTACCCAATTGATCTAAATGAGTTTATTAATTTTGTTGGACATATTTAATCGTTGTACCAAAAATAACTAACTATTTCAAGGAAACTCGGCCTCAGTCAATTCGGCCTTGATTCAAATTTTATTGTTAAAACACAAAAAATACGTATTTTGCATTTAAAATGCATTATTCAGTAGGTAATCTCATACAAGTCTATTCTAGTCCGCCCATACTGCCAAAGTTTTTATAATGTTTTACAGTTTTATAAAGTAACATTTTTGAGAAATCTTTTAGAATAACTTCTTAATCTAGTCGTGCTAACTGTCCCAGTATTCTATGAATTTAGGCACAAACGTTTATACCTGTTCTATTTATTTAAAGTAACTTTAAAATATATTATTCTATGTCAATGAACCATAACTGGTAGCTTACGATTTTTAATGAATTAGTTAAAGTGCCCCTTGATACAATTTAATTTTAAAAATTATTAATATATTTCTTGTTATTTTTTGTATTGTTGATATATATTTCGAGTTATTGTAACAAATGTTTTTATTGGTTATGTTTTTTAATTTTTTTTAGGTAGGAAAAGAAAACCCCCCTTACCCTCACTGTCTTCATACAATTATGACAGTAAGTGTAAATTTCTTTATTTTTACTTTCATATACTTTGGAAATCGCTTATAACTCTCGCATAAAAAAATCATTTGACTTCATTCTGATAAGATGTTTTTTTGGATGAATTTGAATTGATAACATAAACATGGAAACGTGATTTACAATAGAGACAGAAAAGTATTAAAAAAACAGTTATAAGCTAATTTCATTTATAAAATCATTATTTTATGGTGATGGTATTTTAGACTTTTACTTGATAAGTAGAAAGTTAATATGTATTAAAGTGATTATATGGTAACATTGTTTTTATGTTCGGATAAAAAATATTTTTTCACGTTCAATTGTATTTGCCGTGCCTGTAAATTGAAGCTATTAAAAAAAACAACTGGAATAGATTATATAAACGATGGAGAAAATGATGATTTTTTTTAGATATCTTGTCTGTTTGTCGGTCGGAATTCCCATTAAAACTACTGGGTCAATTACCATGCGGTTTTCGCGGATTAACAGCTAATTTTTTGATTTAAACTGTGTGCTACTTATTATCCTGGGAATCCCGCGGGTATTTTTCCGGGACTTTTTTTATTAATCGATAAAATATTTAATGAAATATATTTCGTTTTTTTAAATTCCGGAATTCTGCGGGTATTTCAAGTCGAGCAAGGTGAAGTCGCGGGCATATCCTAGTATTTTAATGGTTCAAAAATATCCCGGTTTATTGAGGAAATATATTCCAAGGTTTAATTAAGTACAATAAATACAAGTTTCGAAATTCATTATGTAGAATAGCTAAATAGCCATACAGCCTGCGCCTTTATGGCCACGATTACCTACAGAAGGCTGTCTAATGCCTGACTTTGCATGGATAAGTAAGCATTTTCTCCATTTTCCAAGCATTTATTTTGCTTTTCACAGCTTGATGACGGATCAATTAGTAATGTCCTAATGAGTTACCGACTCGATTTATTATAAAAAATTCACTTATAAATAAGTTTTAATCAATTTAACTTATCTATGTATATATTTTTGATAATAATACTAAATAGTGTAATACATATACCCACATTTCAATGAACATATTTTATTTTCAAATCGATTACCTTTAATTTATTTACGTGTTGTATCAATGGTTTAATAGTCTGTGCGTTACATAACTCACAGAACATCACTATTACGTCATCAACATCAATAAAGTAAGACAATTATTTCATGTGGACTTTTCTGGCAAGAAATGTGTAACTCGATAGACGTGCAAACGTTAAGAGTAAAATAAACGCTTGGAACTAGTGTGTAATCGGCAGTGTTAATAAACATAAATATAATTATATCAATTAATATTACATCATAATATATAACCAGCTTTTATGATGTAAGATACAGAAAATAGGTTTAAGTAGAAAAATTGAGCTATTTTTGGTGAATTAGTATTTTAGAAATATGTGTCGTCTAACTAACACAAACGTATAATACGGCCGGCTTAACTTGGCGAATGTGAACATAGGCTCTGCGAACTTTAGCGTATGTAAACTCGTGAAGAAAATACAGTGACTAACTAGTACGAAGCAATGAAAAAATACAGGGATGAAGGGCGACCAATTGTATTCACCGACGAGTCGTATGCCCACTCATCACACGAGTGTACATGCTCTCAAGTTCGCAGAGCCTATGTTCACATTTGCCAAGTTACGCTGGCCGTATTATATATGTATAGATTATGTTGTTATTTTTCGCTACATAGTTATTATTTTTGTTTGTGGTGATAGAAGCCTTTGTTATGTTTTTAATATTATTATTTATTTTCAATTAATCATGCATAATATTTTAATTTAATGACGTAATTTTAATAGGAAAACCCAATTTGTTAAATTAGGTATTTAATAGGTTATTGGAATATCTGATAATATTTCGCTGGAATCCAAGGGTTCAGTTCGATTTCCGGTAAAGCAAATTTTCTTAAATGATTTTTCCGTTATCTACTCTGGTCTGGGAGTGGTCCTAGAGTTGTCTTTTATATATAACCCCATAACACAAGCGTAACTCGCTTAGTTTTTTGTATAAATGCACTTCGAAGTATAGTATAGGTATTAATATGAAACTTGTAGGTATATTAAAAAGCTATTTTTGACATTTTAGCTGACGAATTTATTTTTTGATGATTAACAACGATAACAATGGCAGCTAAATTTATTATAATTTTTGTATAACCCTTTTTGTAAGTAGGCTAAGCTATTTTTCATAATTATTACACTGATAGATATCGCTATGACGAATCATAGCGTCAAAAGTCTGCAGCTGTATGACACTAAGTACAAAATAAATTATTTTGTAATAGTTCAAGAGCTAATGTGAATATGTGTGCTCTTACTAGTGTAGAAATTTAGATATGTAATTAATCGGTCGCATCAAACGTAAGGAGACTGTTTTATCGACATTCTAAATATATATATAACGGACGGATTTCATTTTATCAGACCAATGCCGAAGGTTGTTTAGTGTAGTATAAACGATTTCATAAACTGTACTGATTTAAGTAAACCTAGGTCTCCAGATTGAGAATATTGCCAGCAGTGAAAATTTGCCTCTAGGATATATAAATTCGAGCCAATCACTAAAATATGATATGATTATGGTCGGAATGTTATGTTATTTCCAGTACAATACATTCATCAAATTGAGGAAATCTAAACCTCAATCTGGCGACCCTGCAGGCTGATATTAAACACTAATCGATTGGTTTTTCTTTATTCCAAAGTGCTGTTTCATTTAATGACTTTTTACACTATTTAGTAGAGATGCCATGAATAGTGATTGGCCGAATACTGAAAACTCGGCCGAAGCGTCGATTATTCGGCTATCGAATGTTTGGCGTGAAGTATGTGCAATTCGCGCCTAGCAGGTAAGTATTTAAGTAATCATTTGTAAAGAATTTTCTTACTTGTTTAAAAATATATTTTAACCGGTTTACGCGCGATTTAAAAAAAGATTTAGTTGATTTTTAAAACTGGTCAAAACAATATAAAATAAACAAATAATTAAAACTGCATTTAATATTTTTAAAACGTAGTTTATCTGGCAATTTTTTTCATGGAAATATATACAATTTCAAGCAATATGTGTGTTTCTTTAAGATTTGGTATTCGGTTTTCGGTTGATTACCGCTTAGCAGCCGAATACGTGGCATCTCTACTATTTAGTTACTTTAAGCGTACATAAGAACATTTCGTTGCGTTTGATGGGACATTAATTTATAAATCCTGGATTTATTAGCGATTTTTCTGCATAAATGTGAAGTAACACCTGATGCCACCCTGATAACATACGATGCTAATGTAAAGTCAAATAGATTCATGCAATTGTTGTTTCTGTGAAATCTAAAAAGAGGTAACACACAAGCCGAAGAAGAAGCTTCTAAGAGCAACTTTAGGTTTGTAGAAATACGACACCTACTTTCCGCCATCTTGGTATCTTTTTCAGGCATGTGGGATTTTTTCATCGTATTTCCGTAATATGTTTTCTTTAGTATCCTTTATTTAAAGAATTAATTAAAAAGAGCTTTTTATTATTCGTATGAAAATAACATCAAGTAAAGATAATAGACAAATATAGTAGTCTCTAAACTTTTCAGTTTTAAGCTTGCCGCATACTCCCGGTTTCTTGATCAGATTTCCGGACTAGGAATTCCGATTTATTCCGTTCGGGAAAGTAAGAACTTATGAGCTTTGTTGAACATTTTGTATGTAAACAGAGCATTTAAGTTTCCGGATCTGAATTCCTGATCCGGAAACCGGGCGTATGGAGCCAGCCTTACAAGTATAACTAAAGGCAAAAAGGTATCGTAAAGAAATTGCATTTTAAAAATTAAACGTTGATTAAGTTTTGAATTTGTTCTTGTTTAGACTAGAAGTCAATTATGTTTCTTTTTTCTATTAAATAAAATTGTTTTTGTACGTTAATTCTTTGAAAGAAAATTATAGAGATATGAAACTTTGATTCTAGGTACTTAATACATCTTATGACAGAAAATTATAAAAGGTTAATATATAATACGTGTCAAAATACTTTATGAAAGCAAAGTATTTAGGGCACAAATTCAATACTTTAAAAAGTTTATTGATACATTCAAAAATGTATTAAATCATATCACCAAAATTATGATGTTTAAACCTGTATTCAATGTTAATACGTCAAAGAGTTTTATGCATTTTTAGAACTTTCATAACATACAGAATACTTGTCTTGCTTCTAATATAATCCTAAATTATTATTTTTTTCAAGTTAATTTCAACTTAAATAAATTGTGCGCAACACTTCATGTGGATCATTAATTATGACTTTGCATTGATAAGTAATTTTGTTATCACTTTACACGGATAAGTTGCTTTGTATGTTATCAAAGTCCTATAAAAATATATTTTACACTTTTATACAATAAAATTGATAAGTGAAGCTTGAGTGATGCGAAATTATTGTGCTAATAAAAAATATATACTTAATTAATTTGTTTCAATGAGATACCATGCCGTAAACAGCTCCGGAATTGAGGTACGGATGACAATTTTGTGGCATGATTGTTTTGATGTGTTTTTTTTTGTTTTGTTTAAATCCAAAATCATGGCGAAATTGTTTATTTTAATAGTAGTACTTGTATTTACAGAAGTATTTGTGATCACTGCAAAGTTGTTCAAATGTTAAAACGTTATATCACTTATGGCCAAGGCGGTGTCAGCCTCAGGATGGGATATGAAAATCGAGGGATCATACAGGAGGAATGGGATAGGATGAGAGGAAGCGGGCTATCGGACCTCTCACTCATCGCACTAAATACAATTAGCTCGAGGCTATTTACTATTTATTGTTTCACGCCGATATTCTGTGAGAGTGTGGTATCACACCGATAGAACTGGTCCTAAGAGCTGTAACTAAGATAGTAATTCCAGCGTGGTTCTGTCACGTCTTTGTATAGAAAAGCAACCATTCTGGCACAACTATTACACCAGTGAACATTCCAATATAAGAGTCTAGGAGACTTGGGGCCCTGCTTGGATTGTTTCCATTTATTAAAATATAGCTAAGGTTGCTAATTTTAACTCTCTCTTCTTTAACCATATTCCAATTAATTGGAGTCGGCACAATGTCTTTTCCTTCCACACTCTTCTATTCTGACATACATCTTCTGTCACACCGCAAATCATCATATCCTTCACACAATCCATCCATCTTGTAGTTTACCATTCTTTTTGTCACATGACTTTCACCCCTCATTATATGCCCATACCAACTTAATCTTCCTCTCAATTTTTATGTCACGGGTGCAACTTTCAAAGATCCCTTTATGTACTCATTTCTCACCTTATCCATTCTTGTAACATCACACATCCTTCTCAACATTCTCATCTCAGCTGAATGGAGACGTTTGTGGTTTATCACTAATTTACTAATTTAATCAAGGTTACTCATTTTAACTATATTGTAATAAATGAAAACATTTTTAAGGGTGGTTTGGATAATTAAGACAGTTTAACATATTATGAACCTTCTTGTCTATGATTATATTGTTTAAAATCGATTAAAGATCATTGCAAGAGCGCAAACTGAACTGTCTCATAAAAAGTGATCTTTTACAAATTTTGTGGCCTATAACTTCCTTTTAAGAAAAGAAAAACAATGTAATATCGATTTAAATATGTATATAGTATTTTTTTGAATTATATTTCTGTAAATATTTCCTAATTGTTCAGTTTCCATTATTTTGGATTGTTTTCGAATAGCAACATTAGTGTTACCAGAGTATAGTTTTCTTATAATTTCTTTTTATTTCTCACATATTCATATTAGCTTTTGTAAAATATTAAATATAATTTCACTGTTTTGTTTTCGGTAGGTTAACTTGCATGTGTGTTTCATTGTACATATTTTAGTATTGTAAGTAGGTTGTGTTAGTGTTAAAACGGGGATTTAGTTAAAATTTTGATCAAAAACCTGCAATTATTGTAGAAATGTTGTATGTTTAAAATAATCCACACTTGTATTAATTTTATTTGCTAAATAATATAATTGATGCGTTGATGTCGAAACACACATCTTCGTGTGCCTTGTACCAGATTATATTTTCTGTTATTTACTATGGTCTGGGTGTTTCTGATAAGAGTTACCCATAATACAAAGTTGATCATCTAGAAAGTATACAATATATAAGCTTGTCTGCTGATTTTGTTTCAATATTCAGATTAATTAATCCACACTAGCTCGTGGGTGCATTGTGACGATGATCGATCAAAATGATACAAATGTGGACGCAGTATAAGATGTACATAGATTTAGTTTATAGTTGACTTGCATGTTTTGATTTTTTTTTAATTTTTATTATAAAATCTGTTTTTGTTTGCATGAACATTGATTGTTGCCTTAATATCTTAGTTTTCTAAGGCTTGTATTCTGAAACAATATCCGACGTTTGAGATGATAATGAGAAATTAAAAAGTGGTTCCAGATAAATAAGGAATTACAGTGAGCGCGTTCCATTAGTAGCTCACAACACCCAAAATGCTCCGTTAGCCGTTTATCGAGACATCTATGACGTCATAATTTTTGATCACACAACGCTAACAAGGACCCATGTCAAGAGCTGGGTCGAATAGCCGTTCCACTTGGATTTACGATTGTAACGCCGGCAAGCAAGTGGAACGGAAGAAGTCGCGGTCGTTGTGAGTCTCTAATGGAACGTAGCCAGGGTTTCGTGACAATTTAATGTTTATTTTGGGAAGATTATTAATTTCAATAAGTGTAGCCTACACCTAATTTAACTTAATATTGTGCTGTTATGAATTAATTGTAACTGAACTTGATTTTCAGGTTTTCCGGTAGAGCAAAAAGTCATCAAAGCTGAACCCAGTAAGTTTATTATTAAAATACTCTTATTTGTACACAAAACTTATTTATTAATATCTCAAGGATTAATCGCAATATAAAATTTAAAAAATTAGGCAACCATTAAAAAAAAATAATCCAGAAGACTTTAAATGTCTGTCCACAAGTATTTTCAAAAGAACAAAAATAGCTGTTTAGTAAATGTTTTTATTTCGTAAACGAATTTTTGAGATAATTTTTCAATATCCTTATGTTGTTTCATACTTGTTGTCCTATCCTGTTTTTTTGTTTGTTTAGTGACCCGGCTTCCCCTGTAGCATAATAAAAATATATACGAGGTTGCGGGTAACAGCTCGTTTTATAAAAAAAAAAATTAAAGAAGTGAATCTTCTTTATGACCTTATTTTTCGAAAAATGATCTACTATATGCGACTTTACAGAAATTTGTTAAATAAATAAAGCCCCTAGAGAAAGAGGCAAGAAAAAGATGGCGCTTAACGGAAAAAAATTGACGCGTAACTGAAAAATCTGACGGTAATTTTTTTTCGATAAAGGAGGTTCACTTCAAAAATGCTATGAATTCAAAGCTTCATACAACATGTATATTTCAGACAAAACACCGCCCCATCGTATGAGCACGTCGCCTCTGAACGTGTATTCACCGCCGCAGTACGCCGCGGATCCTCAAGTAAGGACATATTACATGCAAACATTTTAGGGCATTTTGTATTTTAGTATGAGATTTTAGCTCATAATCACTGCAGAGCTCGTTCCACCCCCTTTTAGAGACAGTATTAAACACACTAGAACATAGATTATTGCCCTGTTGACATGAGATAATATCATATCATATTTTATGGACATTATCTAAGAGTAGTACAATTCAGTAGTTGACAAATTTTGAGAAACGGGTTTATTTTGAGCCTTATGGTCTATTTTAGCCAAAATATTAATATTTCAGGAAATAAACAACATTAACATATTTCATTTAGCAATTTTATGAATATTTTGACATCTCGTCATAAAAAGGCGTCAAGCTGTCATGGAGACGCCATGACGCATGACGTCATAGTGTGCAAAACAAACATCTGTTTCGTTGAAGTGTTATCTGAGAAGTCATTGATAACTTCTTGTGTTTTGCACACTATGACGTCACGCGTTCATTGTCACGTGGCTAATGGCTGCAATATATCAAATTTAATTTCTCAAAAATATCAATTAATATTTTTTTATTTTTGTCATATTTAGATCGTAATCTACGATATATATATTAAAATCAGCCTATATTTTTGATACTGTCAACTACCGAATTCGCGACAATAGAAAGCGCAGAAACTTCAAAGTCTAGAGCCTCGTCTGATGTATCAAGTCTTCTTATAGTTCAGCCGAATTGTGGATAATTGACTGATGCTAATCGAGATGGTGTTTGTGACAACTTGAAAGGCTACATTTTACACGGTTCACATTTCTCACAGAAACACATAATTAAATGCACATGCAAAAATAATAAAACTGCACAATACAATGTGTGTACCTTTCAGTTTCCATAAAAAACTCCGCATTTTTATCTAAATTGAATTACCGCTTGAAATGAGTCTGTTGATACACCAGCGCAGTTCTCTGAGTTAGCGCTATTACGTGGCCAGTCTGGCGCAGACTAAATTAATCAAAAATTTAAAATAGTTCCCACCGCAGATTCGTCTTACAAGTATGACAAATTGTTCAAATAACTTGGAACCATATGTCAACGTTGCACCTACCAGTACCATAGATACTAACACTGTATATATTTTAAAAAATGTATTAATGTGACACATGTGTCAATTTGATAATACGAATCTCCAAAAGAGGGCGTCGTAGTATCCGGAGTTGGTATAAAAATATGTTTTAACTTGTAAAAATATAATTTCCTTTAGCCGCCGTGGCAGATTCAAGGGAACCTACCGGTCCCGGGGCCCAGCCACCTGGCCCCGTTCCAGCACTGGCCTCAGGCCCAGTACGAGCAGGCGGTGTCCCCGGTCGGGCCGAGCGTGCCCTACACAGTGGCCCCTAGCCCCATGCTGGCACAGATGGGCCAGGGCATGGTGTCCCCGATGCCCACCCACGCACTGTCCCCGGGCCAGGCGTCCCCGCTCTCGAACACGATGTCCTCTTACGGGCACACCATGTCCCCGGGACAAGCGTCCCCGTACGGACAGAGCCTGTCACCGGGGCACGCGGTTTCGCCCTTACAGGAGATGGACAGTGTCCAAAATATTGTCCAGTTACCGCCTAGCTATACTCAGGTTAGTGTACAATCAATTCATAAGTTTTTATGAAAAAAAAAAGTGTGTGTGTACTTATGTAGACGCGTTAGAAGTTATACTTCTTTGGCGTAACAAGATAAATATCTTTTCAAAAATTTTACCCTTCGCCTTATTCTACGTTTGTAGAAAAAAAGACACTAACCATAGAAAAACTAAAATGTTTACTATAGCTAACTTCAGGGTGTCGGTTTATCGTGACGTAAAATTTACTCTCATCATTTTTCCCTAACTCGCCAAAAGAAGTATAACTTCAATAAGTTCCATTGAAAACTCTTTGAAGGTCATACATATAGGTTAAAATTTAAATTTACTTCCTAGTCTATGTACACCGCATCGCAACGTGTTATTGCTCTTAAGGAGAAGAAGCGGCAACAAACTCCCCAGCAACACGTCTAGCGAAAAATTGATTTCCTTCTCACTTTTCTGTTACACTATTATTTTTGAAGAATTAATGGAGTTGTAGCAAACAGTGCACATTTAGTAAGACAAAGACATAATAAAAGGAAAGAAGACTCTTATTGGCTTTATAATAATGGATAAGGGAGACTGGAGCCTGGTCACTAATGCACTAATGGTAGTTGAGACAGTATTCCTCTAGACCAGGGTTGGAGTGCTTTTAGGTATCACTTTGATTGATTCAAGCCAAATTGAAAGTCAGAAATGAGCCGTCTAATGTTGGCTTAACTCTAATGGGGTATTTGACACATTTGACAACACAAATACTAATACTTGGCATCATCTTATAGTTCAAGATCCCAGTCACCCCAGACGTACGTGATTTTAGGAAAGATGAAAATTTTAGGTTCGGTCGTTTAACATAAACTTAGAAAGGAATAGATACTTGCTAAGCTGAAAGCGGGGCCGTTTTTCAGGTAGCAGTTATCGAAGGTGAAAAAAACCATGCTAACTTACGTCAAAGTAGCAAGGCTAGTTTTTACATTATGTCATATATGATATTGTTATAAACAAAGATACACAGTTGCCAGACACTTCCTGTGGGCCATAGCTTTTGACAGACACTTTTAAAAATGTGGGAACTTACGTCATTTTAGGACGGCTTAATTTTATATATATTATCAAGTATAATATTTAAATATATTTTCCAATGAGCCAGACAAATCTGATGGGCCAAACATCTTTCCACACTCGTTAAGAGTTCCTTTGTGTGAGGAAGCGGTGCTTTGTGTGTCTGGGGTGACTGGGATCTCGGTCTGTTAGTTTCGAAATTGCATGTTAGAAATAATTTTAATTTTTTAAACAATACAATCAATACACTATTTAACTCATTAGGATTGGGAATTTGATTTTTTTAAATAAATTCTTTTTGTTTCGCTATAATTAAAAGGTATAAACCTTTTTCAAATTAAATATAAATTTTTGAACCCGAAGTTTCCCGAGGACCAATAACACGCTGAGCGCGCGTGTGACGTCACTATGACATTCCCTACTAATATTATAAATGTGAATGTAAGTTGGTTTGTAACGCTTTCACGCGAAAACTACTCAACCGACCATCATGAAACTTTGTACACATATTCTTGGAGGTATTAGAAGTAACATAGGGATACTTTTTATGAAAAAAAAAATCCACGCGGACGAAGTCGCGGGCAGAAGCTAGTTTCTTCTAATAACTTATCGCAGCTTCGCAACACACATAAAGAAACTAGACATGTAGTGTCAATATTTGGAACGATTGTTTTTAACTGTACAAATTCGTTATTTATAACTCAATGATGTATCTCATTGTATTATTTTAAACCATATTCCAATACTAGAAGTGAGACTCAGTTATGTTTATTACAGCAAGTGGCAGCAGCACAGAACCCAATGGACAGTCAGCAGAACAGCACATCTCTCTCTAGACTTCTAGAAATGGACTGTGAGACAGATTTGAACATCAATTCTGCTGAATTATCCAGCCTATCCTCTTTCTTACAGCATTAAATAAAGGCTTCCAATGATTTATTGAATTATTCACGATTAATTTAGATTTAATAGTCACGTTAAGGTGGTTCAACTGATGTCTTGCTTCACACAGGTGTTTCTCAGAATTATTGACCATAGTAATTTCGCGAGTGTCCCAAATTTTTGCAAAAGAACAAATAACAGCACATTAAATACATAAAAAGCAAGTTAATTTTATTAAAACACGATATAAAGTAAACACACTGAATATTGTAGTGTGTGCAAAATTGCTTGTCTCAATTATATCACAGAATTCCACAAACGAATTCTTTAGTGAAGTGAAAAAATTTGAAACAATATTAATAATAATTTTTTAAATAATTTACACACAGATTGAAATATTAATTTAAAAAAAACGGATATCTATATAATTAATAAATATTATCCAAGTTACATAAAAGGTACCTACTTAATGAAATAAATAGGAACTAATTGTTTAAATAATGATGATTAAGATCCTACTTAAGCACACCGTTCCAACTGGTAAAATGTACTGAATCATGTATTTCTAGGAATAAATACCTGTAACTACATTTATGCAAGAATAAATATTTAATTTCATACTATTTAAGGAGGTTTTCTCTCAATTGCTCTCATTATTTTCAAAGAACTTTACAAGTTTAAAGGCATCGTGTTATAAATATAATATATTTTTTGAAGTTTTTATCATCATGGTCAAGAAAATTGAGAATCGCTCAGATAATATAAGTCATGTATATAGTATAACTAGCTGTCCCGGCAGACGTCGTCCTGCCCGGTAAAAATTGGGGTTTGTCGCAGAGGGTTAATAATTTAGGGTTGTATGTATTTTTGTATGTTGTATCATAAAAAAATAGAAATTAAAAATTTTGTCTAAAAAATAAATAAAAAAATTTAGGGGTGGACTACCCCTAACATTTAGGGGGATGAAAAATAGATGTTGGCCGATTCTCATAGATACCGGATAAGCACAAAAAATTTCATCAAAATCGGTCAAGCCGTTTCGGAGGAGTATGGCAACGAAAACTGTGACACGAGAATTTTATATATTAGATATAAACCATTTTGATTCAGATAATTCATATGTAGAAAATAATTTTCTTCAAAAAAAATTTCACTGAAACATTTTATTTTTAGCATTTGGTTTTTGCAACTTGATACTTTCATAATTTTTATTCGTCTTTTAATCATAGTTAATTATATTTCACGAATAAGAAAAACCCAGAAATGCAAATCATGTTCGATAAATGAATTTTCAAGGACCTAAATGTAACTTTTGACTGCCAGACAAGGACGGACATATTTAGAAAAGGGTAGACGATAAACGAAAGAAAGAGATAGATAGATGTTAGAAAGGGATAGATGTATAAACAAAAGTTCCCGAACAAACGGTTCGGGAAAGAAAACACAGAGATAGTTGAAGAATGGAACTCTTTAACGTCGTGTGTTTTTCCCGAAAAATACAATCTAGATGTCTTTAAGTCTCGCGTGAAATGGTATCTTCTAGGTGAGCGTGCTCCACCTTAGATAGCATATCCGCCTGACATCAGGCGCAATGTCTGTCTTTCGCAACTGGCAACACTAATTCTAACATAAGTTTGACATTTGCAATTGTCAAATTAGTCTCAGCAATTATATATATCAATATGTAGGTGAAGCAAGTGTCGTTGAAATCGCCTAACATCGTGTTTCTATAGCTTACTGACCATTCTGCTCTACGATGTTCTGATAGATAACATTACTTGTATGAAGTTTATCTAAAACATTCAACAGCAGCAAAGCAAATGTATGATCCGTTAGATATAGAAACAGGCTGTTAACCCACTTACTTTTGAATAGGAAAAATCTTCACTATCAAAATATCCATCCATCCATCCATAGGGATAGTCAGAAGTGAACAAGTAAGGACTTGCACGTTTTGCTACCACTAAGATATCCATTAGGTTAAGTGATGTACCTGTACGAATATGGTACTTGTCAAGTGATTTATGAAATCTGCATGTTAAGTTATAAGTTTTGAGATTCTTTTTTATTTAAATATTTTCACCAAAATCTTGTTGGTTTATCACATATAAACTGTCTGGAGTTGTGTGATGTATATATCATATCGTGGAGTTTTAGAAATGACAATCCAAATGTATAAATCATGTGTTGCTTTGTTGTCCGTTATGCCTCGTTCATACTATGGCAAAATCCACGGCAGCAAGCAGGAAATTGGCGAGGGAAGTGGGCAGCGCGAAGATATAAATCCGATGTCGAAAATGGCATACTTAATTAAATAAGTTTCAAAAAATAAACAAATACGACTGCTTAAAGTTGTGTTGTTTTTGTAAGACTATATAAAGTCAATTTATTTGATTGTCAATTATTATACTACTATCTCAAATAATATTTTAAATGATTTTTTTTGGTTTGTTACTTAAGAATGATTTTTTTACTAAAGGATTGTCATACCTAGGCTTTTTTCATGGTAGATCACAAACCAGTGCATAAAAAACAAATTTTATTGTGAATTATTGGGGCAAATTTTAATATTTATTTTAAAAGGCGGTTTTAAATATATTTCACCAAAGCTGAAGCATCACGTTAGATAATTATAGCAATGAAAGTAAATAATATTAAAACTGCGATTGTGTATCCGAAAATTTCCCAGCTTTTCAGGCAACAGAGATCTTATTTTGTTGTAAATAAATATCTTCGGGTTTCATCTGCGTTAATGTTAAAGATTTAGGCCGTTTCACGCAGATATGGTGATGGATTTAATGCGTTATTTGAAATAACGTTAAATTTGATAGATAACGTATGCACAATGTACAAGATATCGAGGGCTTCATAACAAATGGGCGTATATGCAAAAGGCATTTTTTTTGTTGTTTACTAACATCTATGCATGTTACAATTTAGAAAGCCACCGGTATGCAAGTGTACCTAAATAGAAGGGTAATCCAAATTTCAGCCTTATTCAATCATCTAGTTTTGTTTTATTCACGATTTTGTCCCTTGTGTAAAACTGCCTTTTTTTGACGGCCTCTGGTTGAGCGGGCTAAGCCTTTGCCGACCTACCTCACTGAAACACAGAGGCTCCGGCTTCGATTCCTGGTATAGTAAATTTCGGAAACGTATTTTCTCCGTTATTTACCATGGTCTGGGTGTCTGGGATCGGCCCCAGAGTCCGTTGTATATTACCCATAACACAAGTGTAATATGCTTAATTTGGAGATATACAATATGTGTGTTTGTCTGCCGATTATTATTTATATTATTATTAACTATGAGGTGAGTAAGAATAAGCCCGAATGGCGCTCTGTGGTTCGCGCCAGCCCGCAAGGGACCTGGCGTGAATTTATGTATGTATGTATTAACTGCACTTTTGCCTGTACGCCCGCTTGTTATGTAGCCATGAGTTAATGGCGTTATTAAGGCGCATTCGACTACGGCCGAAATCTTTAACCCTAACGCAGATGAGGCCCCAACGTCAAATTTACATTATTACTAGACAATTGTCATTGCAACGAAGTATTTTTCCTTTTTAACAAAATTTTATTAATTGCTCCTATTCAGGTTTTATATTTAGTTTTTAATACGTTGTATAACAACAATAAATAGATAGAACTTATTTCCAGTGCCGCATTTACTTTTGAAAAATAAAATGTTTTGCTCAATAAGCACAACTGTCATACTTTTTTTTTAAATATATTTTATCAAACGCAAAGGAATGGTTGTAAAAATGCTTAATTTACTTAAGTACCAATGAAATAGGTATAATTTAAATAATTTCTTTTTAATAAATATAATTTACTTGTAACTGTGGTGAAATTGTGAAATTAATTTTAAGACATATTTTGACTGCAACTCTTGTAGCATTTATATAAAATAGTTTAAAAAAAATGGAATATAATTTCAGTCTTCCATGTGAAAAAAAAAAGTATAGCGCATTGTACACATTCCGATCTTATATGATAAATAAATATGATTTGTACGAATATAAATTTGTTGAATTTGAAGATTTTAGTTAAAGAAATATTGGTCTTCCATGACTTCCTTCTTTAGTAATATTTCTAATATCCAAATTATCGTTTCCGAAATTTTTGCTATTTATTTTATAAGATTGATTCGGTCGGAACGTGTAAAAGGCTTATAATTTTATTGTTTTGTTTTGCTAAGCTCGATCTCGCAAATGAATTTTTAATATTTTTACTAACAAAATGGTCATGTTTTACTAAACTAAACATTAATTCGCCTTATTTTTAACAGCTTAAAACTAATATAAGTTGATATTATATAAAAGCAATTAGATAACCCAGTACTATTTCTACGACGCTAGAAATGCCTATTGAAATCATATTGCTGGTAATGTAACATAAATTATTTCTTTGGGAAGCCCGCGACTATAAAATTAGAAGCTACATAGCTAAATTTAGGTGCTAATAAACGATAAATCAAACTACTCGAAAAACCCGACTGTGCAATACATTTCGTTCGGCGCAGCTAAGTTTTATAGCCCGTACACACGATCGAATCTGGTCTGATATTTCCATACTCATTCCAAATCAGTTTGTGTACTATTGTCGCACGATGTATCTACTAAATTAATACTTTAATGAATTTAATTACTTTTCGTATATTTAACTGAATGATAACTTTAAAAACTGGGAACTAAAAAAACTAAAACTTAGTTATAAACAGTATAAAAATAATATAATTAAAGACTTTATAATTATTTTTCTGAAATAGATTTATCATTTTCATAAAGAGAGCTTGCTCTACGCCTTTCGTCTAATAAAAAAAAACTAAAATAAAATTATAATAATACAAAAATTCGACCAATGGCGTTTGAAAGTAAGCTCTCAGGAACACAAGTATAATAATCAAATTCGGAATTGTATTGAGACATGCCTGTAATATAATTTGGCATGACAACGAGACTTAATGACCTAAATAAATATAACCTCGATAAGTCGAAAACCTCCCAAACTCCAAAGAAAATTGTCTTTCCTTCACCTCAAACCCCAAAACCTCCGTTGCTCGAAATTTGAACCCTCTATAAGTCGAAATAAATAGTGAGTGCCTATAAGCTAATTCAGTACTTATGCCCTCTATAACACTAAAAAAATTGTATTCCCAACATAGCAATATTTAATTTTACAACGTTTACAATTCGATTGTTTGAAGAAATCTTAACTTCTACAATTAGAATGTTTCTTTACAAAATACATTTAAGTCGCAATTCTCCATAAGTCGAAAACTCTATAACTCGAATTTTTCGGCAACTCCCTTCAAGTTCGACTGAAAGAGGTTCCACTATAATTTATTAGTGATGAAATGACGTGTGTACGGGCTATAAAATTGGCTTAAATCTAAATAGATTGATTGTTAATTTCAGATTCTACTTTCTACATCTCTATTTAATATACTTTGTATACTAATGAAAACGTTATTACAGCTCAAATTAGTTGTCTTCAAATTGCATTGATAATAAAGATATTCCATCTAGCTTGACTGTCTGTTAGACAATCTGATTTGGTTTGAAACCATGGCTGATTTAATCAGCCCGTAATAATTGTAAATATTTAAAGCTTGTTAAATTTTATCGAATTTATGTATTTTTAAGATTGATAAATCGAGATTTATACTTAAGTTTAAAAATGTTCTTTCACTTTAAGTGCTAGTATAAATATTTTTCTCGGTTATGATTCGTTACCAAATAGAGATAATGATTTGTATATAAATAAAATTTTATATTAGATGATAAAATTAAACTGAAAAATTTTGTCGGTCGCAGAAAAATATTTTGTATTTGATTATATGCTCCAAGTTTTTGTAATATAATCATTTTGCACGCGTATTTTATCGTATCAATAAATTTCCTGAATTTTATTTTTGCTTCTTGCAACAACTCGTGCAACACTAAGGCTGCGTTCACATGATCATGAATTTATAAAAAATATTGTATCCCTGCCTATAATAGTTGGCGACATACTTCAGAAACATTATTGCGGCTTGAAGCCTTGCACCCTATTATGTACCCCCATCATATAGGAACCCTTCATATAGGGATCCAGCGTAACCGGCAGATTAATATTTCTCCGTTATCAGAAACACACGGGGCGCATACATTATTAATATCTGACGCGTTTAAGTATTTCTGTGCGACTATTTTTTCTTTTTTTTACAGTTTTGAAAACCTGTACACGATCCCCCCACCGTGAAAGGGTTATACATCATATACCTTTTTTTCTTTTTAGCATCTAATCTTCACAATCCAAAAAGTCCCTGGCACGCTCGAATAACTCCGTCTTTAGCCTCTTGGGCTCCCCTACTATAAGATTCATGCATTATAAATACGCTATGAATTGATGTGTACAAAGCTCATTAGTGTTCATGAAGAACTTCTAGCTCTTGCTTGAATGTTTAATTTCCCGTTGCATTCGGGGCTTTCTTACAATTTATTCTCCACTTCGCAGCCTTAATTTTCAGCGCGTTCCACTAGTAGCTCACAACGCCCGAAATGCTCCGTTAGCCGTTCCACAAGGCCACCGCGGTCGTTGTGGTCGTGGCGAAAACCTCACTAAGGACGTCATGATTTTCGATCACAGAACGCTCACAACGACCCATATCAATAGATAGGTCGACTAACCATTCCACTTGGGTTTACGATCATACGGGAAAAATTGCGATCGTGAAGATTGCCATTGTGAGTCTCTAATGGAACGTAGCCTATATGTTGCACATCTGTTACTATAAGGCCATTATTTGAAACGTAATAATATTATCTCCAAGCTAATTAATTTGTTTTTCGACAACAAACAAATATATCATTATTCCAATAAATCTTAAGCCTGTTATGTTATACATCACAATCCATGTATCTACGTCAAATGTAATTGTGATAAATGAATTCAATTTGTTGTAATTTTTATATCCTGTGAAAAATAAAAGTACTTGATAAATATTTTTTTGTTTTATTTTAACAAATATATGTCATAATTAATAAGTAATCTAAGAAATAACATTTAGAAAAGTTCTATGGTAATATTTTTTTTAATGCCTACGAGCACCAAGCCTATTTATTTAAATTAAGATGATAATTTTTTTTGAGTTTTAAGGCTCATAACGGGCATGTTGTCGTTTGCAGGTACTATACTACCTATAATAATAACAATCGGCAGAAAAACACATTATATATGCCCAAATTAAGCAAGTTATGCTTGTGTTATAGGTAATATACAACTGACTACTCTGGGGCCGATCCCAGACACCCAGACCATAGTAAATAACGCAGAAAATATTTCCGAAATTTACTATACTAGGCATCGAACCCAAAACTTCTGCTTTGTAGTCAGGTTGGTTCTTCTTAAAGTCTCATATATTTAAGAGTGGGATTTAGTCCTTGTTTAGACTGAATCCGGAGCGGCTGTTGCAGTGAAGTAGGCCGGCAAAGGCTTAGCCCGAAACACAGAGGCCGTCAAATAACTATTCATTCAATTGCCTTCCCATCAGTTGATTTTTGATATTATTTGTATGGAGCTTATTATAGCTTATTATTTTAATCGATAGTAAGGCAAATGAATGATTGTTATGATATAGGAACACCGGCCATTCTTTACATTATAAAAAAAATAGAATTGCTAATCTTTGCAGAGAGCCAATCCATTTCTATTGACATGTCATACATGATAGCTTCGCAACTACAGGTTTACTCTAAATATAAGTATTTTTGTTTATGTCATTTATAAATTGTAGCTAGTTTAATTTCTATGGTACATTTTTAATGAAATTGAATTTACTAAAGGTAAACATAACTATGACAATATCATTGCCTAAGGCCTAAACTATCTTACAATACAAAGCAAAAATAAAAATAATGTTGACATTAACTGACATCAATTATCAACACTGTTCACAACACAAAATCAACTGTCAAAAAAAAAGAAAAAGTTGAACACAGTAACACACAGCCTCTATAGCTTAAAATACCAAAACACCCACAACCTCACCCGATAGATGCTATCTCACCCGGTATTAAGGTGAACGCACACTTATTCGAGCCGAACGCGTCGAACTGTTATACCTAGGCCCCTTTCCTCCAGATCTGCTTACCTTTGCTTTCCGTTCTGCTGTATCAGCATCCAATAGTTTATTAATACACCTCCCGTTCCTTCGCCCAGTCAGTCTCCAGTCTCCATTCCTCCGCCGCGCATTATTGCCGGATCGCTGTTTCTCATATTTTTGTTCTAAGTTCTAATTAAATTCATTTTGTATTTTCATCGTGTAAATAAAAATCTTTTTTAAAAAAACTGTTTTAAAGACCCCGTATAACAATTGGTGGCAGCGTAAAGGGATAATAAATCCCCGGTTAACTCACTCAGTGACATTCTACAAATGTGAAAAGTGTAAAGGAAATACTTACCAGTTCCTGAAATAAAGACTTTCACTCTATCCTGCTATAATCTGCTGCAAATTTCGAGAAGACGAACAACTTACCAATATCGCCGTGTCATCAGAGCCAGCCGTTGCCAGTCTATCATCGAGTGTCTCCCTTCATACTTACCTTCAATCTTCGAGCATCAACATCGTCGCATCCCGAGATCGCTGATCCCGTCGTGTCCCGTCTACATACCAGACGCATCGGAATGCAGGCAGTCAAAACATCCACCGTCTTCGCGATATTGCTGTGAGTGCATAATCTTATCTGTAAAATAAGGCTCTCTACATTTGTTGGACAATTCGTTAACCGCTCATGATATTCTTTTTATTATTTAATTAAGTGATGCCCAAATATATGAAAATAGACGATAACAAATTAACCATAAACCTACCTGCTATAGAAGAAACTCCTGAGGTACAAAAATCTCCACCACCTTCTCCGCGCATTACCAGGTCCGCCACAGCAGTCATGTCAGAACTCGACTTAAACTTAATCTTCAAATTTATCAAATCCTACGATGGCAATAGAGAAACCTTAAATTCATTCATTATTAATTGCAACAATGCATACGAGCTAGCTTCGGAAAATCAAAAATCTATCTTATTCAAATACATCATTAGCCAACTGCAAGGGAAAGCAGAAGTAGCTTGCTCGATCAAAGAGTTCGCCAACTGGGAACAGCTTAGAGAATTTCTCAAAGCCCAGTTCGGCGAACAGAAACATTATTCTCATCTCCTCAATGAACTGCAGGAGATCAAACAAAACCCAAATGAAAATGTTAATAGGTTTTCCCTTCGTGTTGAGGCTTGTCTCTCGCAGCTACTTACAGAAATAACACTATCTAACACCAAAGTAAAGGAAATCCCGGGTCGAACAGCCGCAATGGAGGATTTAGCTCTCCATCATTTTCTAATGGGACTAAATCCCCAGATAGCCACAATAGTAAGGTGTAAAAATCCGAAATCCTTAAATGATGCTATTAATTTTGCTATATCTGAAGAAAAATTAGTGCAAGTGATGTCAAGGCGTCCCACACCTGCATACAACCCAAATCAAGTTCGTCCTTTCCAGCGTCCAGTAGTTCAACGTCCATTGCAACCTTCCAATAGATTCCCAACTCCCAGAAACACCTACCCTACAGGGCCAACAATCTTCCCTGCATTAATTTGCAGATATTGCAAGGCCCCTGGACACACAATCGAAAATTGTCGTAAAAGAGAATACAACAATAAACGATATGGAAATCCAACATGGCCCAACAATAATAATAATACTCAACCTCGTCCATGGGCTAATCAACCTATCCATACTACCAATACGATTTATAATCAAGGTTCCGATGAAGTTGATAATTATCATTTAAACGACAATACCCTCCCGTCGGGTACCGCGCGGGAAAATTAAATGGGAAAATCGGTACTAAAATAAATACTATTTCTACTAAATCAAATGAAAACAATACTATTTCTACTAAATCAAATGAAAGCAATACTAAATCTACTAAATCAAATGAAAACAGTACTAAATCGTGTGTTACACAAAATACTATTTCTACTAAATCAAATGAAAACAATACTAAATCGTGTGTTACACAAAATACTATTTCTACTAAATCAAATAAAAATAATTCTAAATCTGCAACTCCTTGTCCAAACCGGGTACCTGAAACAAAAGAAAACATATATAAAGTATACAACATTCAAAATAATACTTCAAAAAAATACTTACCTTTCGTAGAATGCCAGACGTCTCTTTCTTCCAAACCTCTTAAACTCCTCATTGATAGCGGTGCTTCCATAAGTATTATAAAGATATCTTCCGTCGAACTTATACCTGAAATAAAAAATGAAATTATTTCCTTTTCTGGTTTAGGGGGCTCAAACAATCCTATGAAGTCATTAGGACAAATAAATGCCAGTTTCCATACACTGAAACATCAGTTCCATCTTGTCCCTGATATAGATTTTCCCTATGATGGAATAGTCGGTAACGACTTCTTTACTACTTACAACTGCAAAATCGATTACCTTGAAGGAAAACTTACTATCTCTGACATAAAAATTAGTCTGAAATTTAATGAACCAATTTATATTATACCCCCAAGAACAGAAACAGTCATAGAAGCCTCGGTACTAAACCCTGAAATTCAAGAAGGATTAGTTCTAGACCAAGATCAGATAAATCATCTCCTTATCGCGAACTGTATGGCAAAAGTCAAACCAAATTCTAGAATTAACATTTCCGTCGTAAATACATCTGAACTTCCACTACGTATAAATTCAGATCTAAAATTAAAACTTACCCCTTTAGAGGAAGATTCCGCTGGCAAAATCTATCATATTCCTATTACTGATATAAAAACGCAAAATAACATCCTTGACAGAACCGAAGCAGTTATAAAACTATTACGTGTCTCACACTTAAACGGTGAAGAAATAAATACGTTATACGACCTATGCTCCGCCTATTCAGATATTTTTCACTTACCTGAAGATAAATTGACCTGTACTGACGCTATCCAACATGAAATTCCGACATCCTCAACTGCTCCTATCAATACAAAATCCTATCGATTCCCTGAAATACACAAAACAGAAGTTCAATCTCAAATTACGAAAATGTTAGACGAAGGCATCATTAAACCATCTACATCTCCCTGGTCTTCTCCAATTTGGATAGTTCCAAAAAAAATCGATGCTTCGGGCCAACGTAAATGGCGAGTAGTTATTGACTACCGTAAGCTTAATGACATCACGATAGGAGACTCTTATCCAATTCCTAATATTTCTGAAATACTAGACCAATTAGGAAAGTCCAAATACTTCAGTACTCTCGATCTCGCTTCCGGTTTCCACCAAATTAAAATGTCATCACAAGATGCCTCCAAAACAGCTTTCTCAGTTCCACAAGGTCACTTCGAATTCACTCGCATGCCTTTCGGATTAAAGAATGCCCCGGCAACCTTCCAAAGACTCATGAATTCTGTTCTCTCTGGATTACAAGGCCTTCAATGTTTTGTTTATTTAGACGACATTGTGGTATACTCCTTTGATCTCGAACAACACGCTAAAAGCCTCTCTAATGTATTCGATAGACTCCGTACATTTAATTTAAAACTGCAACCAGACAAATGCGAATTTCTCTGTAAAGAAGTGTCTTACCTTGGACATGTAATCACAGATGAAGGAGTAAGACCAAATCCTGATAAAATAAAAGCTGTCCAACAATTTCCTACTCCCAAATGTCCTAAAGATATAAAATCCTTCCTTGGACTAGTGTCATACTATAGAAGGTTTATCCCTGATATCTCAACTATTGCTAAACCACTTACTAATCTACTCAAGAAAAATATACCCTTCCTTTGGAATAATGAACAACAACTGTCTTTTGAAACTCTAAAGAATGCTCTTACGACAGCCCCTATACTAGCTTACCCTGATTTTACAAAGCCTTTTGTTCTCACCTGCGACGCTTCTGATTACGCAATCTCCGCTATCTTATCCCAAGGTGACGTAGGCAAAGACCGCCCAATCGCTTACGCATCCCGGACTCTAAACAAATCGGAAATGAATTATTCAGTCACGGAAAAAGAATGCTTAGCCATAATATTCGGCACAAAAACCTTTAGACCATATCTATACGGCCGACGTTTTAAGATTATCACTGACCATCAACCACTAAAGTGGCTATTTTCCTACAAAGATCCCTCATCGAAATTCGTTAGATGGAGATTAAAGTTAGAAGAATTTGATTATGAGATAGAATATAAGAAAGGAAAAATTAACAGGAATGCCGACGCTTTGTCTCGCTTCCCTGTTAATCCCGTAATCCCAGATAAAGCAAACCCTCAACCTTCAACATCCAGAACCACTGTTCCTGATTTAGACCCTGAAATCACTACTGACGTCTTGGACGACCTTATTGACCTAGGCGACTTGGGTCTCGATCCCGGTATAGACATTGACTTCAGTCCTCTGACTCTACCTCATTTACCAGACTCTCCTGAAGTAAGACGTGATCCGACTCCTCCAATTCTACCTCCTATATCAGAATCTCCTGATGAAGAACAAAGTTCAGTTCCTGAAACAAATTCTACTATATCAGATGACTATTCAACCTTTATAAAATCTATTATGGATAAGAATGAAACATTTAATACACAAATAAAAGAACACAACGAAAGCCTCCTCAAAAGCCCTTCAAAGACTATCCTAATTCCTATATCTATTGATTTCGATGACTCAAATCCTTATCTCCAAGATATAATCTCCTCTTTGGAAGATCGATCAATTCTCGACGATGAGCGTGAACTTTACAAATTCATAAAATTAGAACAAAAAGAAAGGACCTTTTATCTTCTTTTGACCAAAGTCTACTATTTCGACAACTCTACTTACCCAGATATATTTAAAACGCTCAAATGCGTGAGGGATGAGATTATACTTCAAGGTAATATAAATGAAATTTCAATTTCTGATTTCAAAAATCCATTTGAACAACTTTCTTTTGTTAAAATTTACAGTATGTTAACATATCTTTTCAATAATACCAACATCACAATAAACATTTATCATAATAACGTTATCTATCCAGTCCCCACGGAAATCACTAAAATTCTAAAAGAAAACCATGATATCCCAATAGCCGGTCACTTAGGCTCAAATAGAATGTTCGACAGGATCCGAGAACGCTACTACTGGAAGAATATGCGCTCGGATATCGAGAGCTATGTGAAAAATTGCAAATTCTGCCAAACAAACAAAGCCCTACGTAAAATCCAGAAATCCCCGATGCAAATAACAACTACTTCCACTCGCCCTTTTGAAAGAATAAGCCCTGATATCGTTGGACCCCTACCTGAAGCCGGATTACACAAACTAAGATTTATACTCACCCTACAAGACGATCTTACAAAGTTCTCCATCGCGTACCCAATTTCCAATGCAACTGCAGAAGAATCCTGCGAATGCTTAGTGCATTTCATCTCCCTATTTGGCATCCCTAAGTCCATACTTACCGATCAAGGTACAAACTTCACTGCCGAACTATTCAAGGAAACATGCAAATTCCTAAAAATTAAACAGATCTGGTCTTCACCTTATCACCCGCAAACCCAAGGAGCTCTTGAGAGAAGTCACTCCACTCTCAAAGAATACTTGAAATCTTACGTTAACGATAGCCAGTCCAACTGGCATAAATATGTTTACACCGCTATGTTAACATATAATAGCTCTGTCCACACAACAACCAGGTTCACGCCTTACGAACTTGTTTTCGGGCATAAACCATACATACCTGACTCCGTCTTCGACTTACGCTCCGACGTCACTTACCCCGAATACCTGAAAATGCTCCATCATCGACTAAAACTGTCCAGAGAAAAAGCTTTACAGAATATTCACGACTCCAAAGAAAGATCAAAAACTTACTATGACCGACATTCACGACCAGTCCAATATAAAACAGGAGACTATGTTTACATAAAGAACCACGTCAGACTTAGGAAAGCCTTGTCCCCCGTTTGGAAGGGACCCTACAAAATAATAAAGGTCCACGGGAATAATACACTCACCCTTTTAATAAACCGTCGGCATATTAAACACCATTTCGACCAAGTAAAACCTGCGAATATAAATGAATAATAAAATTAGTATACAAATATCATTAGTCTAATAATCATGTAAATAACAACTATTAATAATAATATTCCAGAACGATCCTTATGGATGCCACCGTCTTTGGAGAAGACGCTTTCGAAATCCAACGCGTAGAGAATGGTCCAGGAATCTACTTTGACCCGAGAGGGTCCTTGAAAATAATTAATGGTCACATAGATATAGTCATCCCCGTCGATATCTCATTTATACGCCCCCATCTACTCAATATCCAAGATGTCCTCTCTTTGTCATGGGAGCTCTGCAATAAAAGTGAAATATTCAAACCAACGGAATGTATAAATACATTACAACCACTAGAAGTCCGATTCCATGATATGACAAGAGACTACGACTCAATCTCTCACCTTCTTCCGCGAAGAAACAAACGTGCCGCTTGGTTCAGCATCATCGGAACCGCGTCTAAGCATTTGTTTGGTACCTTAAATGAAGAAGACGCAACACAATATGATCGCGCTATCCGCGAATTACAAACCGATCAAAAGGATCTAGCGCAGTGTGTAAAAGAAGGTCTTATTGTAACTACCTCTGCACTTCAAACCTTTAATAAATCATTAAATCAACTAGCCCAAAACGAAAAATCGTTAAACAATGCAATTAATTTTCTGAATAATAAAATAAATAATATATCAAATACAGTCGATTATAAAATTAAAATGTTAGAATTAATAAATATATTAGAAAATAGTATACTTACTTTATCCTTTAAACTAGAAGACATTTCAAATGGCCTAATGTTTAGTAAAAACAACATACTGTATCCTGCAATATACTCACCTAAAGAACTATACGAAGACATTGTTAGCATCCTTAGATTCCTACCTAGTTCTAAAGAA
Organism: Dendrolimus punctatus; assembly: GCA_012273795.1. NCBI lineage: Eukaryota > Metazoa > Arthropoda > Insecta > Lepidoptera > Lasiocampidae > Dendrolimus > Dendrolimus punctatus. The sequence continues at coordinate 22,104,617 of CM022538.1, forward strand.
ATTCCCATATCCATAGATTTAAGTAATATTCATAATGTACTAAGGTTTTCTAGCTTAAGTTCCTACTATCTCGGCGGTAAAATTGTATTCGCTTTAAGAATACCTTTAGTTTATCCTGTAGAATTCAACATTTATCACATATTTCCATTTCCTATTTCTGTTAATAACAATTCATTTGCCATGATTATTCCAAGTGCCAAATATATCGGATTTTCTAGAGATAAAACTCAATATGGTAATTTAGAAAATTTAGAAAAATGTAAACTAGTAGATTCTCAAAACTATATCTGTAACGACTTGATTATTTTATCCACTGCTACTCATCCCATCTGCGAAAGCGAGCTAATATCAAAATCCTTATCCTCTCTTCCAAATCAATGTGTGGTTAAACCCATATCCGGAAATATTGAACTATGGCAGCCGTTACAAGAAAATAAATGGATTTATGTTATCTCTAGGAATTCCAAGCTCACTATTGATTGTCCAGATAAAAGAATATCTGAAGCTAATATACATGGCACCGGAATTGTAAAATTACCGCCCGGATGTAATGCATACTGTAGAGGAATAGAATTAATATCAAAACAAAATATAAAATATAATTCATCCCATGTAAATATCGATTATAATCTATTGGAACTATATAATATTAACCAAACTATAACCTATCCAAATGTTATCCCGGAAGTTAATATTAAATCTATGAATTTTGAACCCTTATTAGATAATAAAGAAGATTTAGATGTAATTAAACATAGATTAGAAAGTATTATAACAAAACCAAATGTAATTAATTATAATCACTATATTTCACCGTTTGTTTTATATTGTATTTTAACTTTAATTATAATATTAGGTTATAAGTTACATAAATATTGTAAGATCCGCGGCGTCCTGTCCCCTTCAACAAATCCAGATCCTCCCGAAGATCCTGAGTCCCAACCTGAAATAGAACTTACCTCTCCTACTCCTAGACTCCGCTTTTAGAATACCAAACTTCACCATTAAGGTGGAAGTTCGGTCTCAACCGGGGGGCTGTTATACCTAGGCCCCTTTCCTCCAGATCTGCTTACCTTTGCTTTCCGTTCTGCTGTATCAGCATCCAATAGTTTATTAATACACCTCCCGTTCCTTCGCCCAGTCAGTCTCCAGTCTCCATTCCTCCGCCGCGCATTATTGCCGGATCGCTGTTTCTCATATTTTTGTTCTAAGTTCTAATTAAATTCATTTTGTATTTTCATCGTGTAAATAAAAATCTTTTTTAAAAAAACTGTTTTAAAGACCCCGTATAACAGAACGAATCGAAGTCAGGGAGGCCTCGCACACAATATCCGCACCAGAAGAATCGACCGCGCCGAATGAATCGACTAGAACACACAATGCAGAAATAGTACCCGCACGTTGCTTTGTTATACGCAACTGATAGGATGTCTATCTGAATGGTCAAGTCGACTGCTTAAGCCGCGCCGAATCTAATGATGTTATCCGATTCGTCTAGGATTTCTGGGGTACAGAATTCTTAAATTCTGTACTTGTTCTATTCTGTTTCGTTTGACTCGTTCGGCTCGGATGTGCATGTACCTTTATACTCCTATAAATATCATTAGATGACGTTTCAGTTTCTAATAATTCTGTAAATTCCACTAAATGGTACTTTAAACTTATTCGTAATTGGAATACAGACAATAAAACTATAGTTTAAAAACTAAAATAAAACACTTGATGATATAAAATTTAAACTAAATTTAAATTTTAAAGAAAAGTCTGTGTGAATGTCTGATTCACCAATTTTTTTTACCAAGTTTTACTATATATATCTCGTCAGTTCGATGTCATTATTCAAATTATTTTACAGCGCTATCATGCGTGCTAAATGGAACTACTTATTTTAACTCCCTCCGTACCTTGATAGCGCTAGTTTCAAATATTTTTTAAATTTTCGATTATATGGTAGATGGCAGAGCCACTGAGATGGTTTCATACACCTATGTAATAGGGACGCGACATATTGTTCTATACGTACTATTGATTATATAAATAGCATCCATTTTGAAGGCACACACATAAACATATATCTATCTCGTTCTTACTCAGCACTGTAACTCGCAGAAAAACAATATAACAGTATTTCAGTGCGTACATAAAGTGAAACATATATATACGTATAAATATACGTAAATACCTAATGCGGCCGAACATCCGTCATGTTTAGTTCACCAAATGTCATTGTCAGTCAGTTCAGCCGGTACATGTCTTGTCAAAAAGTCGTGGTATAAATAAAAATAACTAATTATCTTTTAATATTTTGCTTGTAATTTAAAATAATTGAAGCCAAATATAAATAATTACGTCGCAAATATGCCAGTGTGTAGTGTTATAGGGTGCGGCATAAGAAAAACACCAAATCAGTCATCTTTAACCATACACAGGTACGCTATAAATAACATTAAAAATATTGGTTATTGTTAATGTTTCCGGGCAAATAAAGGAAGATTTATATTATAATTAGCAAGGTTCTTATGTGCAGTTATAGGTCATGTGTGGATTTGACTTATTTAACTATATTTTTACGATTAAATAATGTATAAATTAACAGCTAGGGTTGCACATTATTTATCGACTTTGATATCGATTTAATATGATTGCTTATATAAAATTTCTTATTTTATCATGCTACCTCGCTTAAAACATACAAAAATAATAATTAAAACATATTTTATAGGATCCCAAGAAATGAGAGTCAAAAGAAAAAGTGGCTGGAAGCCATTGGAATGGAATATATAAAGCCAAATGTAAAATGTATTTATATTTGCTCGCTACATTTTGATAATAAATGTTTCAACAAAACTTTGGATGTGATTTGACTACGAGATGATGCCGTGCCCTTAAAATTTGTAAGAGTAAGTTAATACTGTATATACTTTTATAGTTTGTATTGATATATTTTTTTTAAATTATATACATACAACAAAACGTGCTATAAAACGGTAAAAATTAATATACAATTTTTTTATGGTGGGTCGATGATCAGCAGGATAGTTGGACTGTCGGCTTATTATATAATTTCTGATCCGTCTTCGCAGTCGAAGGCCTTAATATGTCTTCTCGTGCCTCTCACCCTCATGGAGACTGCTCGTATAATTGAAATTTGTAGTTTTACTTTTAGCCTTTGATATACTTGTTGTTGCTACATTACTACTGATGCTACTTACGACTAGTTGTGGTCTATATTATTCTCATTCTATTTATCTATTTTAGAAAAACTTATGGGTTTTGTGACTGCGATTCCATCCAAGAAACGTATTTGCTCAATTTGAATGATAATGTCATCATTTAAGCAAACTTTATGAAAAAAATACTGTGGGCACAATTATTCTAAACTAATAGTTCAATATTTTGCAGCAACATGCCAGCCAACATAAAACTGGCATATTAAAAGAAAACCAGTCGGAAACAATTCCTGATTTGGCCGTTCCTGACTCCTCTACCTTGGTAAATGTTGATTTTCAACTTAATTACTATTTTCATGCCTGAAAGTGCAAAAACATGTGAAACAAAATAATATATTGTCATCTAATATTTTTACTGACCATGAAATAAATGATTTGATTTGAAGGTGTTTTGTTTTTTTTATATCACGCAATCCCTTGATAAATTTAAAATTTGAATCACTCTCACTTATGGTGCGGCGCACCTATCTTGAGGTGCGTTGTGGTAGTGTTACGGACTTTAGAGTCAACAACACAATTTAAATAGATTGTAATAGAGAGGTAAGTAGTCTAAGAAAAACACGTACTCTTATAAAAAATATATATCCAAACAGCATAGCTAGCATGCTAACGTTTTATCGCCGACATAAAGCTTCCATCCCTTTCCGACATATACGCAAGTGCGAATGAGACGGCAACATACGACACGACGATACAATTTAGCATGCTAGAGATGGGTAGATGGCACTGTACTACGCCATATGTTTATGTTTTGCGGTCACTGAGTTGTCAAACGACAACTTTATAAAATCAGTGTAGCAACTTTTATAAATCGTCATATCGTTTACTTGGCAAATTTGAAGCAAGAACTTGTCTTAGATTTCACACATCTAAATCAAAGTATCTTTGCACGAAACAATATACTTACTTCCTATTCAAGTATAAATTCTACAAATAATTAATACTCAACAATATTTAAAATACAATGAGCCAAGAACGTTTATCGATAAAACCTAATAACATTAAAATCTTCTGGGCAGCACTAAAACCGCCATGTTTAGTCCCAAAATGACGTCACAGTGGCACGCATTTTTTGTTGACGTTTCATTTCCATAGGTTTCATACTTCAGTGGATGGTTTGCTATTGCTTGTCAATAGCGATGCGCAAACTAAATCACCAATGAGATCAGTGATTTATAAATCTTTTTCCTTAAAAGATGCAAATCACTCTTTTAAATCTTTGGTTTCGAATGATATAATTTATTCAGTTGACCGGTTTTAAGCTTTACAGTAACGCCACAGAGTTTAATTTACTGTGTATCATCATTGTATTTCTTAGAGTGCGCATGTTATCTCTTTTCAATTCACAATATCCTGTATCTATTGTCTCATACTACATCTAAGTAACTGATTTGTTAATTTTCATCATTCTATGTGACTAAAATCAATCTTAAAGATGTATTTTCCAAACCAAAGATTTAAAGAGTGATTTCGAATTTTGAAAGATTATACATCTTTTAAATCAATCACTCCTGAGTTACACATCTTTACTTGTCAACGACATTGTCTATGCTTATTGTTGACGTTGTTATTGTTCTATATTTCTGCCCACATTCATTTCGAATTTCGACGTTATTTGTTGTAGCTGAGATCAAAGAGTATATTGAATATAGCTGAGATTGTAGTCCTGTGTTTAGCAGATTGTATTTTGTCCGAATTAAAATAAATAAACAGGCTTTATACAAGAACACCATGAACGATTCGCTTTCAAATGTGCCCGAACCACGAAAAGTTGGGGTTTGGGCAGAAGGAACACACATAGAAGCAAAGTAAACATTGTTTCTAAACTGATTATTTTCAAGACAAATGAAACCTTTAAAAACTTAATTTCCTTGTGATAATAATAGTCCAAACGTAAATCGGATCATTTGACCTGCATCCTGATCGGATCGTATCGTCTGTGATGTGTTGCAATAACTTATCGTCTCATGAGGAACGAACGCATCATATTCACCTTCGAACAATCTAGCAGGCCCAGACGATTCCATGTTCAAACGTTTCTCTCGCTCCATGCCATTCATTCATGGTCTTCCAAACATACTCCTCACTACTACTACACTGACATAAATAATTTCACTTCACTTTATATCTCAAATAATAGTGTCTCATATCTTTACTACACTTTTTTTGATATAATAATTATTTCAAATAAATATTATAATAAAATGCATAGTATTTACTATATAAAGGAAGGAAGAATTAATTTCCATTTTTGTTAGTTCCTTATCCGGCTTGTAGTACAAGTCGATTAACAAAGCATTTGGTATTATAAATGTGACCGACATTCTTGATAATGGGACCGAACATGGGATACTTTTTATCCAAGTATATGGAATAGATCTCACAGGATAAGGACCTACAATGTGAGAGTGAACAATATTGAAATTCCTATGTCAATAATACACCCAAAATGTTTACTTTCAGAGAATATACTATACCGAGGAAATCTCCTGATTCCAGTGATGATATCCCTACAATACCAGATCTAGATGATTTGCAGGATATACTGGAAAAAGAAATAACTAAACCACCAATGTAATTATATTAGACTAATTTTGGCTTGGTTCTTGGAATTTTCTTTTAAGCATAATTTGCTTGTATCAGTCAATCCCACTCTTCTATAAACTTAATATTACATTTATAAATGATTCTTAAATATTTTCACGAAATAGAAGACCACAATGTTAATATCAAAAATATTTCACCTGTATATTGTATTTAAAAATAGTTTTTGTACCTATTTATTTTATTTATTCCTTAGTTATAAAACAATAATAATCACAAGAAAATATTAAAATTGAATTGAAGAAAAAAATACAAAATCTAGTTATTGTAACCATTTGCACAGTAGGTCATACACATAAAAACTACCCAAGCAGTGCACTCTGTTAGCTATATCATTGCAATGAGCTTGTATTTGTATCCGCACACCCATTTTATTTAAGATAATCTAAGCAGTGAACATTTCTCCACAGCTCTGACAGGAAAGTTACAGAAACAGCAAACACATTAGCAGAAGTAGGCAGTGGAATTACAGGCCCAGCTGACAGCATAGAGGCTGTGTTGGAAGTGTTAAACTCATACATTCCGCAAGTTGAACTGGATACATCAGATACTGTCTGGACTGTAGACTCTTTGCTGGCTCAATTGGCTGAAGAGATGCAGGAAGATGGAACATAGATTGCTATATTTCACAAAGGAAAAATACTATTAATTTGAATCACTGAATATTATGAAATTAACACTGGTAATCCCACTGAATAAAGTAATGAAAACATCACTCAGCTATTTAAGAAATAATACTGTTACAACCTAGGCGTCGACAAAGACAAATTCCACGTACAAATTATAGAAGCACATTTATTACCCGTCGGCATTTGAACTAATAATATTGAAACTATTGTAATCATTTTAGGACACTCTGTTTTTGTTCATTTATTTATTGATATGCGTTTCTAATTATTGTTGAGAATAGCCTATGGTACTCGCTCATTGGCCAGGTGTTGCGGATTAAATTTCCATTTGTGTAGTAAGAAACAACGGCCTGATGGAGGGCGGCGGCAGTCGAGCGACGATTACGATACGAGAGTGACGCGTGTACAATCGGGGATCTAATAATAGTGACGGACTGCGCGTTTTATTGAATTACGACCTTCTGCATTACATTTGGATTTGTTATATTCGGTTACATTTGTCCCTTTATTATATGTGTTTTTATAGTTCTAATAAACTCTATAGTAATACTAATGTCATTTTAATTCGAGTCCCGCTAAACGCGTAATAATTAAAACTAAACGCGTAATAATTAAAACAAATTAGCGAAGATGATTTTTTATATATCAAGGAAGAATCATACATCCAGTCATTGCAGCAGATAACAAACAACTGGCTAGCGAAATGCAGGAGCCATCTGAAGCCACCAACCTACCAGTGGCTGATACAACAATGACATTTTAATATAAGATACTAGCTGCGCTCCGCGGTTTCATCAGTGGATGGAAAGTTGTCATATATTATATAGCCTGTGTTATTCTAATGTGTAAGCTGTATTGTTGTAGTTTCATCAAAATCCATTCAGTAGTTTTTGCATGAGAAAGTATCAAACATATATCCATACATTCTTAGAATAGAATAAACATTTATTGTATAAACTGTCACAATTATAAAATTACAAGTTGTTCGAGTTTCTTGTTGGAACGACAGTTTGTCCTTTCGGACGTACAATACAGGCGATTGTAATGGTGCCTGGCCATAATTACATTATTTAATCAAACAATCAATTATTAAATTAATATAAAACTTTATCTTTATAGAACCATTAATCAATTTCACATTACTATAAATTATATTTCATCGTCAAATAATCTTACTAAACTTTTGCGTTTATAATATTAGTAGAATAAACATTTCTTGGGGTGTTTGTTGGTCGCTTCTTCCCTTTCAATAGTAACGAAAATAGCATAGGAAGCAGTGGTACTTATGATGTACAATAAGCAAAGATCCGATTTTTAAATAAATATTTCCATTTTCACCACAGAGTACTTTTATATATACTGATTTTCACCCATTTAAAATAGCACAGATAAAAAAGCATGTTATTTAAAACTAAACAAAAATTAGGGTTACTACTTGGAGTATTATTATTTGCTCTTACTTGTAGACATTATTAATAAGTGTTATATTTGAAATAAAAAATCACTATCATAGTTCATCATTTTATTTTGTAAAAAAAAACTTCATTATTTATATTTCACACTATTAAATAAGGTTTTTTCATAAGTCTATGCACACACTTTTGTTAGCATTGATCAACAACACAAAAGCATTTACAAATCGTTTAGGTATTAGTTTAATTAAACAAATTAAGTATGTTTTTGTTTCAAATAATGATGAATGCAAGCGTCACATTGTTATTTCTGCAACACTAAGCATCTTTTATAGGTATGGTATAATATCTGGAATTTGAAACTGTTCCTTACGCAAATGATTTGGTTGTTTGAGGTTGTGTAAGAAAAGAAGGCAACATCCAATAATTTTCTTCCTATAAATACATTGATTTTAAAAGTTGTGTGCATAGACATTATATTTGACCAATTATATTTCTTACAATTCAACTCATTTTACCGATGAAAGTTTTACCTCTCAGTTCATACTGCCGAAATTGATTGCTCATTAAAATAAACAAGAAATATATTTTTATTGGCCGGTTCCTATATCGCACTGTTCACCGATTTGCCCTACTATCAGTTGAAATTTGATACTACTTTTATTTATGTCAGATTTTAAGCCCTAGTAAGGCAAGTGAATGGATAGTAAGATATAAGAATCGGCCATAAGTCAATAATCTTTAGTTGGTGGTTAACATAATCGCGTTTCAGTTGACGAATTCGATTCTAGGCCGGGAACTAAATACACCACTTGGCAGTTTTCTGACCTAACATACTGTTACATTTAACGACGTGCTGATGATGAAGGAATACATGGTGATGACGCCTGCTATCGGGATAATCGATGTGTCAAACCCACCAACCCGCCTTAGACAAGCGTGGGGGTTATACTGTTCAATTCCCTAAAAACAGAAAGGTCCGAACCCAGTAGAAGTTAATGCGTAAGTCTGTTATTATTTGCAATATTTTAGGTGAAATAGTACTGATAAAAGAAAAATCATTTTTACACCTATCCCTGCTTCCATGGTAGCTAGCAGGGAAGTACGCAGCGCGAGTATATAAGCGCAACGTAATTGATACTCGCGCTGTCCATTTCCATCGCCACTTTCCTCCTTGCTGTTGTGAAAATTGGCATAATGAAAACGAAGGGTTAAACTTTTTTTAACACGTTTTAACATTTTATTAATTTTGAAGTTTTTATCATATTAATTATTATATTAGAGATGTTCAGAATTATTTTAATCTAAATTATATTTAAAATAAACATTGTTAAACCAAATAGACACTTAAAACAGTAAATGGAATGAGTAAAATATTTGATTTAATCCATGTTTATATAATTGTCTCTGGATTTAGGCTGGTGTGCACCGAAATTTAACCGATGGTTAACCAAAAATAATTACCTTTTTTTCCATACATTTTTGGCGATTATTTTTATTTTAACCATCGGTTAAAAGTCGGTGCACACCAGCCTTAATATTTAACTTAAGCTAAAAATAGATAAACGTGTTCTTTTAAAAGTTTTTTAAGTTTAATAATATTTTTTGTCATTCAAAATATTTTTATAACCATTGCTTTCCTTCGAACGTTTTGGTTAAAAGCATATTTTTGCAATCATGGCCGGTTCCTCTATCTTATCAACCGATCATTCGGCTTACTATAGCATACACGCATGCAGACAGACATAGCTACAAGTAATCTCAAAAACCAATGGTAAATGAATGAATAGTAACATAAAGATATCGGCCATTGAGAAACCTCTAAAGTCAAATATCAAAGTAGAAAATGTTTTAAATTTGTTGAATCCTCACAATTTTCTAATGTGGGTAGTTTTATAAGTGCCGCTGGCTCTTGGTTTCGCCGCCATTGCGTGGTGGCGCAACAGTCTCCAACGCACGCGAGGTGTGTCCGGACGTTCCGTTTTCTCCGTGCACGTGAACGTTTCACATCCCATTCTTGGAGCTTTTTATTGAACCTTATACAAGCCGTGCTTGCCTTTTTGTGTGAGTGTGCCATACGTAAACAACCCGAAGTGCCATTCGAGGACCTGTTCGTGCCGTGCACATTCAGGAGCTGTCTAGCTGCCCCATTGGAGGTGGATTCCGAGGTTAGTGGTGCTTATTACCCCATTGGTTTTGTGCAGGATTTGGCACACCTCTCACTCTCTCATAAACAACCTATACAGTCCATATACCACTAGAACCAACGAAGCTGTGTATGGATCCGTGATCCAGCACTGCACAAAATTAACCATCTCAATACACGATTCAACTAAAATTTTATCATAAACAATATTTCGTAAGAAAACAATGGTACGTCAGTTTGAAAAATGCATAAATATTGTACTAGTTTAGTTATATGTTAAGAGATAAATATTTTGCAATATATTCAATCACATTGCTTGTATTCTAAGGCAAGTTTTACATTCTATTTTATAATTGTATAAAAAAATAAATAACATTAGCCTAAAATCATCATTATTAAAGTTTTACCATTACAGTCTATAAAAAAATAATTAAAATTAATAACTGGTGGTGAATGATTAGTCACTGTTATTATGGAAGAAAAATACTAATGTCCCTGCTACACCTGGGATATTGTTATAGTTATGTAGCCAAGGGCGTTATTTCATATGCTACGTTTTTAATGACGTTAAACATTGACATATAACTCGTGTAAAACTATTCGTTAACGCGAAATATTTTCACGTTATAAGTAAGAGGCATTTAGTCACAGAGACTTGTAAAATGGAACGCAGCGTTTATCAAGCTGTCAATGTCAAAAACAAAACAAAGGCCTACAACAAGATGGCGAACGATGAATTCTGTAGTTTTATTTCCTGGCCCTTAATGGCAAATTTATAAGTTAAAACATAGTATTGTTTTAGTAATTATTGAATCTGCTTTACAGAGAAATAAACGTTACGATGGAAAACAGGAAAAAGTTGCGACGGACTACGCGCACGCAATTCATAAACATGGCCAACCCAATAACAAAACATTATATCCCCGGTGTAGCAGGCATAAAAATAAAAAATATCCAGAAAAATTAAACTCTGTATAAGCTCCTAAATCCTATATTACGAGCAAAACATAAATGCGTCTCTGAAGTTAGTACAAGTTATTGTAGAGAATATAATTATAAGGTTCAAAAAGTGCTATGAAAGGAGTTGTAAGAGGGTTTGCTCTCACTCTTTCCCTCTCTTTGCCTCAGTCACTATCCAGGCTCACATACTATCTCTGTCGCAATTCTCACTGTCAGTAAATAAATATCAACACTTGACTGAAGCTAACTTCACTCTACGCGCATTTAAGATTTGCGCGTAATGTATCCAGAGGTTGGGCACGATTCTACTCTTATACAAAAAACTCCAACCAACTTCACGACATATAAAACATTTTTTTTATAAATCCTTATACTTACCAAGAAATTTATTGAGACTTTATTATTGGCTGAAAATGTATAAAACATTTTTAAATAATAAAATGTTGAGAACAAGTGTGTCGCCTACTTAATGGAGACAGTTTAATGGGGAACAAATATCTATCCATGCCACTACTCCAGGTCTCGGGACAAAGGATTCTCTTAAGAAAGGCCTTGTTGTCGTGAAGGATAACAAGTCCCTTCAGAACAAGAGATGCTTAAAACCGCAAGAGTGGACAAAAAAGTAGGAAAGTGAATGCTAGGTGTTGAAGCAAACACTTTCAATGTGTTAATGACTAAATTGTTGGTTAGAGAATTTTGTAAAACCCAATATATGAAGATGGAGACTTGTGATGCCCTCTAGAAATATAGGATATTAGGTCTTTCTGAGTTACATTTTTTAATCAGCGATTACCATGGATATTTTTCCTCTTCCATGTTGTTTGTCATTACTAATCATGAGCATTTTACTTTAATAACTTAATTTGATTCATATGAACAGATATGCAACTTCAGACATGTAGAATCGATTATAATTAAATTTCTCACTGGGGTAAGCAGAAAGATGCATCTCCAGCTACTATATCCTGGACATACACATTCTGGCAGATACATTCATGTAGTTGTTTTGTGATTTTACTTTCATTCATTCTCTGTATATGCCCAAACCACCATAACATTTAATTTATTTTTGATTTATAATAATTATTTTTCATCAACATTTAAAATTTTACTAGTCAGTAAACATGTACTCCTACATTACTATGTAGTAACGCATGTTTTATAAATATTCTATAAGTCCAAACTGATGATGGTACTGTGTCTTACTGTAATTCATTAAAAAAACATCTTTCAACTTCATTGAGTTATCATCAAAATGGGGATTGTTCACAAAAAAATATCCTCTGATTTTATATTTTTATTACATGAAATAGGGTATTTTAAGATACTAATTTGAATATTTTTGTATTTTGAGCGTTAGTTTTTTTATAATCTGATTTTAAAATTATTTTTCCGATGACGTCATAAGGGACAAGTTTAGATTGATTTCTTTGCCTAGAAAACAAAAATAATAAAAGTAAATTTTATCTATATATAATCATAGTATTCTGTGCTACTATTTAAATGTCACTGTCATTACTCATTACGCATAGTGATCATTTTAGTGTTTTTTGTCGCTAGGCTTATAATTTTTCGTGTTCAACCATTATTATTTTCTATAGTCATCGTTAATTTTTAAGTGTTCTAGGGAAATCCATGTTACAGAACTTAAATCAAATAATGTACAGCTAGATTTTGTTTTACACCTGAAGCAGGCAAACAGGCAGACGGCCCACCTGATTGGATTTAGTAAGGACAAATAAAGATCAAACGCATTTCTTACAAAACACAAGAAGATCGTACGTTTCTTGGAATTTTAACTAGACAGAAATGATTAGGGACACTATTCCTCGAAATGGTTTTTCAAATAGCTAGATTGAAAAAAGTGAACAATCCCAATTATTCTTATATCTGCTGTTTTTGGTTTACGCAATCTTATAGTCCTACATATTTGCAGTTACTTGTCACAGGATGCATTTTATTATGGTATTATTAATAGTGCGTTCCATTAGTAACTCACAAGGCGACCGCAGTCGTTGTGGTCGTGGCGAAAACGTCACCAATGAGTCGAATGGGAAAAATTGCGGTCGTGAAAGTGGTCCTTGTGGTAGCCTAAGTGGTTCTTATATTATTTGCCTCTTACATATCTGATTATATGAATCGGCTTTAAGCGCCGCACTCGGAAAATTAGTCTAGGCACGTTTCTTGGCGCCAAAAGGTGCATACGGTCTTCCCTTTAGGGACAGTCAAATATTTTCTAAACAAAACAAATCGTATGAAATTTTAAAGGTTTTTATGCACTTACTCCTGGCTGTCATATAGCTTTGTTAGTTTATCGTCAAACATTTCCTAAAGCTAATATTAAGCAATTCACTTCTGTGTTTCAATTTGGATGAATCAACCAAAGTGATCCATATAAACTTGAATCATTCAATGTTATTTGTATGCTGTCTCTTCAGTTTTGTGGCTTCAACCAAAATAATTCTTCGTAACTGCTCATTAGGTACTATATGAATTGTTTCATAGATAATGTATATATAATTCAGTTTATCTCTGCCAATTCTTATCATTTCAGTGTGACACAGAAAACATTACTAAATGTCAATATTTATATAAAATAATTTAATTATTTGTATCTTAAGCATTCTGATGTCCCTGCTCCACTTGTGATAATATTAAATTATTAAGTATAAGAGTTATCCCATTAAAATGTCTATGACAATATATCCCATATGACGCACTAAAACCTTGCCACATCTGCGATAATGTCTTTATTAGTGCATTACTTAAAGCATTACGAAGCAGGTGTAGCCAAGGCATAAGGGAAGACCGCATACATTTTAAAATATAAAAAGTCATGTCCAACAACCTTACAACTAAGTTGAACTATGATCGGGTAGAAAATGTTTGAAGCAGGCTTTTGTGCGTACCGCCTGCAGACAAATATGCCCCATACGCTGTTAATAACAACACCAAATATGAAGGTATGATAGTAGCTGCGTACATCTCTCTCTTATTTAACAAACTTATTGCCGAAACAAAAAAATGTGAACATACAACCCATGCTACCTTACTGTACTTCTTATCGTCTAATCCGCTGAAGAAAATAACACTCCAAAATGTGTTTAATAGTATCATGCATAACGTCATCGCTGCGCTTGTAACGAAGAAGTATTCTGTGCCACCTTGGAGGCCGAGTGTTCCAGGGCCAGCCTGAAAATTTATTTTTGTATATTAGTTGTGTAATTAAAAAAGTGTGTACGTACACCCGTTAGAAGTAATACTTCTTTAAATTGGTTAATTAAATAAAACCCCTACCACGATCGATTCGACCGTGGTAGGTGCTTTATTTATTTAACAGACCATATTGAAAAATACAATCAAAATCTGAAGTTAACTCTAAATATCTTAGAAAAATAAATACCACAATCACACCTAAGTATTAGAAGAAGCGATATAATTACTTACTTTTTTTTATAAATTCACTGGAATTAGAATTAAAATAAATCCATTGATTTTGCTAATCACTTTAATACATATATCCAGGATACTAAATAAATGATTTATAAATCATCAAACTCATATATTAATTAAAACACAATAAAGTAAAGAAATATTACAACGCTCGTCTCGCAAATTCACAATCCATCTATCAACAACTTGTTGCTACGCAACCACCATACTTAACTCGGCCATCCTGAAAAACTAAAATGTTGACTATAGCTAACTTAAATAATAAAAATTTACTCTCATAACGCGCCTAAAGAAGTATAACTTCAAAAACTAGCAACTGACATTTGTAAGAGGTGACATAACCCATAGCCTTGTGGTAGGGAATTTACCTGTCTGGATGGTTACCACTTTGCATGTCAAAAGAAGATAAACAACTCCTCAGGCGACATTGTTAGAATAGATCAACCCTTGGACATCAAAATAATTATGGTTTACATTGTCTTATTCATAACAAAGTTGTTTTTGTTATCTAACATTTTACTAAATGTGTTTTTTCTAAATAAATCATTGTTTTCTTTAGGCTCTGGCCCTAAACATACTTTATATCTATTTATATGCATAGTTGAACCAAGACTTATGCAAATTCCAGGTTACACAGTTATCACTCTGTCCCACCCTATCAAATAATTTCAGGGTATTACTGTACTTAATTTACTATAATTACTCACAGAATCTGCTAACACATTAACAAGGGCGAAGGCGCCACTCATGGTTCCAAATCCAAGGCCAGATACATAAGCCATCTCCATCTTGTTGCTGCCAATGTCTTGATTTTCAGAGATCTCTTTTAATCCAGCTTCAGTTCGCCTCAATAACAGGTACATACCATAACGGAACAGTTCCTAAAATTATATAAATAAAAAGTTAATCACAAAACTACAAAATCTGATACGAAGCACAAGATATAATATATATTACAGTTGGGTCATTCTACAAAGCCACATTTGGCATCTATCAAACTGATGTTGTGTGATCTTGAAATTGTATAGTTCATCTGTAGGTAGGGAGAAAGAATACTATATCCTGTGACCAGGCAGCCTGTCGTAAGAGGCGAAACAACCCACAGCCAGGTGGTAGGGCATTTCCTCGACTAGATGGCTACTACCCTTGGCCTAAAGTATATTGCCGTAACAACCTTGAGTTGTTCCGGCATTAGTGACCAGATTCCTGTCTCCCTTAAGAGAGCAGCAGCGCATTTGTAGCATCTTTGGTGTTGCAAATAAAGATCATTGAGTTTATTCCTAAAACCAGGCTCTAATTATATCCAAATCATAGCTGTGAAGTAATTTATTTACTATAATAAACTAATTCACAAATATCAGATTGATATAGTAAACTATTTTGGGCAATAGTTTGTGTCAATCGATTTTAAGGCAAAATAGGGACTATGACAGAATGAGTGAAGTAATTATTAAAGCATTTAAAAAAAAGATCTGATATAAGACTAGTGTTTTATATACAAACTAGAGTTTTAGAGTCAAACCCTAGCAAGTAGCTCATTTCATTTAGGGAACATATATATAGTCCTCCTTGACATATCCATCTACGGCGAAACTTGTCAAGTCTAGCTGTACGAGCGCAGTTGGCTAGCGAAACCAAATTTGGTTTTAAAAGTTCTTCTGCAAGGAATGCAATACACCCATACTACGAGACACAATGTTTTTTTAAAATTTTTATTGAGGCCCAAATTCATAAATATGGTTTTAAATTTTTTTTTTGCAAATAGTATGTTAAAAAAAAATCATTTGGATAATTAGCCTTTTCAAATCTGCTAAAGGATGTTGTACCTCATATTTAAATCCTTATGAAAAAGTGCAAGTGTTGGCACCACTTATTTCCCAATTAACAATTGTATCTTGGGTTTATAGTGCCTTGCAACTCCCCTATGTGGTCGTCGCTCGCTCGTCACCTGAGTTTAGTACGTTGCCAAACACTACATCATCGCGACGCACGTAATAATATTCGTACACGCCGTTAAATAACTACAAACTCATATTCGCTATTAAAGATTCAAAGATTTTCGCTTCCAATTAAATACCAGGACATTTGCTTCAACAATTTAAACTTTAGTGTTGGTGTATCTGCAACCCTTGCACCCCGGGGCTCGTGTAGAAGGGTTTTGCCACCTATATAAGCAACGGCAGAACCCTGAACTAGCTGTCGTGGGCTGGTGGCTAACTGCGAGATAAGTGGAAAGTTCTATATTCTCCAGGCACCTGTTCTTACTTGGGACTAAGGGAAGGCCATATATTGAACACATAACCCCACCCGCAGAGATTGCCTGATTGCATCTCCAGCAAGATTTCCCTAGAGGATAATGACTATGTGACGAAAACGAACCCCTGCCCCTGTGACCAAGCATACTATTTTGAAGACCCAGTAAATGGGTCACGTAGTATGAGTATGTTATGAAGCTTCTGTGAAAAATTATATAACTGATGGTGAAATCCATCTAGGAATCCAATGTATGGTTTACGGGGAGTTAGCAGATATACAGGACAGACATGCAAAGTGACTTTGTTTTATACTACGTAAAAATAACAAAACTACATTTTCTATAAATTGTGTACAAACAGACATTTATTTATGTTTCTTTGTGCACATCTACATTATAAATTCCCATTGCATTTTGAATGATTTTCGCATTAGAACCACTTCTTGAAGGAAGGTACATCAGATCACTTTACAACCATATGGATGATGACTAAATTCAGCAGAGTAACAGCCGCTGCTATTTTGCTTTCAACCATTTTAGGGCTTCTTTTTAATAATCTAGTAAGACCTGACCAGAAGTGAAATATCAGACTTACCACAATTTATAGCTATCTGATGCACAAATTTTAAGTAGCAGGGGGGTGGAATAGCCAGGGAAGAGGCCTCTACTACAACCCCTACGGTCTGGGGATCTTCAGTTTTTTTAAATAAACATCACTTCGCCTAATTTTTCACTAATATTATACTTAAAAAGTTGAACAATCCTTTTAAATTCAAAATGAAAGCCAGTAATCAACAGAAAAAAAACAAAAAAAAAAACAGTTTATATCATCAAAAAATTAAGGAGAAACAACAGAAAACATTCACATACACCACAAAAGTAACCATGAAAATATTCAAAATAGTGGCCAATAAAGACAAAATTAATTGTGTGTAACAAATAGTAAATGGTTACCAGTGATACCCTGGCCACTTCAGCAGCACGCTTGCTTTGTTCTAAAGATAACATAACCTAACCGACTGATTGTATGTATAAAATAAATAGTAAATGGTTATCAGTCAGTTCTGGTACTCGCCGACCGTGCTGTGGCAAGCTTGCTTCACATGTTCGGTTCATGGGCATTGGTCTGAAGCTAACCTAAATCACTGTTCTAGTCACTGAATGCGACCTTTCACCAGCCATCACAATTATTTTAGTGAATAAATAGGTGAGGTTGTTTACCAAAAATAAATATTTCAAGAACTCTGGAGTTGCACAAAGAGTAAGTATATCTTCCCCCTATCTACTACGCCAACCCACTACTTAAAATTTGTGCAGCGGATAGCATAGTAGCAGAAACCCCGTGGGGGTTAACATTGTTTTGAAATATAATAATGAATGGTTTAAAAAATATAGGTCTTTACTCTTACCTGAAATATAATAGCAAACACCATTCCGAACGCCAGATACGATCTCAAAGGTACTACGGCGTACCAAATTAGAGATGATAGGAGAAATGATAACAGCCATCCAAAGGCTGCCACTATCATAATTATAATCCGTACCGGGTCGTTTGCTATTGTTAGTGCGAACATGACTAACGGAGTCCCAAAAGCGAGCAGGGAACAACCAAAAAACTCAGGTAAAGTCATCTTGGCCAATTATCACTTTAAAACTACGCCTTTGTACAATATGCAATATGAAGAACACAGCTACTAATTGAATGTATGTCAAATTAACTTGAATTCTAACATTTGAGTCAAAACACTTTAAACAAAAAAATTATAAGCTCGTAAGCTGTAAATTATGATTCACGTACAAATACCATTTTCAGGCATTATGATCTGATTGATCTGTCATTTTTGGCAAATGGCAGTTGACACTATTTGACGCTGTCCTCCTAACGCCCATGTTTTGTAACGCTAAACGCATTAAACACCCAAAGTCCTTAAAAAAGGTTTATATGGTAAAAAAACCTAAGACTGAAATTTAAAAAATTTGCCATAAAGCAAGTAAGGTCACAATTATGTCTTTTCTTGTCTCAGGTGAATGAAGACAAGATGAAAAGGACAAAAACAGATAACCTTTTGATCAAAAGCACTAATCTTAGAAGTTTAGAACTACATACTTCTTAGAGCCTTTTTTTTCAACTACCTTCAAAAGCATCAAAAATGAAATTAAACTAAAACCATTTTAAAAACCTTCATAAAAAAAAATCGTTTACGAAAACAAACATTTGCTTTATTATTATTTATTTAAAAACATCTGAAATAATCACGATAGTTCTTATTAACCTAAAGGTTTTAAATTTTATGTCAAGTTAATTGTTTTTGTTGGCTCTGTTGTTTAATCACTGCTTTATAGAAAGGTGATACATTGAAACCGCAGCAATGCTTAAAAGTCGGTGTACTTAAAATAGTATTGTAGGTGTTTAATTGGCAAAATTGGATTTGGTGCTGGGCTTTATTCACTAATTCACTGATGTACTTCTTTATCTTTAAGGAACATGGGCGTTACGAGTTATGATATTTAGGTAAATTAAACCACGTTAGTAAAGTTTTTGTATTTTTAAAATACTAATTGCATTTCGTTATGAGTTTGTCAGAAATTGACAGCATAACATAAGCATAACCTATAGTGTAAACCTGGTGGCTTTCAATTACTACCTAATAAAAATTAAATTATGCATAAAGTCGAACTTAATTTAATACGATAAATAAAAATGCCACCAAAACAAGCCAAGAAGACGTTATGGGTGGATTGCGACCGATGTGGTTGCAGTATAACCTCAAATGATAAGAATATTCATGCAGAGCTAAATTGTGCTAAAGATCAATTAAAATGTCCTTTTGTGGGAGATGGAAAACTGTACACGTGGTTAGTCCGAGCAGGAGTGGCACCTGATGACGCCCCAAGGGATGCTGTGATGGTACACCCGTCTGCTGCGTCGTTAATAGGGGCAGTTATTGGCGGTGCTTTGGAATTGAGTAGAGATGGTGTTTCCAGTATGGTAAAGCGTATGTGGCCATCAAAAGCTTCATCTCCTGCTGCCATTGTCTTACCAGCTGGTGGTGAGTTAGTTTTTTTAATGATAAATAGGTTCGCGCTTGACCAGAATCTCCTAATGTTGGACGATGACGAAGTCGAAGATGGAACACCCCTACCGAAACAGTACCCACTCACACAAGACTTGAAGATAACCGAATTGTATTTATTTAAGTGACATATAATACATTTTATGTAAAGTTTATAAAGGCCTAGTTGAGGAATATTAAGAGTACTAATCATCTTGGAAAGTATTTGAACTACCATGCTATAGGAATCCCTTAATACATACTCTTACAAAATTAATACTTTGTAATGGTCCAGTTTATTAATCCATTCTTACGTAAATTTGGTGTAAAGTATGTATTACATATATTCATATTTTTTAGTACATAAGAGAGTGGGTAGAAAAAAGATGGTTGCTTTTGTCTAAACAGCTATTAATATGAAACCAATTTTAAGAAGAAAATGAAGCTACAAGGAATGTCTTACTATTGAAAAGAAATCTAAGTGTTTAAATTTAAAGATTTTCTTTTATAAATTTCAGATCTACCACAAGCTTGGAGCAATGATGATAAAAAAGTAATTGTATCAGTGATACAAGAAGAAATCTCTCAAGCTTCTTATGTAAACATCAAAATTAATAACCATAAGACAAATATAGATATATGTGACATTCTGAAACAACATTTTTATAATTATTTCATATCTGTTGGTAGTATGTTAGTTTATTATTACTTCGGTAAAAAATTAGAAATTGAAGTAACAGGGATAAGGCCTGAGAAAGCAGATGTTAATTCTAATAAAACTTGGTATGTGCTAACAGACAATACAATATGGAGTATGGAACAAGATATAGTAAAGAATGTAAAGAAAAAAGAAATATCATTAGGTGGAGTAGATGACATTGTAGAAGAAATACAAACTTATATTAAAATCTCTTTTGCTAAAGATGGTTTGACTGCTAATTTTCAACCAACCCGTGGATTATTAATATATGGTCATTCTGGTATAGGAAAAACAACTATTTGTAAATATTTAATAGAGAAATTAAATTGTTTTCACATAGACGTAAATGGGCCTGCCATTTTTAGCAAATATTTTGGTGAAACAGAAAGTACCATGAAAGGTTTGTTTTCCAAAGCAGTACAAAATGAACCCAGTATTATTTTAGTTGATGAAATTGAAACCATTTGTCCAAGGAGATCTTCAGGCAGTACGGAGCAAGAAAGGCGAGTTACATCAGCATTTGCAGCCCTTTTAGACAGTCTGCATGTAGAAAACAGTAGGGTTTTTGTTCTGGCTACAACTAGAAAACCTGAAGTTATAGATCCTATGTTACGAAGGTTTGGAAGATTGGATAAAGAGATAGAAGTGCCAGTACCTGACAGAATTAGAAGGCGGGAAATTTTGTACAGTTTGCTCAAAAATCTGCCAAACAGAGTGTCAAGTCAAGATTTGGAAGGTATCGCTGACTTAGCTCATGGTTATGTAGCTGCTGATATTGTGAATCTCTGTTCTCAGGCTTCTATGAAATGTATTAAGCACTCTCATGATTGTATAGAAAAAGAAGATTTAGTACAAGCTTTGACAATTGTACGACCTAGTGCTATGCGAGAGTTATTAATAGAAGTACCCAATGTACGATGGGCTGATATAGGTGGACAAGATGACTTAAAATTAAAGTTGCGGCAAGCAGTTGAATGGCCACTAAAGCATGGAGAAAGTTTTAAAAGGTTAGGAATCACACCTCCAGGTGGAGTATTGCTTTATGGACCACCAGGCTGCTCAAAAACAATGATAGCCAAAGCTCTAGCAACAGAGAGTGGCCTCAATTTCCTTTCAATAAAAGGTCCTGAATTGTTTTCTAAATGGGTTGGAGAGTCTGAAAGGGCAGTTAGAGATCTGTTTACAAAGGCACGCCAAGTTGCACCATCGATAATATTTTTTGATGAAATGGATGCTATTGGGGGTGAAAGAGGTGCTGGGGAAGGTGTTCATGAAAGGGTTTTGGCTCAGCTCTTAACAGAACTAGATGGTGTTGTCCCATTAAATTCTGTAACAATCCTAGCAGCTACTAATAGACCTGATCGCATGGATAGAGCTCTCCTAAGACCTGGCCGGTTAGATAGGCTGATATATGTGCCCTTGCCAGACATTGAAACAAGGTTACAAATTTTGGAGTTAAAATTGGGAAAAATGGCTACAAGTGATGATGTGAATTCTGACAGTCTAGCATCAAGAACTGAAAGATTTTCTGGTGCTGAACTTCAAGCTTTATGCCATGAAGCAGCATTAAGAGCTTTGGAAAGAGATCTGGACTGCCAAGAAGTGACCATGGAGCACTTTGAATATGTTCTTAAAGATTTCAAACCTCGGACACCTGACTATCTGTTGAAAATATATGAAGAGTTTGCTCTGGGACAAAAGTCTGGATGATATCATTTCTAATGGATCCAGGTCTAGGTTGAAAATGATTTGAGGTCATCGTTAAATGAAGGATTGAGGTAGTTTATTCATTTATACATTATGTATGATCAAGCTTTGCGTTTTACAAAAGTAATAAGTATATTTGAAAAACCTGTTATTCTATTATATAGTTTATTGAGAACATTTTGATGATTTTGAAAGGAATTTAAACTTAAAATAAGTAGTGCCTTTTGCTACTAATTTTTTTTATTGTACAATAAGAAAACTCATACTATATAAATTATTATATTCTAGTCCTTAATTGTAATCATAATATAATTGTATATTTAACTTAATATTAAATAGTACTGACATAGTGCAAATTCTACATTGCTTTTCTTCTACATTTATAAAAATGCATTCATCAGCCAATTCATATTAATTTATAAAAATGTGATAGATTGTTCATCCTTCACTGCCTTTAATACAAGTCGATCTACACTAAGATTAGTACCATAAGTACTTTAGAAGCCGAAATGAAGATGAAAGTGCGTTTATCACAGAAAATGTAATTTCCACGACCTATGAACATAACTTACTCGAATGAAGCCACAAACAATTCTAGACCTAATAAATTTGTTTCTTCACACTCACCAAAAGGCAGTGGCGGATTTCTCAATAGGCTGAGTGGGCTGGAGCCTAGGGCAGCAGATCGGGACAGTAAATTTGAGGCTAAAACTTTTTTGTGTCTTACACAAATAATCAGTGTAGGACGATAGTGCACAATTCATAGTAACAATTTCATGACCCAAAAAATTATTATGGGACGAAAATTGAAAAGCTAGTAATTGAAAGTAAGCTTTTCAGTTTTTGGTGATCTGCATGAGATCCAACCCTGCCAACATGGCCTACTTCACCAGGGTGCAAATTTGTATGTTCATGTTATTAAATTGATTTTGAATTTACAATTGAAGACGTGAGTGGATGAAGGTGATATGTCGCATATTCGGTTTTTTGCTTTTTTTGCGTAGATGAAGGTTATAAGTCGATACCAAATGACTATAGACCTTAGACCATAGACATAAGGCATATTTAAAAAAATAAAAAGGTTGAAAAAGGTGTTAAGTTCAGTCCAGTTTAAAATAAAAGTAAAACTTTTATCTCGATTTACTCAGAATTGGAATTATGCGACTTATCACCTTCATCCACTCATGTCTTCAATTGTAAACAATACTGCTGCCTACAATTTTATAGGCTGTATAAATGTTAAGTAATTTTGAAAACTATGAACTTCTTCAAGCAGGCACCCTTGCATCCCATAGATTTTTACACACCCCTTGCACGTCCGAGTAAATACTGTCCTGCTCACTTATGACGAGACAAGAGAAGATTGATACTATAAAAATCAAAATTAGTCACAAATTCTGTTGAGTAATTTTTGAGATATGGAACATATTTGATTAAATGCGTTTTATACTGTTCCATAGACAAATTACAACAAACATTATTGGTTGTTCTAAAGAAAAATTATAACAATAACCATTGGTTTGTATGTTTGTTCATTGTGTCTATATCGAGGGCTTCATAACAAATGGGCGTATGCGCAAAAATATCATTTTTTTGTTGTTTACTAAAAACTGTGCATGTTACAATTTAGAAAGTCTTACCAGTATGCAAGTGTACTTAAAAAGATCAGCCTTATACAATCAGCTAATTTTATTTTATTCACAATTTTGTCCCTTGTGTAAAACTGCACTTTTGTCTGTCTGCCCATTTGGTATGAAACCCTCGATATTATCACAACAGCTCAGTGGTTAAGGCAACTATATACATCAACATTGTCAAATAAGGAAGTGGCTCGTATTTTATATGCTCAGGAGGCAATATGTGGGCTAGTCATTGATTAGATAGTATTGAACAATATTCATAATAACACACGTGTGATCACAACATTCCTTCTAAGGCTATTGGAATACAAAAGGAAATAATATTATATTTAACGGGCTACCAAAATGGAGTTTACTAAATATTTATTGCACTACATTTAACAGTGATGGAAAGTGGAAAAATAAACTGTCGCCTATAAACATTTGCAACACTAACTTGCTCGCGTATTACCACATTTTTGAAGTGAAACTTCTATATAGACGGGGGTCTTACGATTTTTCGCTCACGAAAAGGTGTCACGGTCTCGTGGTCTAATTCTTACATTTTTAAACTCGTGATATCTTTCGAATGGAATGTCCGAATTGAATAATTCAAAAAGTTATATAAAGGTATTGAAGCAGTCTTGAATATGAAGTAATTTATTTTGATAAGGATGATTACCAAGATACAAATAAAGAGCTTTTTCTACAGGCGGCATTTTCATTAAAATTTTAAAATAAAAGAACACTTATTGAGGCATAACTATAATAGTTAGATATATAGTGTCGCGACACTTTTTGTCAATAATGATGTGTTCTGCAATATCGTTGTACATTATTTTATTCTATCTACAATAGTTTTCGCAGCGCACGCGATTTTAGGTATTTTTTTCACACCTTGGGTTACATTATTGGAGTTATAGTGAGGATCCCTATTTTTTTTTGAAGATGCGATATAGGCCGTTTCACGCAGATATGGCAATGGGTTTGAAGAGAGTGCCCCCTATGAAGGAGCGCGATGGAATGCTCCTCTGTCTCAAAGAAAGTTCTTCCAGCGAAGCTATTGTCGTTCCTTGCAGGCCGAGGCCCATCTATCATATATATATTTTTTGTATGTTTCGGGAATCGTTTGTGACTTCAATTATTGTAATGACTTGTTAGTGTTCCACTATAGGCTTAATCCTTATTTGAGATTCGACACTATTAATGACGTTACGACAGATAACGTATATTCTATTACATATTTGTTAACGGCGTTTTTTTAACGCTTTAATAAGACTTATTCGACCATAAGTCTAAATCTTTAATCATAGTTGCAAAAAATGTATGTATGAAACACAAGGTTTCATACATACATTTTTTTTTCAAATAAATTATTTTTTATATTATAGAATGAAATTTAAAAAAATGTGATTTTCTAGTTAAGATTCGTATAATATAACACAGATTTGTCGTAAGTTTTGTCAATTTATATCTTGCTAAATGTAGTAACGCGCGGGCGAGTTAGGAAATTCCATTCAGGTCGCCATATTTAATAAGAGCATCCAATGGTTTGGATCCAAATAATCGAAGGACAATGCCCAGTTTGTTAGGAGAGTCAGGCCTCATATAAAATTGCACGAGCCTTTACAATTCTGTCACTATTTTGTAGAAAATTTAAATAATTATCACATACACTTAAAAGGTTTAAGTCCTTGTACCAAGTTTAAGAAAACTCTTTAATTTTTCTAGAGCAATATTTCTTTATGGAGGTACATAACTGCGTCCAACAGTCAACAATATTTGAGGTTATTGAACTTTGAATTAACGATGCCAGTTAATAAAAACCTAAAAGTTAATATATGAACCACCAAGGTTGATAGTGGAAAACAAACATATGTTTATATAATTCGGTAGTTGACAGTATGAAAAATATAGGCTGATTTTAATACATATAGTAGATTACGATCTAAATATGACAAAAATAAATTGTTTGAACTAAAATATTAATTGATATTTTTGAGAAATAAAATTGTTATATTGCAGCCATTAGCTACGTGACAATGAACGCGTGACGTCATAGTGTGCAAAACACAAGAAGTTATCAATGACTTCTCAGATAACACTTACGAAACAGATGTTTGTTTTGCACACTGTGACGTCATGCGAGACGCCATGACAGCTTGACGCGTTTTTGTGACGAAATGTCAAAATATTTATAAAATTGCTAAATTAAATATGTTAGTTAATGTTGTTTTTTTGCTGAAATATTAATATTTTGGCTTAAATAGACCATAAGGCTCAAAATAAACCTGTTTCTCAAAAATTGACAACTACCGAATTATAATTTCTACACTGGGTTACCAAAAAATCGATCATAATAACTATAACAACATAAAAATAATAAAGGATTTAAGAAAGGTATTTGGTTAAGGTACGTCTGATTTTAAGGAGGGGCCCAAAATGGGCATTGTCCTTTGGTTGAAATTTCACTGATATTTCGCTATACAAATGCAAGAGAGAAGAGAAGAAAACCTTGTGGCTAGACATGTAGGGTTTCTAGTATTTTTCTTCTATAGTGTAAAAACAAAAGCTTTATTATATATTTGGAATTATCTTAGACCCTCAATATTTCAGTGTGCCGGTTGTAACATATGGCGATCCAGTCCGGTTGTGTGGCCCCCCATTGGATTTGGTTCACCTCGCCTTCGGCGGCGGTGTACGCCAGGATGGGGTCCTCGATGGCCCTCGGCATCTGCTGGATGTCCCATATCAGGGCCTGGTGGTCATCGCCCGCTGTGCATATGTGACAGGAGCTGTGTGGAGTTCAGTTATGTTTTAACCCTCGAAGACGCAACCACCACAAATTTGGTCAATATAGATAATTGAAACGAACCTTGAACTGATGCTTCCTCCCTCTAACTACATAGAATTTGTATTAGAATAGAAGAGGCGATATAATTCTCTTGATTTTAGCGCGGGAATTTCGATGACAGCTTTGGAAAAAAAAACAATTTTTGGTCGCCATTTGCGGTAAATGATATACATATTTTATAACAAATTTTAAAACTCGTTAAAGATATAACGTCATAACTTCTCTATTCTATTCTCATACAAAATCTACGCGGCTCCAGTGTTTTGTAAGACGATAAAAGTGTCTCAGTTGTTTTGATTAAAGCTATGGCTAGCAGCGATTGTTATTTTAACACAAATGTATTTAACAGTGATTGTAATTTGAACAAGAGTGTATTTAACAGTGATTGTTATTTGAACACAAATGTATTTAACGGTGATGGTTATTTGAACACGAGTGTATTTAACTGTGATTGTTATTTTAACACGAGTGTATTTAATGGTGATTGTCATTTTAACATGAGTGTATTTAACGGTGATTGTTATATTAACACAAGTGTATTTAACGGTGATTGTTATTTTACCATGAGTGTATTTAACGGTGATTGTTATTTTAACACGAGTGTGTTTAACAGTGGTGGTTCTTTTAACACAAATTTATTTAACAGTGATTGTTATTTTAACACGAGTGTATTTAACAGTGATTGTTATTTTAACACGAATTTATTTAACAGTGATTGTTATTTTAACACAAGTGTATTTAACAGTTATTGTTATTTTAACACGAATTTATTTAACAGTGATTGTTATTTTAATACGAATGTATTTAACGTTGATTGTTATTTTAACACGAGTGTATTTAACAGTGATTGTTATTTTAAGATAGGTGTATTTATCTGTAATTGTTATTTTTAAAACGAGTGCATCGAGGAGCGTTACCTGTGCGGCGCCCACGCGATGCCGTTGACGCAGGCGCGGTGGTTGTTGAGCCTGGCGACGGGCGTGCAGGGCACGCGCACGTCCAGGATGATCACCTCGCACGCGTCCATCGCCACCGTCGCCAGGTAGTTCGGGTCCTGCTTGTTCCACGCCAGCCGCAGCAGCGGCGTGTGCTGCGGGTCCTGCCATCATAACCCCCACACTTTATTATAAATAGATTCAAGATCTTTTTAATCAAGTTACTCCAATTGTTTGATGTGTATAATGTATTACTATGGTTTTGCTTGGGACTGGTAAGAGGCTGTGAAGCGCAACGGCACGAGGTGATGAAGGGTTCTGTCCCCTCTGACGTCATATATGTAATACAGAATATATATAACAATGTGTGTGTTGCAAAACAACGCCTAATATATATAGGTGTATAAAGGCCTGACTATGTTAGGGGTGAAGAGGGGTCTGAAAGGCCATTATATAAAAAAGTATTACTGTCAAAATTTCAACAAACAACTACTGCTATGTCATGTTGACTGTCAATTTTCAGATGGTAGGTTTTAAGTTTGTTTTTTATTTAATTTTGTCAATTGTAATGTACATAGTTGCTAAGTTTTGGATTTTGATCATGAAATTTAGAATTAAAAATTATGTTTAATATTATTAGTTTCATATTAGGTACCTCCCTATAAAAATATATAAAAAGTATTAATTTATTTATGTGCTGACAGTACACAAATAAGTCTCGAAGCTAATTTATCTTTACATAATATTTATTGAAAAATGTAATAGAGGCATTTCCTATATTATACTATTCATTCGCTGCTCTTACTATCAGTTGAATTTTGACATTATTTGAATGGAGCTTTTGTCAAATTTGAATTGATAGTAAGGCAAATGAATTGCAGGTGAGACATAGGCACAGGCCATAAAGCGACTCAATATTCTAGTGCCCCTCACCTCATAAATGATGGTGGAGTGCTCCAAGTGGCGGAGGTCGAACATCCTGACGGAGCCGTCAGCGCCCACCGACGCGAACATGTCTCGGCCTCCGCCGGCGCGGCTGAACGCTATGTCGTACACCTCCTATAGATACAATTACAACATGATAATGAACAAAATATTATTATTTATCCATACAAAAGTAAAAGTAAAAAAGTCGTGGTAGCGTAATGGCTAGCGCACGCGCCCCTAAATCGAAGGGCGCGGGTTCGATCCTGACCGGAACGCATGCACCTCTTAGTCAGTTTTCTGATCTAATGTGCATATTGTTACAATTACCACGTGCTTCATACATACATAACTTCACGCCAGGTCCCTTGCGGGGTAGGCACGAACAACAGAGCGCCACACAGGCCCATTCTTACACACCTCACTTGCTTCTTTGACATTCATAGCTCTTGTCATGCACGCTCGTCTGCTACGCATCTATCGAAAAGGACTTAATATCCAATATACTTCATGGCTATTTGCTGTAGAAATAAAGAGTAGAAAACTATAAAATAGTTTACAAACCTTATCATGAGCAAACAACTGGGTCTTAACGCCTGGACCTGGCATGAAGTTATGTATGTATGTACCACATGCTAAAAACGGTGAAGGAAAACATCGTGATGCAACCTGCACATCGAGATAACCGATGTGTCAAACCTGCCAAGCCGCCTTGGACAAGCATGGCGGGTATACTGTCCGTATCCCCTATAATGGGAGGCCCGAGCCCAGCAGTGGGACATTTATGGGCTGAAATTATTTATACAAAAGTAGAAACTATATCATCTCCCTGCAGGGACAGGACAGTAATAAGCAGTAAGCCACGTGGTACGATATTCACATGTCTGGATGGTTACTACCTTTTCATACTTGCGCGAGTTCTTTTTACTACTGACACACATTCAAGTTAACGCAATATTGTATAGGAATGACTTTACACCATCTCGTGAGTGTGAACCACTTCCATCAGATGGGCCGTCAAACTACTGCATTGCTTCAGATATTATTATTTAGGTTTACGACTTGGCAGCTAGGCCTTTAAGCCAGATCTTCGATTACAATATAGTTTCTTCATTTTCTTAAGTCTATGTGTTGCACAGCTGAACTGTAGGTAATCAGCTAGTGCCATTCCACTGAGTTCTTGTGACAACTCAAAAGGCGACATTTGACGATACAGTTCACATTTCTCACAAAACACATAATCACTACTCAAAAACTATCAATATCCTACAACTATTGTTCATTTTAGAGTAAGTTTACACATTTTTAGAAAATAAAACTGCCCGGACAATGTCTCCTTTTAGTTCACGCCAAAAACTCCTGCTTCAGGTATAATAACAAAAATACTCCTCCCCAATACAGATGTTACTACAGAAAATATTTTATATCAGTTAAAAAAAAAAAAATAGAGGTCTTCCGAATTTTGAAGCATTATTTTAATTGAAGATGTAAGTTGTTAGTAAGAATAATAACTTATTACATTAGCTTTCGCTTTTGAAGAATTCTAGCTTAACCAAGCCTTTCATAGTGAAATAAAGGACCAAGACATACTATTTCTACAGATTTAAGTTAATTGGGTTGTTGACCTGTTACACAATAAATTCTCAAACACTTCATATATAAAACAATGTTAAGTAAAATACCATGTTATCATCCTACTTTTAAAATGTTCTCATAGAATTTTAATTACTGTGAAAACAATAATGCATACAATATTTGAGTTGTTGAAGGAACTACTTCATAACTTGAAGGCTTGTAAGAAATCTATGCAGCTTTGGTGTTTTGTATGATGATAAAAAGTATCTCTATTGGTGGTCTATCTATTGGCAAAATCTATCGAAAAGGACTTAATATCCAATATACTTCATGGCTATTTGCTGTAGAAATAAAGAGTAGAAAACTATAAAATAGTTTACAAACCTTATCATGAGCAATCAACTGGGTCTTAACATGTCCAGAAACCTCATTAACTCTGCCCAATACTTGTCCCGTTTCAAGACCCCATATTGTGCAAGTGGTATCAATACTGCTGGTGCCAATAAGGTTAGGGTCTACTTCGTTCCAATCAAATGAAGTCAATGGTGCGCAAAAGTCAGAGTTCTTGTTGTTATTGAGCACACATTCAAACAGAGTGTAGGGTTCACCTGCACGCCATATGCGGAGGTAATCACCTGTAAGAATTAAATTCACATTCATAGTCACCTGTAAAAAATAAATTCACATTCAGAGTCACCTGTAAAAATTAAATTCACATTCTTAGTCACCTGTAAAAAATAAATTCACATTCAGAGTCACCTGTAAAAATTAAATTCACATTCATAGTCACCTGTAAAAAATAAATTCACATTCAGAGTCACCTGTAAAAATTAAATTCACATTCATAGTCACCTGTAAAAATTAAATTCACATTCATAGTCACTTGTAAAAGTTAAATTCAAAAGTTTTATTCAGACAAAGTTCTGCTGCAGAGCATTTTGTAAAGCCATACACACATATGTACTTATAAATTATAAAAATAAGTATACGACCTAATATACTATGTATATTGATTTGCAATATGTTTTGTTTTAAGATGAAGAAGCAATCAGAAAATCCCCAGCAATATATCTTCAATTTTTTTTAAAATTATTTGTCAAATTGATATGTGTAGTTTGTTAAATTGGTAAAGGGCGTGTTACTCTACTAGCTTACAACTATCAAAATATTCTTTCAGTCATTACACATAGCAACCACAGTTGTTATGGTCACCACAAAGTGTAGGTTGAATAGTCTGTTTTACTTGAGTTTACGATTGTAACACTCGCAAGCAAGTGGAACAGAAAAATCGCAATCCAGAGTGTGTTGTGAGTGTCAGGTGGAACTTAGACATAGTAGTATTGTTATAATAGTAAAACCTTGTACAACTGAAAAAAAAGAGATATTTACCAGCAGTCTTGACACTGGCAAGTTCAATGTCAATTTGTCAAAGGCCAGCAACAACAAAATCAGAATGTACACTATCTCATACTCTCTCATTTATTGCTCAAAAACAATGTGTTTGTGCAATAGCCGATATTGCACCTACTGTAAGCTGCAAACCTCTATTTAAAAAGTATAAACTTTTAACATTACACTGCTTGTATATTTACGAAACATGCATATTTGTTAAGAATCATCCTAAACAATTCGTAAGGTTTAAAGATATTAGTACTTTTAATTCAAGAAATCCTAATCGACTTATGCTGCCCAATAGTAGAACTGTAATATGCCAAAGAAGCTCTTACTCCATGTGTGTCAATATTTATAACCATTTCCCGAAAATTTTAAGGCACTCCCCTTAAAATATTTTAAAATAAAAGTAGCAGAGTGGCTGATATGCATGGCATTTTATACCACTGATGAATATTTTAATTTTAAACAGATGAGTAATAAGAACATAATAATTAATTGACTAAATTATATAAAATTGTTAATGAAATTATTTTAAATCAATTGTTTCTATGATACTTATATTAACTAAAAGACATAATTGTATACTAAATATTTGTTTAAATTGTAACAAGATCATCATAATCAATAATATAATAATATAATCTGTATAGTCCTAAGGACAACAAACAGCTTGTAACCGAAACTACAAAAAGTTTGTATGCCTGCCAAGGCGAAACATGTAACATAACATAACATCTGCAAAATTGACTATGTTTCAAACAAATAAATTACTTTGACTTTGTGTAAATATTAGTTTATTTTTGCCTTTTTTTGTCACTTTCTAATCATTTGTACAATGTTGTTCCTTTCATACTAATTTATTCTGGCATCTGTCATGCTACAGTTATGGCCTGTATTTTATCTTTGATGAAATTATATTTTAATTTTTATAACTATTCCAGTATCAATCTAGAACTAATTAAATATACAAAATACTCACCACTAGTAGCAAGTAAATCTGGGTACACTCCCTTACTGTCTGGAATCCACATGATCTTTGTGGTTGGATATGGGTGATCAAATGTGCTCTTGGCACTGAACTCACTCGTCTCCTCATCTAAAGATATTATTTGTACCTGTAGGTGGCAGAAAGTACTTTATAAGGTCAGCCTATGATCTAACATCAGGTAAAGACAGAGAGAGATGGCTGCAGCCAGAAACTGGACTGGTTGGTGCAGCTCCAGTGGGGGTTATGCGGCACATTGGTCAGTGTTCACAAGATCACTTTTGCTAACGATCCTCTCAAATCAACACATGTGTACAGTCATATACAGTCCATGAATTCTCAACTGGAGTCTCAACTTGCTCAGACCTCTTCAAGGCCCTTCATCCTTGTTGAGTTATCCCCACGATGCGGTCTTTCTTCATTGTTACGTTATTGCCGCTACAAGATCCTTCTTCACCATTACATCATTGCGATCAACATGGTCTTTCTATTCCTCTAAGATCCTACATGGTCATGATTCTAGAAGTATTTATAGTCGATCAAGATTCTATAGAACTTTCATATAGAATTACGACTAAAGTTATTTTAATTTTTGTTACATTACATAACATAGATTTGTTTAAGGACATCTTAATAAAACTTGCTATTTGATTATAATAATTAAAGTGTATGTTTTTTTTAACTGGCATAATAAAGCATTAAGCATATAGTGATAATTTCAATGCATTGTTGATACACTACATTTCTTTTCTAAGATACCTTTTATTGCCAAAAGCTGGCAAGTAGGCAAACAACTCACTTGCCTTATTATTGTATTCCTCTACAAAACTGCCCAACGCAAGTCTGAACCTTTTGTCTGGTCTCACAGACCAGTTCATAGAATATAATGGCCATGGGGCTTGATATCTGAAAAATGTTAAATAATTACATTATAATGAACAACTATATGCACCAGGAGTGGTTGTCAAAAGTTTGTAAAGTTGTATACGAGTTACAATAAAGTAATTATCCTTTTGTTTATAAAATATTAAATTAGAAAGCTTTAGTCTTGGAAAATGCATGACTTACTTGTATATTTCCTTTCGTTTTGTACTGGAACTAGTAGTGCTAGAGCTGCTATGTGGCATAGACATTATAATGTGCTATTTATTTTCTGTAAAATTTAGATTACAATAGTTGTATAACTAGTACTTCGTTCACGCGACCAATGTCGGAATTAGGTCCAATAGATACTCTCTTTATTATTTCAAACGTTAATCTATGAATAAAACATTTATAATTAGTTCTTTATATAAAAATACACCTCAACACACTGAACAGCTAGGAAATTATGTTGAAGACTTCGAAATCTAGGTACCTGTCGAAATTATTTGGTTTTTCAGAAAGAACAGATCTAAATTCAATAACTATTTATGATAAATACGGCACAATTTAATATATATTTGCTGAAATACCGCGATGGCTAAACAAGCATTATTTTATTTTTGCAAATTTGACAGCAGAGTGCTGACTTGACATTTGAATGAATGACATTATTGTACAAATTGACAGTACCATTTTTAATTGAATCTGTTAATAGGTACAAGTCTTTATATCCTCTTTTCATACTACACGGGGTGATTTATAAATGAGTAAATTTTTAATTAAGTACAAGATATCTTTAGCTCAAAATTATATATTTACAAGGGGATTAGTAAACATTAGTTGATAGAAAATGCTATACCGTAATTAACAATGTAAGATTCTTAAGGCATTCAAAGCGTGAAATGAGTAAACTTATTGTTCATTAATCTCTTATTCTTCTAGAATGTCACTTCACATAATTTATAAAATTAAAAATTACTTAAAAAGACAACAGTTATTTAGCAGTTCGGCCTAGTTATGAATACTTCGCGTGCATTCTTTCGCTTGGTATCGGCGCACGATTAGTCCGGTTAAGGACAGCCACTTTCTTTTTGTATTATTACATGTGACGGCTTTTAAAGGAGCAAATGTTGTATAATTATTTCGTAATTTGTATTAACGTAATAATAGCTGTGGCCTTAGACTGAACATTTATGATTTATTTAAAAAACAACAAAGTTGTTTTTCTAACAATTTTCTTTTAACTATAGCGTGAAGCTTTTCTACCTGCTTAACATTCGATAAGTTAAATTTGGTAAGTTCTATGGTAAATAAAAAAGAGTTCGGAATGAATAAAAAATTTCCACTTTTTTGCTTATAACTTCTTTAATTTTTAATTTAGGGCAAAAAGTTATATGACATATTTGTAGGCTAAACAATTTTCTACAGATTATGACTTTGCAAATTTCTTGTAAGACGGACAGTTTCTGAGATATCGCGAAAAAAGTGTTTTCCAAGATGGCGGCCGGGGGACAAGGGTGGCGACTCCACAAACTTGAGGTTAAGCTTCTATTGACCCCCCACACATGTCCCAAAAATAAAATTGCGTCCTCTAACAAATGCAAAGCTCATATAAGATTTCAATGGAGTAAAAAGGTGATAAGCCGTTTCTTGGTATTCACAAGTGCATAGTTATTAAGAGTTAACACTATAATACAGGCGTAACCTTTGTAGGTGAAGTTGGAGCGCGGCTCTTGTCAAAACATGACGAATGGACGCACGGACAATGGATTTTGATACAAAAAGCTTTCCTTGACCTGTCATGTTTCGAATCTAAATAATCTTTTTTGCTTTAACATAATTTCGAACATAAAAGTATTTCTTAGGAATTTACCCGTGTAATTTACGTGTAAATTTACGCTTTTGATAGTCAAGGAATATCTTTGCAATTTTCAGGAGTCTTACAAGATGGGCATATTACTTTTCTATTATATAAATGTACTCTGTGCATGTAACTAAGGGAACATCCACAAATTAAGTCATAAAAATGTCATAATTTTTGAGCATCTGTGATAAAGACGGGGGCCCTTGCCACAGATGGTCACTTTGTGACACTTTACCCTCCTTAGAGTGTTACATCACATATTATGTAATTTTATATCAAGAAATTATTAAATTAAAACAGCAGTTCCATAGTTTTATTTCCATTTAAATTATTTTTAATAATTTAAACACTGTCATAAAGATAAAGTTGGAAATATTTTAAAGTTTTTCGATAAAAAATCAAAATACGTATTCTAAATGTGACGTCACGAAATTTAGGACCTCTCGCAGCCCTCGTCACACTCCGTCGACCCAATACATGTGTGACGTTACTTATGGAAAAAATTGTGTAATCTGTGAAAAATTGAAAACAGTGTTGTTGCCGAGGGATAGTATATATAGCAGAAATGATGCAAGGGCCCTCCAGTATCTAAGGAGCGGAAGAGTCATCCCTCTGTTGACGAAGTGAGTGTGTCCTGCTTCCCGGGATACGCTAGGATCACCGTGGGCGTAATTACGTTCTAAGTTTCACGCTCTTCCTGCTTTATGGCAGGGGCGCGGGGCACATGGGAGGAGGGTGGTTTTAGTGGAGCATTGAGTATTCGAGTCTCCACACATGCCGGCGATTGATCGCGTTTTAATGGCGCCACCGTTGCATTTCACTACAATAATAAATATTGTCATAGTAACGAATTAATGCAACATTAATGTGTACATCTATGGCTCTTGGCCAGTTCCACCGTCGCTAGACAGCTCCGGATCTTGAAATTTTTCGAGGGTTAATTTGAAAAATGCTGCTCCCACTCACCTATATTTTTAACTTAATCGTCATCATCATTTCGCCCAACAGACGCCCGTTGATGGACACGTCTGCATGTGTAATTTTTAAACCTACGTACCGCGCGAAAAGTAATTTGTGTGCTTAAAGTACAGGACGTATCGGGACTCTTAGGGGACAAAGTTGCGTTAATGCTGAGTTGTGTATTTTTTGTCTATGCCCCCCTACATCCGCTTTGTGGCTAGATGGCATTACGGGTTACGGGTATTCACTTTATTGATGCTGGCGGAATTTACTCATTATCTATGGGCCCGAGAGGAGGTTACAGAACGGTGTGTAGGACTTTCAACAGCAGGTCCTCCAATCTGTCTACAAGATTTAAATTAATGAGAGCGAAGCCGCGGGTAAAAAAGCTGATAATGTTATAATAGTATGCTATTGACCACTTCGATCATTTGACTTGCCTTTCATCGCAATTGTTTTAAAATGAAAGGCCGTCAGTCAAGGACTTATTGGACCGAGTATTGTGGTTATATCATAATCTGATCGCCCTGAGGTCACTTCCCTAACACGTTGTTAATTATATCTCTATTCTCTAAGATCGTAACCGTTTGATATGTGTTTAAATTATTGAATGAGAAATTCAAAATACTTTTTTGATTCACCACAAATAAAACCTACGTTCTATCTCTTCCAGGCAGTTCCTTATATAATATACAAACGTAATATTAATTCTCCGTCATCCTAATGTGAAATCCCAGTTGCGTTTGGAGTTTATGGTTAGGGGCCCAGGGCAGTTTTTTTATTTTGCTTTCCTTGATCTTTGAGATACGTTCGTATTATCCTTCATGATGTCAAGCCAGCATTCCTTAGGCCTGCTCTTTTTACAAGAATCATTATTTTTTTATTGCAAGAATTCGGCAGACAGGCAGACAGCTCACTTGATGGAAAGCGGCTATCGTCGCCTATGGATATTTGCAACACCAAAGGTGCTACAAATGCGCTGCTGCTCTCTTAAGGGAGATTGGAACCTGGGCACTTGTGCCAGAACATAACTTAAGGTTGTTATGGCGACATACTCTAGACCAAGGGTGGTAGCCATCCAGTCGGGCAAATGCCCTACCACCTGGCTATGGGTTGTTTTGTCGCCTCTTACGACAGACCGCTCGGCCGCAGGAAAATGTATTCTTTCTCCGTTCCTGGTAGTGATGGTGTAGCCTAGACATTTCCCTACATTAATTATCTAGGAAAATGATGGTAGAAAAATTTGGCCATACTAGTGGTGGCGATAATAATATTGATTTATCTGTTATGTCACGGACATGAAGGATGTCGCGAATACGAGAGTTTTTATCTGAGTCCTTCCGCATGATTACACATCTTTAAATACCTATATCTGAATAAATTAATTTTATTGACAGTAGGTATTAATAACAAAATGCTAATAATTCTAGAGTCCAATTAGAAGAAGGTTGTAGGCTAATAAATATAATCCTTCTTTCTTCGCAATATTAAAAAAAACATTCTTCTATCAAAATCGCCGTCATAGATAATAAATAATAAATTTTGTCCAAAACAATGACTTAACAAAAAAATAAAATAAGGAATAGAGTAGAGTAATTTGAAATAAAATGGATAATAATATTTTTTTTGTTTAGTCTGTTATAATGTAAACATGATGTAGAAATATGAACATGGAAACATCAAACCTATGGAATTATCGAATGATGAAGATGATGAATGGATAGTCTAGTATGTCATCTTGAGTTTTTGTATCTGCTGCATAAAGCCGGAGGTGACGTGAGGTAAGCCTATTATTTGCAATAATGCAAAGAACGGAGGTAGAGAAGCACATATATACATTGTTGTGACCTATGAAAATAGAGTGACACAGAACAACACCAGAACAAGCAGAACGGGGTCTCAATTCTTCTATGTAAATATCTTGGTGTTCCGAAGATATATAAAGCATGATTTGAATATTGAAAAACTACAAAAAATTTAAACATTTAATCCGCAACGTTTCACCTATAAATATTATTCATAAAGATGGGTTGCCACGGGCACCCTATTGAAGTTATCAGAACACCGAAATCATCTATCCATGCAGGAACGGAGAAAGAATACAATTTCTTGTGGACGGGCGGCCTCTCGTAAGACGTGGCAAAACATACCCACAGCCAGGTGGATAGCTACCACCTCTGGTCAGAGTATGCCATCATAATTGGATTGTGTTCCGGCATTAGTGGCCAGGTTGCAGCGCATTTGTAGCTCCTTTAGTGTTGCAAATGTTTATAGGCGATGGTAACCGCCGACCACCAGGCGGGCCGTCTGCTAAACTCATGCAATTGAAAAACATCAGGAAAACCAATCAAGACGATTTTGACGAGATAGTAATAGCAGACTTGGGTCCCTGGTAGCAAGCGTTAGCCTTTCCTTAGACGGAAACTTACATGGTTCAAACAAATTTAATTAATGTGGTTAAAATGTTAAGAACTGAAAGAACGAGGTGACGTTGAATGTTTCAAATTTATTTTTACACTAGCCCGTGACGTCGTCCGCGTGGAATAGTTAAAAAAAAGTAAGTTAAAAAACCCCCGATTTTGGAGCATTCTTCATTGCTGCTCCGCTCCTATTGGTCTTAGCGTAATGCTGTACCTATAGTCTTCCTCGATAAATAGGCTATCTAACTAAGAATTTCTAAGAATTTTTCAAATCAGACCAGTTGTTCCTGAGATTAGCGCATTCAAGCAAACAAACAAATAAACTCTTCAGCTTTTTATATTAGTATAAGATATACAGCGCGTTCCATTGTAGCTCACAACACCCAAAATGCTCCGTCTGCTGTTCCACCTGGCGACCGCGGTCGTTGTGGTCGTGGCGAAAGCGTCACTAATCACGTCATCATGTTCCATCGCACAACTCTCACAATGACACAAGACAAGAGGTGGGTCGAATAGCCGTTCCCCTTAGGCTTACGATTGTAACACCAGCAAGCAAATGGAGCGGGAAAAATCGCGGTCGTGAGCGTGGTCGTTGCGAGTCCCAAATGGAACGTAGCCATAGTCATTGATGGAATACCGATAATATTCTAAGATTTTTTTGAAAACCGTAGTATGACTTTGTAAAATGCTATGAATACTTAGTATAGACGTATACCTAGTATATGGTATAGTAATTAGTATAGTATACACACGTATTATTATATATTTTACAGTAATTATAAAAATACATCTGTTTTCAGAATCGACCCTCCATACCATACCCACGAAATATGTCAACGGAGTTTACAAAAACAACAATTCTAAATGTTCAATTTTATGCCAAAAAAGACTACCAGATTCTATCGTTTGAAGCGTTCGATTTACCTCAAAACCAAGGGCCAAAAATGTATGGACCGCTATACGACGCAGTTACGTCACATTGCACTGTGGACAGGCATCTTGTTCGCTATAATGTTTGGATTGAGGACCTTATATCTAAAGTATGTTCAAGAGAGCGTGTCTAGCACAAGCTTTTTGACTGCGTATCCGAACCGACATCATCATCGAAATCGAATAGATTATTAAAATTGTAAAAAAGGAACAATACTTTAATTTCAAATTCTTTTTTTAAACAGATCAACTCTGGTGCTGCAAAATCTTGGGCTACATTCCATTAGTAGCTCACAGCGACCGCGATTTTTCCCGTTCCACTTACTTGTCAGCGTCACATC
Organism: Dendrolimus punctatus; assembly: GCA_012273795.1. Lineage (NCBI taxonomy): Eukaryota > Metazoa > Arthropoda > Insecta > Lepidoptera > Lasiocampidae > Dendrolimus > Dendrolimus punctatus. Next base: position 22,144,431 of record CM022538.1, read on the forward strand.
TTGAACTCAAGTGGTTTTTCGATCCGCCTTTTGTCATGGGTAGTTGTGAACGCTGCATGAGCGAAAATCATAACATCAGTGACGTTTTCGCCACGACCATAATGTCTGCGGTTGCCTGGTGGAACAACAGACAGAGCATTTTGGGCGTTGTGAGATAGTAAAGGAACACGCCCTTGCCGCTGCGAAGATATTCGAAGTAAGATTACATTGTCAAAAATCGTATTCTACTAAATCCAAAACATCTTCTTGATATTGTCGCGGCAGAATAACAATAGAAAAAAATGGTATTATCATTAACAGAAATGGCCTTAGCAGATATGGATACTGAAAAGCAAACGAAAATTGTGTACATCGCTTATAAATATTTATAGAGTGGCGCCACGGGCACGCGATTAAGAATAACGGAATACCGAATTGAAGCAAACCTACGATTGAGGGCATAGTGTCCGGCTTTGACGAGATAGTAATAGCAGAATTGGGCACCTGGTCACTATTCATTACCAAGGTTTTCTTATCTCAGGAGGAAAGTAGATTCACCAAGCTACACTACTTGGGGTTACTTATCTCTGCCCTCTGCGTATTTTACCGCCTGTATAGCAGGGAGTGTTCCGAGGAACTGTTTGATCTGGTGCCAACGCCTCATTTTTACAACTGCACCGCTCGCCATCAACGGGATATTCATCCCCATTTCCTGGAGCTCCCACGCTCAACTACGCAACGGTTCTCTAGAACATTTATTTCGCATACAACAATGATCTGGAGGGAACTTCCCGCCGCGGTTTTCCCTTTGCGCTATGGGGTTCTTTCAGAAGGCCGTTATAAAGTTTGTTAAAGGTCGGCAACGCGTTGGCGACACCCCTGGTGTTGCAAACGTCCATAGGCAACGGTAACATACTTATTAATAGATAATATTATTATTATTAGTAATGTTACGAGTTGCGGGGCTCGAATTGAAATGCCGTTAGAATTATTATAAAGTTTATTAGAACTATACAAAGACGTATACGCACAGGTACAAATATAACCGAATAAAACAAATCCAAAGGTAATGTAGGTCTTAATTCAATAAAATACGCAAAGTCCGTCACTAATAGATTCCCGAATGTACACACGTCCCGCTTTGATCGTGGTTCTCGCTTGACTGCCCCCTCTCCCCATCAGGCCGTCGTTAAATATCAGTTCATATGTGCTTTTATATTTCAATTTTCATAAAATCTTGTTAAGGCAAAGTAAAAAAATAATCAACTGCGAAACAAAGGCCATTAATTTCAAGTTATAACAGCGGAAGTTGTATTTAAAGTTAAAAACGCCTAAAGTAAGTCAATATCGAAGTCATTAATTTCAAATCCAACATTTAAATCATTCATCCTTGAACTTTAACAGTGAACTGCTGTATCCTGCGAGTAAATAATATTTATTAATTAGTGATTTACCGACGCTTACGTTTGCATCCGCAATAAAACCTAATGTACACTTCCTAAACAGGCTGGTCTGAAGTCCTTCACGATTTTGAGCTCCTAGTTGAGATCTTCCCACAGTATTAGCATTCATTAAAAAAACGAGTAAAGGTGTCATAGCTTCCAAATATACATAGCTAACTATATGTAAGGATAAGAATACCTTCAGAGATTGTAAGAACATTATCGCTACTATGTAAAATATATACTAGCTCTCCCGGCAGACGTTGTCCTGCCCTGAAGAAATGAAATTTAGAACCCGATTGCAGGGCCATCTACAGGGTCCATTGAGATGTAAGCTATCCTATCTTTAGAGTTGTATCAAACTGCACACGGTGTGCAAATTTGATTGAAATCGGTTCAGTAGTTTTGGAGTTTATTGGCAACATACATCGTGACACAATATTTTTATGTATATAAGATAGGATATATATATATTTATATATATATAATATATATATATACATAATTACATATATATATATATATATATATATATATATATATATATATATATATATATATATATATATATATATATATATATATATATATAAATACTAGCTGTCAATAGAACTAAGCTATATTTAAACGTGGTACATTGCAACTAAGTAAAACAGTTGCATTTTTATAAAAGGATAAAGAAAGTATTTTTTTTACAAAACAGTCCTTGACATATCTGGAACATAGCTGTACAAATGCAATGCATGCTCGCCACCTGTTTTGATAGTTAAAATTCTCACTACAACCCTTATTGCAAGGACCTAAAGTTTAAATTGGCGTATTTCTTAAGTACAAGTAATGTTGCACAATTTCACTTGCGATGCGGCCCGCGGCAATGCTATTCGATTCGGTTTCGGAACGCATGCGTATTTGTAATATTGTCGTAGGCTGAATAATCAATGGTGTCTTAGCCTCTTGTGATTTGACAGGTGTCATTGAACGAAGATATTGGCGGGAGTTTGCTAATTATATATTTTCGCGCGTTGCGAAAGGGGGCTAGACGGAAAAAAATAAGGCCAAAAATGTAACGACACTTTTTGCTATAGTTATAAGCCGTGCGGCGTGCGCGTGTTTCTCTGACTGTCTGTCTGTCTCTCTCTCTCATAGAAAGCAAGCCAGTTATTTTCCTTTCGTCTTTCTATTTCGCATTGAACAGTGTGGTGTCGCGACGGTTATTTTTGTTGAGTGTATACAGGTTCTTTTTACATAATAAAGGAACTTCCACCATTTGGGTGTCCTTTGACACCTCTCAAGTTCTTTATTTGGGTTTATGGCTTGGAAGCTAGGCCTTTAAATCAGATATTAGATTACCATAGCCTACGTTCCATTAGAGACTCACAACGACCACGTTCATGACCGCGATGTTACCCATTCCATTTGCTTGCCGGCGTTACAATCATAAACCCTATTGGAAAGGTTATTCGACCCACCTCCTGACATGGGTCGCGTTGACTGTTTTCGCCAAGACCACAGCCATCGTGGTAGCTATGTGGAACGGCTAACAAAGCTGTTAAGAAATCGAATCGACAATATCTTTAGAAGCTTTAAGTATTGATCATTTGATATAATTTTTGAAGAGAGGAAAAAAACGTCTTTTATTATGTATATTTATATTCCGAATCTCACTTTTTAAATACAAAGACAGATAATAAAAACAACAACTTATCAAAAACTATGGTACAAAACATGGAGGTTCTACTTCGAACATCTTCCAAACACAAACAGGGCGTTCCATCAGGGACTCACAACGACCACGTTCACGACCGCGATTTTTGCCGTTCCACTTGCTTGCGGACTTTACAATCCTAAAAGCTAGTGGAACGGGTTATGGGGCGTTGATGTCATTAATGTCATACGCAAATGTCATTGGTTGATATGAAAATCGCGCCTTTTTCAATGTGTAGGGTTGACTAATTTATGTTAAAAATATATAGCTATTTATACAAAATGTCATTAATGGGTCAATTGGGTATCGGCTACTTCATCGCGGTAATAATTTAGAAGAAAGCAATTCGCCTAGCTCAGTTGAAGAGTGGACGTTAAGTTTATAAAACGTAATACTAAATAACGTGATCTCAGGCCACGTATTACACAATATAAAAATATAGTTGATCGTTATTCAGATGAAGAATTTAAAAGCCACTTTAGACTTTCAAGAAATATATTGAATTATCTATTATCTATTTATCTATAGTTCTGAATTCTGAGTTATAACTCTTTCGTATAATTCTGCAGCAAAAGCTATGTCTACAAACAATGAATTTCTCATTAATTATATAATTATATTCAAGTCAACAATAATGAAAACTGATTAGAAATAAATTATGTAAATAAATGTTAATAACAAATAAAGGAAAATGATAGATAGCTGTTCAAAATACATTAAAATTAATTTTACAAAATTAATAAAGAAAGATATTTTTTCATTCGCCATCTTTTTTCAAAATTCGCGCCTTTGTCAATATATTGACAAGCGAGAATTAATGCTCTGTGGTCAACGCCCACTTCGACCCACCTTTTGACATGGGTTGTTGCGGGCGTTGTGTGATCGAAAATGATGACGTCATTAGTGACTTTTCGCCACGACCGCAACGCTCGCGGTCGCCTTGTGGAACGGCTAACTGAGCATTTTGGGCGTTGTGCGTTACTGGTGGAACGCCCTAAAAGAAAGGTTTAATTTCGAACAGAAGCATTTTGGGCGTTGTGATCTACTAGTGGAACGCGCTGAATGTGTCATTTCCTCAGTCTACGTAAAGCTCAGCTGAATTGTAAGTTATCTTCTTCTTGTCAACTCGACAGGCCACATTTGACTACAAAATTCACATTTCTCATTAAAACACATAATTACTACTCAAAAATATAAACATCGTACAACTGTTCTTCATTTTCCAGTAGTTTCATACACAGAAAATAAAACTGCAACAGCACGACGTCCCCTTTCAGTTCCCGCCAAAAACTACTTGCTAATTATATATTAATGAATATGTTTTTTGGGTGAGAACTTGATGTTTTGCTGTGCAATTTTATATGCTTAAAATGTTCTTATGTTGTCTAATAAAAGCGAGAAAGTAAGTAACGGTCCATAAAACGACAAACAGATCAGTTCCTACTTTTACTGTTTAATGTGACTACTGTAAATTGTTTATTTCATGTGTATGTGGTGAACAAGAAAGTGTTTTCGTTTAGTTTTTATGGTAGGAGTTCAGCAGACAGGCAGGCACAGTGGACCGTCTCCACCTACGGTCTTCAATGTATTCTATTCTATTTAATATTTACAGATAACATGTAAATGCTAATGTAAGAATTCGCTCTAAAATATTTTTTATTTTACTTTAGTTAGGTTTATGGCTTAGCAGCTAGGCTTTTAAGCCAGATCTTAGTTTACAAAATAGTTTCTTCATTTTATTATGCTTATGTGTAATACAACAGCTGAACTATAGGTAAGCAGCTAGTGCCATTCAACGGAGTTCTTGTGACAACTCAAAAGGCCACATTTGACTATACAGTTCATATTTCTCACAAAACACATAATCACTACTCAAAAACTATCAATATCCTACAACTATTCTTCATTTTAGAGTAATTTTACACATTTTTAGAAAATAAAACTGCACAGCACAACATCTCCTTTCAGTTCCCGCTAAAAACTCTCGCTCTAAAATATGACGTATTTGGCCATAGTCAATAAATATAATAATATCGCAGGTAAAGCAGTGAGGTAAGATTATTATGCAGATACGAAAATTAAAAATAAACTTTGTTTAGAATTCACAATTTATTTTAGGATCTTTGTTACCTTGAGTAAATGGATTAAATTTAAAATTAGTTTTTAAAAACATCCGGCATTACTAATTATAGACAAATCCTTTATTTAGAAATCTATACAGGTAAATAAAATATTGAATTGTCTGTTTGTAATGTCAACATAACGTCATTTTAAAAAAGCAATTTTAACATTTTTGCATGTGTGAAAGTCTATTCTATCCGTTCAGGAACGACGAAAGAATTCAATTTCCTGCGGCCGGGAGGCCTGTCGTAAGAGGCGACAAAAAATCCACAGACAGGTGATAAGGCATTTACCCGACTGGATGGCTACCACTCCTGGTCTAATGTATGTCGCCATAACAACCTTGAGTTGTGTTCCGGCATTAGTGACCAGGTTCCAGTGGCTCTTCAGAGAGCAGTAGCTCATTTGTAGCACTTTTGGTGTTACAAATCTCCATACGCGATGGTAACCGCTTTCCATCAAATGGGCCGTCTGCCTGTCTGCTGAACTCCTGCAATAAAAAAAAAAACATGTTCCGGCTAATCTTATAAGGCTTAATTTGGGCTACTTTTTTTCTTTATAAGTTTTGTTTTGGGGTTCGCGAAAGAAATATCCACGCGGACAAAATCGCGGGCATAGCTAGTACGATATAAATACAGAGCAAAAATAAGCTTGTAATAATAATACTAAATCGCATAACATCAAGAAGTCTAAGATCAGGACATCAAGATTATGTTTTACAATTTCAATTTCCTTATAAAGCGTCGTAAATCCGCTATTAAGTAATCCAGTGTCAGAAATCGGAGTAAATTTTGCTTCCCACGGCCCGCGTCTTATTTTTTGCTACAACCACGGAATGGAAGCGTAGGCAGAACAATTTCGTGATCTATATTTCGTAGTTCGTTTTCTTGATAAATATAGAAATGAACAAAGCATATTTGGAACCGCAAGAAACGCCGGTACGGCGTTGTAGTTGTTGAGGGTTCCTTTATTCTTATACTACAAATATAATAATAATTAATAACTCTTTTGTTTTGTGGCGGGACTTGTGTGTTTTTGTCAGAATCTGGTGTTGCCTGATATGCTGTCTGTCTCAGTGTTGTCAGTTTTAAAATTTTATAGGTGCGTTCAATGACGCCACACATATATGGTTATAATTTTAAATGGACTTAAATGTTTTATCCACAGTTTCAAGTTTAATGGGTTCGTAATAGAAAAACAACTGTATAATATTTCCGAACATAATTATATTTCCTTTAGCATAATACGTAACAAAACACTTAGCATGGCTTTTACTTACATTTTGGTAAGCGGTTCACAATGTAGTGAACTCACAACTTAATCGTGAACTCTTTATCTATTTTACCTTCAAATTTCACTATAAAAGATATTTAATACAGTTACAGAAAGAAGACCCTAGATATGTATATAATAATTAATTTTAATTTTTCTTAACACTCTATTACTTATTATCTATACATTAATAAAATTGTAGAGGTCGAATTTCTGTACAACGAAAAAAATTCTAAAAACCGAGTCAGGGGGATGTAAGAAGTGAAATAGAACTAATTTAGATTTTATTCGAATTTTTTGTTTCTCTGTTTGTCTGTCTGTTTGTATCGGCTAATCTCCGAAACGACTGGACCGATTTACATGAAATTTTGTATGGTGATAGCTTATATCCCTGGTCAACATATAGGCTACTTTTGATCCCTAAAAATTAAATAGTTCCCGTGGGATAGTTAAAAAGTTTTAATTACTTAAACAGATTATAACAGGCTAAAAGTAATTTCTCTGCAACGTTACATAATAGAAGCGGATATTTTGACAGGGTGTGGTGTCAGTGAGAGAGTTTTGTCTTATGTATATATAATATATAAAGCAGATAAGTTTGTTTGTTTGCTTGAACGCGCTAATCTCAGGAACTACTGATCTGATTTGAATTTTTTTTTTCTGTGTTAGATAGCCAATTTGTCGAGGAAGTTTATAGGTTATAAACCATCACGCTCAGAGCAAGAGGAGCGGAGCACCAATGAAGAAACTTTCAAAATCACGGGGTTTTTTTAACTTACTTTTTTTAAAACTATTCCACGCGAACGAAGTCGCGGGCAGAAGCTAGTAGTAAATATTCTAAATATTGCAGCGTTCGGAAGACATGATGTTATTCTTAAACTCTTCATATCGCAGAACATTTTTGGTATTCTATGGATAGAGTGCTAAGATTTTAGATAAAAGAAAAATGCTTGCCACAGATATGAATGAAGGCAGTCAATAGACTCGAAACTAGCTTGAGTTATTGTTGCCAGCTCAAAAGTATGCCTATTTCACGTAATAACATTGCCAAAGCGACGGTCAGCCGGACGCGTACGGCCTTGCATTGTCACGGCGTATTTGCGATTTGCTTTGTCGTGATCAGAATTACTGTTCGACGCAAAAGGGATTTTTGGCTGTACACCAAAAACTTTACGTGATCGCTTTAGAATTCTTAGCAAGGGTGTATATATTTACAGCGAGCTTAGGGGTTGGTAAAGATGGCAATTGAGCAGAGCCTTGCACTTGCAGGGGTTTCACGCCCTTTTCTGAAATATAATCATGGACACTCTAACGCTCGGGGACAATAGTAGGGTAGTGCTGGATTCTTAGTGAAGATATGCTCGGACCTACCAACTAAAACACCTTTTTAACCCATCTTGACGCCGTATGTCAGGACCTCTGGAACCAAAGACACATCCGATGGTTCTGACGGCGACGGCTCATAGAGCCTATCTTGCATAGAGTAGAACGTTGATCCACCACCATTATCAATCATTTGCGCATGCGAACTTAGCGCCATCTTTAGACCGGTATCTGAATGATAAGTGGGGATTCTTATCGTTCATGGCTATTGTCAGGGCGGGAGGGATTGGTGCAACAATAATTTGTTTTTTAAAAAGGTTTTTAAATACATGCTTTTGGGTTCCTGGATATCATGTAGCAGCAAAGTGCTAGCCAAGACAAGTAAAACGAACCCAAACACGACGGGTCTATCTTTTTTATTACATGAGTTCCTATGGCCACATTCCAACTCCATCATCAGATCAGCTTCACGTTACCATATTATTGTATTGTCACGATATACATATGGGTAAAAAATTTCATCTTAATTGAAAACTGGAAAGTTGGTCAAATTTAACTTGCAAGATTCCACCCGAACTTACATACATACATACATACATAGGTACATCCATTGTACCTATGTATGTATGTATGGATGTAATAAAATGTGTAAGATGTTTGCTCCGTGCAGGAACGGAGAAAGAATACAATTTCCTGCGGCCGGGCGGCCTGTCGTAAGAGGCGACAAAACAACCCACAGCCAGGTGGTAGGGCATTTGCCCAACTGGATGGCTACCACCCCTGGTCTAAAGTATGACGCCATAACAACCTTGAGTTGTGTTCCGGCATTAGTGGACCAGGTTCCAGTCTCCTTTAAGAGGGCAGCAGCGCATTTGTAGCATCTTTGGTGTTGCAAATGTCCATAGGCGATGGTAACCGCTCTTCATCAAGTGGGCCGTCTGCCTGTCTGCTGACCTCCTGCAATAAAAAAAGCTTGTTAAATTCCACAAAGCACAAGGGCATGACAAAGTTTTACCACCCAGGGCCACGCAATGTCTAAGGATGAGTCCTATATATTTTTTGCACAAGTCTGTCATTGAAGTAAACTTTAGTACTCTGACTCGTGGGAAAGGTGTTTTTTTCTGGCTTAAAAGGTTAATTACTGCATCCGGATACTAATGAAAACTATGACCTATCCTTTAAGTGTAATAGTACGTTAAAAGATTGATAGTTTGTTGTTATTGATATGGATCTATTGCAGAACTTCTGCCATGGTCGCTAACAGAATTCGTCGTCAGCCCTTCGCAGTCCACTGCTGGACGTAGGCTCCCCCAAGACAACGACGGAAAACATTCTGTTACACAACTTCTGGTTCAGTTTTCTCTTCTTGACCATTTTTTTAAATAATTTCTGTAATGAACATAACACTCTGTCATAATAAAATAAACCGGATATGTCGTTGTAATAGCTACGCGTGGAACTTTATACGGCTTGTATTACGTTTGTTATGAGCTCCCAGTTTTCGTTTCACTTTCACTGTATTAGTCAAGGTCATGTTGTTGTATTATAGATTTGGAACTTGGTAAGCTTATACTTATAGGTCAGTTATATTCAGCACCGGATCTTGAAAATTTTCGAGGGGGGGGGGGGGCAAATAATAAATATATTTTTACTTTAATCATCATCATAATATTAACCGTCAAATGTCCACTGGCGGACAAGTGTTTTTTTTTTTTTTTTTTTTTTTTTTTTTTTTTTTTTTTTTTTTTTTTTTTTTTTTTTTTTTTTTTTTTTTTGAGGCGAGGGAAAATGACTAACCGATTTACGCACTCTCTGGGCCGTCACTAGGAAACGGCACGAATCCACGGGGGGCGGTAACGCTAGCAATTGTATGCTCTACTTGCGCTCTGTCCGCTATGGACTACACAGTGGAGTGTGGAGACTCCGAGTGATGCCGCACGGGCGAGCAACCTCAATACCCACTAAAAACCCCCTCCTCCCTTCGCGGCCCTGCGCTTTGATGTGAAGGAAAGACTGAGATGTAGAACATAGTTACGTAGCAGTCGATCCAGCGCATAAAGTGCTGAAGTGTGCCCTGGGAGAACACACTCCACTACGAAACGGGGGTAGTTGTTAAGTCCCTTGCTTTACCTAGTAGCTAAGGGCCCCCATCGTTCCGGATCCTACCTCAGGGAGGGAAGTAATGCGCGTACCTGCCTCTCCGGGTGCCCTAGGACTTCGCTCCCTATCCCTTTCTGCGGCCTCTTTCAGAGACATAACTGCCTCACAAAAAGAAACCGCAGTATCCCAGCGGTCGTCGCTCTGCAACATGGCCGTTACCAAGTCGCCGAGCGATCGGACGGCTCCTAACTTTGTCTCGAGCTCGAAACGCTGCGGCGCCCAGGCAGCGCACTCGACAAGCGTATGAAACGCCGTATCGGGTGCGCCACACTGTCGGCAATCCGGAGAAGGCAAGCAGCCCACAATGCGAAACAGATACTGATCGAAACAACCGTGTCCGGTCAGTATCTGCGTCGTCCTGAAGGTGAGGGTACCGCTAGTGCGGTTAACCCATTCCTCCAGTTGTGGCCTGATTGCGTCCACCGTAAAGCCGCCGGCCGCAGGGTGTTCGAGGTCACGAGACCAGTCGACGAGGCAGGAAGCGGTTTCCCGCTTCCTGACCGTCTCTATCTCGACTTGACAGAAGGTCAGTCCTCTAGCTAGGGCATCCTGCTGGGTACGACGAACCCTGGACAGGACGTCTGCCTGGAGAGGCCAGGGCAGCTCGCCTGCCAAGAGTGTCGCCGCCGTCCAAGACACTGTACGATACCCCCGTATGGTTCTCACGGCCAGAACCCGCTGCGCCCGGTGCAGCAGGGTTCGATTGTGGCGGTGAAGCGAATCGAACCAGACGGGGGCACCGTAAAGGGCCATACTCCTCAGGATGCCAGAATATAGTTTCCGCGTCGCGCCCCCCGGCCCCCCCACGTTGGGAAGAAGCCTTGAGAGTGCGCCCGCGGAACTCACAAGTTTGGGAACTAACTGCTCAAAATGCGCTTTGAACAGCCATTTCCCGTCTAAGACTAGCCCAAGATATTTCATCTTGGGCCCTACGCTAATCGCCACCCCCTGGACTGTAACGGACAGATCCGGGGGTGGATTACGAAACTTCCTATGGAACATGATGGCCTCCGTTTTCGCGGGGGAGACCCTCAAGCCCAGCCTAGCTATTCTATCTACGACTATCGCCAACCCGTCGTTGGCGACGTCCACGGACTCCGCGAATGACGCGGCGCGTGCCGTGAGTAGGGTGTCGTCCGCAAAGCAGATCAGCCCCACCCCGGGCCGGACCGTCACCCGAAGGATCCAGTCGTCTATGCTTTTTAACTTATGACTACGCGCCCCGCGAAACGTACAGTAAACTCTATATAACGACACTAAAGTGACTGTGCATTTTATGGCGTTATAGAGAGTTGTCGTTATTTTGTTTGATATCTTTTGCTGCACCAGTAATTTTGTTGTATGTTTTACTTATTTTATTCATATTGAACGATGTTGACGTATCTTGGTGATAAAGGAAGTACGTAGAAATTTCAGTATTTGTGTTTTCTTAGAAATTTCAGTATGCATGATCCCAACAGTCGAGTTAATCACGGACTATGACAATAAAGCGACAAAAGAACGTACACAGCTGCACAGTGTTACTAATTTTGGCACCTTAAAAGTACTTTTTGTTACTTAATTGTTGTCGTTATTGAGAGTGGGTGTAATACTACATAGAGTGTATCGTTGTACGGAAAGCAACACCAAAGGTGCTACAAACGTGCTGCTGCTCTCTTAAGGTAGACTGGAACCTGGTTACTAATGCCGTAACAAAACTCAAGGGTTTTATGGCGACATACTTTAGACCAGGGGTGGTAGACTTCCAGTCGCGCAAATGCCCACCTGGTAAAAGGTTAAGTAGACAGTGAGTTTAAAGGCAGATGCTCCGAATGCATCCTGGATTTAACGCTAGAATGATGAGATGATAGACCGTCTGCCAGTGTTCCTACACATAAGCATCAAAAAATATAACCTATAGCATGACACTGCTAAACAATTTGGTTTCCAACAAAGTATTAGATAAGCCTATTACTATTATTTAGCTCATTACATCATAGACTTAAAGTCAAAATAACGTATACGTATTTTTCTGCAACTTTCTTACAAAATGAACGTGCGTACGCGCAGCGCATTCGAAACGCAGCACCCATTCTTCGAGGACGAATTCCGAACAAACAGAATTGCTAAACAATTCAATGGCTTTTTTATACGTGTTAAAGACGTTTGGGTATTGACACAATTCAAAATAATAATGTTCACTATGGTCGAGTGCCAAAGCCTTTGGCCGTTTACGCTTACCCAAAAGACGCGGTTTCGATTCCTGGTTTGGTTGATTTCACAAAATCGAACTTTCATTTCTTTACTATGAACCGGGAAACCCCAAAGTTATATAAATTTTAGCAACTAGCAGCTAATTAATGTAATGTAATATTGGGAGAAAGTAAACAAGAAATAAATAAAGCACGACATACTACCAAACCCTGACCCTTTCATTCACCCAAGTCACACAAACACCCATGCATTCAATAACCCACCCTCTCACCCATCCAAACTCCCCCTTACCAAAACTCACTAGCAGTGGAAATTTATTTACCCCGATAAATAAGTAGGAATAATATATAAGTAAATGTTTAAGTTTCTCTACAAACATAAAAATAAATAGTATTATACTCGGGCAATCTGGTTCACCCGGGTAAAAAAAACTCGAGAGTTCTTTTTTTACACGCTTCCCTAGCCTAAATTTTGAACCCATATCTAGCAGAATCTGTCCCATTTTCCGAGATAAAAATTATTTATGTTCATCATCACCTCAATAACGAAAAAATTCAAAATAGCATAAAACGTAATTTCCAGAAAATTTGGTTTCAACAAATAACAATTTTTACGAACTGTAGATAGATAGAATTAATAGTAATCGAAATATCTTAACGGATTTTAATGAAAATTTCAGAAATTTAGCATAATATTTGCATAATTATATTTTATTTTAATGTCTTGCAGAGTTATTAGAATTATAAGAATAAAATCCAAAACCAAAGCGAATAAAGTAGCTTAGTTAGTTTTAAACAAAACTAATAAGTAAGTTGTTAGGCTTCTTTAAAAACCTTAAAGAATCCTATAAATTACCTCTAACTCAATACGGTTAAGCGTGGCATTATATTTGATTTTTATTATTCGGGCCTTTCAGCCTCATTTCAGTAGGCGTTGTAGCCGTGATCATGGAAGACAAAGACGTCAAGTGTCAGTGTGTATTGCCGCCAACTTGTCCATTTTAAGTTTTGTTTATGGTCATTATTTACTCTATGGGAGCCTTATCTAATTTAACCATTCAGCATCTTAAGTAAATACTATGACTAATATCGTATAAAGGTTTTAAAAATAAAAATGCATAGTAGAACATTACCCTTGCAGTTCCCAGCAAGAAAACTTGATCCGCATTCGCTCAATGTTTTCCTACGAAAACTCCAAATTTTCTTTAATCGTAATAGTGTTGTAACAATTACACGTTACTTTACCGATTACTGATTACGAATAAGTTAGGTAATAACATTCTTGTAACTGTAAATTATAAATGAACTTACACGCTATGATAGTCAGAAGTGGCTAGTGTAACAGACTTGTCGTGTTATAATTAGTTATGTATTTAAAGTTGTTGATTTTTCTTAATTACCGGTTTATTGACGGTAACGCGCCAATTTTATGGTTCACATATTTTTTAAACAGAGTAATACATTTTCAGAACCAATGGACTGCGGCTGTATGATATTATTGTAGATTTTTTATACAGGAATCTGGATAGTTTGACAGTCATATCGACGGACACTTTATTATCTTATTACAAAACAACGAAGACGCGTAGATTTTTTACGGGTGTAACAAGTCACTGTTCAAATAATAATTGTAACTAGTGGTCGCCCGTGGTCGAAATTCGACCATACTAATTAATGTCTATAATACTGTAATCACAGATTTCCCCAGGGCTACACCTACACTGTTAATTTGACTTGAACAATAAACAAAAGAGTATATATGCGTATGAGTGTTAAATACATGGTAGTGTGTGTAATGTTTTTTACTTATTTAATGTACTTTTTATGTATAATTAAAAAAATAATATTAGTATTCGTCGCTTTTTCTCTATATAAACTATAAGGGTGGGTGGGTCAAACAGGGATGACTATGTCGAAAACGCTGAAGTACGTGTTTCTTAACTTCTTTCCAAAAGCTTGATCTTACTTAATTTATTTGCCTTAATTTGAGAAATTGATCACCCATAAATAAACAATCGCCTTAAATATTGTTTTCTGAGATTAAAATAGACGATGTCTCTCTTTCTCTGCAGGATACAATATGAGTATATAACAACACATTTGTTTTTCATAAGAGTAAAGCTCTCTCTACTCTATACTAGATATTCACTTGATACGATCCTAGTCTCATTTCCTTGTAACATGCACTTTAGTGCAGTAACTTTTTCTTGAAAGGTGGATAACTAGAAAGTAAAGAAGAAGTTAAAGAAGTAATAAGCATTTAAAAAAAAAAACTTATTAATTACCATTTCAATATTTAACTGGTTTGGTATAAAAATGTATACTATCCAGTTCTCTAAATACCGATAAACCCAAGCCTAGCAATGAGGTGTTAAAATGATATTGCAATGGTTTAATGTATATATCGTGCGAAGTCAACGAGAGCAAAATATTTCACAATTGCGTCATTGTGTTACCTACTGTAATTTTTTTCTTAATCCGTAAATTAGCCACCTTGAGAAGGTTTTATTGTAATGCAGATTAATTATAAAAAATCATGACAAGGTGGTCTACTCTTACTGTAAATTATCTTATAATGACTTTATTTATGTAACATTTTATATAAATAATAAATACTCTGTTACGGTTAGTATGTAAAAATGCAATATGATGCTATACTTGTTACATAATGACATAATTAATTTTAGTTTATATTACACATTAAAACAATTAAATTCTAAAGTCGTAACAGTTAATATTTAAAATGAATCTAGGACAGTTTTTACAGTTCGTAGGATATTATGCTGTACTTTACGGATGAGGTTAATTACGGTTTAGGAAGTATACTACGCAGCACTATGCTGTTCTAAATCCATACTTGTAAGTACAGCCCAAAACGTCCCACTGCTGGGCTTGCATTTTTAGGGGAAAAGGGACGAACAGTACACGCCACGCTTGTCTAAGGGCCTAATTACACTATCATATAAATATGATCTCATCTGTCAAATTCTATGATCATTGTTGTGGAATAAATACTTTTTGTTTAAATATCATAATACTGGTAGCTCGGTTTTTGATGTTATTAGAATTAAAAGAAAATCGACTTGGTTGTGATTCGAACGCAAGAAAAAAGTGGTGTTTTGTTTTCTCTAGTTCCATTTTAATTTAAATATATGTAATTTTGCATCGTTCGGGTCCATCACAATCATATTTATATGATGCTGTTTCATTTGTACACACACTTACGATCATATAAACGTCATACTTTATCAAGATCACAGACTACTGAGGAGATATTATTAAGATGGATAACGATTTAGCCGTGTTTTCCGTTGCTATGAGTGCGCTTTTATTAATTGCATGAAAAAGAAGATAAAAACGATAAAGAAAACAACAAGAAATAAAAGACGTATTTGAACCAGATCATAGGTAGCAAGGCGATCAGATAGAGAGGTCCACAACATCTTAATCCAAGAACTTAGATTGGAAGATAAGTCTTACAAGACATTCCAGTCGAAATGGTTTGTATGGAGTATTTGGTATTTAGAGTATGCGTGAGTGCATACATATGTGTGTATGTAATAATTTTGTTTAGGATAAGACATATATAAATAGACTTATAATATTGTTAAATTGTTTAATCCGTGCAGGAACGGAGAAAATGCACAATTCGCCGCAGGGGGTGGCCTGTCGTAAGAGGCGGCATTTGCCCGACTGGATGGCTACCACGCCTGGTCTAAAGTATGTCGCCATAACAACCTTGAGTTGTGTTCCAGCATTAGTGACTAGGTTCCAGTCTCCCTTAAGAGAGCAGCAGCGCATTTGTAGCACCTTTGGTGTTGCGTATGTCCATAGGCGATGGTAACCGCTGTCCATCAAGTGGGCAGTCTGCCTGTCTGGTGAACTCCAGCAATAAAAAAACGCACAGTCAAATTCAAAAGTTTTTATTCAAAATAAGTTCCAATGGTGAACACTTTATAATGGTCATACATATAAGTTTAAATTTAATTTTACTCAAACTTTTTTCAATAAATTTTATACAGAAGTATGTTATAGAATTACTTTTCGAAGAATTAATGGAGTTATAGCAAACAGTGTATACTCAGTAAGACAAAGACACAATAAAAGGTAGGATTTGATACAGTGACACATTTTCATAATTATATTGTTTATCTATATACGTCGTTACTTATAACAAACATGAACTAACAAGTGTTACTAAAGTTACTTTGAAGGTCAAGCTAGATACCGGATTTCCTTTGATTGACTGTTTGAGTTGTAATGGCCATACTTGTGAAAAATAAATTATAACAAATTGGACCTGTAATCAATTTGTCATCAAATGCATTTATTTTAACTTTATATTAATTTTATTGACGCTTTTGATTTTATACTCCTGAGACTGTGTCCAATTGGGACTTTCTCTGTTACTTATTTCTCTTCATAAATAGATAGACAGATAGATATCATCATCATTATAGATATATAGAGATATAATACTAGCTCCAAATGTACAGTTGATACTACATAGTTTTGGAGTTAGTAGAATCGGAAATAAGAATTTAGTTTTCAATATCGCAAATTTTGTAGACTTTCATGTGGTGATGCAATTGTTTTACTTATTTTTGAATCAAATAAATTATTTTATTATTATTAAGTACACAATAAAAATATTTAAACAAATTTGTCTTTGCTAAATTGCCAAGCAGTTTCTCGGCTACATTTGTAACTTATTCTCATTTTTAGATATGCCCATAGCTTCATCCACGCTTGACTTAAAATTCCCACTGGATTCCCGGGACCTAAAGTACTGCAGCATTTAAAAAAGAATGTAAGTTATCGTTTTAGCGTAAACTGTGTTGGAATAAGCCAGTTTTTATGCACCCGAATAACTTCGAAACGCTTCCGGGAAAATTATCACAAATTTTATTACATAAAATTTACTATCGATAAATTGTTTTATTTTTCAAGCTGGCCATTTTAAATAATTCCCAGAAAATTCATGCGGGATTCCCGGGATAAAAATATCGCAGATTCTTGGAATTTGCCGTCGAACAGCACAAACCGCATCGAAATCGGCCCAGTAGTTTTTACGTGAATCCCGAACAAAGAGACAACATCTCAAAAAATGCATCGGGTTTTCCAACGTTTATATAGTCTATTCCAGTTGTTTTTTTTTAAATTGGTTTAATGTAACAAGTACGGCGTGTTTAGTATTTTATACATTGAGATATATCATGATCTAATGTCTATTATTACTAGCTGTACCCGGCAGATGTTGTCCTGACCTTAAAAACTAAAAATCTTTCCTAGAATTATAGAGGGTCATGTCCTATATTAAGTGATAGTTCTTCCATGAGATGATTGTCGTCCGAATCAATGGAATAGGAAGCATATGATCCAGATTGATCGGCTATCGGGCGAAGTGAAAATGTAATTAATATTAAACCTTTGGTGGGGAGGTTATAAAGCTGTGTCCGAGGATACGCCACCATTCGCCGCGCGTTATTCCCGCGCAAGTGTATGTCTCGCGAGTGAAGTGACAGTTACTTTAAAATGGCGCCTAAAATTTACGTAAGTGTCAAATGTCAAATTTAAAAAAAGAATTGTGGTTTTAGAATGGACCCGATTTATAAAAGTGTTCGGATACATAAGTGTTTTTAATAATATGTGCTTTTTATAACGAGGTGGTTCAAAAACCACATTTCTTTGCATGTGATATTGTGTTGTGAAACATAACGGTTGATCATTGAAAAGTTCAAGCCAATTTGAAAGTTTACGTTGTTTGTTTGTATTTTAATGGGATTTTGATCGATTTTCAGATAATTTGAAAGTAAATTGGCTTGAATTTTTCTGGGACGTCACTCACTGAAGAGCTTTAACTTATTATTTCACTAGTTTTCGAGCGATGGATTCTTGTGCTATTTACGTGAATTACTGTAATAAATATTATCATATTTTTTATGATAATTTAATTGAATATCTCCATTAATTTTTCCATTGTAAGAACTTATAGATTTATAAAGCTTTTGATTGGCACATTAATGGCCGGTTCCTGTATCTTACCGACCGTTACATACAAGTAATATCAAACTTCAACCTATGGTAGAGCAAGTGAATGAATAGTGATATATAAGAAACCTGGCCAAAGAAAATAGGCATTTACATACAAACCGTTCTTGATAGTTTAATCTACTAAAATACAATTGAAAGTTAAATATAACCCCAATTAAATACTGTTTTTGAACTATAAAGTCTAGTTATAATTAAAACTTGACGGTTGACTAATTTATTTAAATTAGTTTTTTTACATAAATTAATTTTAAGCTCAGAATATTTTCCACACGGAAGTGGTTTTTTATCTGTTTCTTTTTGCTTTTGTGTTTTTAAATGTATTGTTGGTTTAACTTATTTTCCTTTTATACTACCTAATTTGTCGTGACGACTTTTTTATTCAATAATACATAATTCAGTCCAAAACCCCCAAACTTCAGGGTAATTGATGGTATACATGACACGTTTATTTAAGATGTTTTGGTACGTTTCACACTTCGGTAATCTCGATCTCAAGGTTGTCATGTTTTCCTACACACTCAGAACGTGGTATTTGCAATGGTATTTTTGTTTGCTTTAGGCAACACAGACGGGTACTCTGATATTAAGTGAGACTGAAATATTTACGTGTTTATGCATTTCATGAAGATATGCAGTTATGCGTCGTGGTGTCATGTTAAGTCGTGGTAGAGTAATAACTAGCGAATGCGTCCCAACTCAAAGGGCGCGGGTTCGATCCTGACTGGAACCATGCATCACTTAGTTAGGTTTCTCATCTAATGTGCATATTGTTGCAATTGCCACGTGCTAAGAACGGTGAAGGAAAACATCGTGATGCAACCTGCACATCGAGATAACCGATGTGTCAAGCCTGTTGAGCTGCCTTGGACTAGCGTGGTGGGTATAGTGTCCGCTTCCCCTATAATTGGAGGCCCGTGTCCAGCAGTGGGACATTTATGGGCTGATATTGCATATATGCAGTAATGCACTTTATGTTACAAAAATTGTGTAACTGATGCATGCTATCTTACAGGATTTGAACCTACATTGTTAAATTAAAGTGGAGGATAAAGAAATCTAGTGAGACGCACAAATTCTGGAGACCTAGAATAGAATAGCATAGATTATACTTTATTGCGTAACATACATACATATACACATGCAGTTCACGAACATTAAGTATAGAAAGCAATAGACGGTCCTTCCATTGAAATCAATTTCTTCCAGACTTAGGATGGATTAGAAAACTTTGTGTGACATGTGGGTTTTGAAATATAATTCAAGCTTTAATAACATTATTATATAATAAATTAGCTGACCTGTGCCCACTTCGCTGAGCATCAGAAAAATATTTAACAATACTTATTAATAACCACAATCAAATATACCCTATCTCATTAAGGAATAATGTAGCTTTCGACTGATGAAAGAACTTTCAAAATCGGTTTAGCAGATCCAGAGATTACATTTCACAGAGATCTTTATAATATTAGTATAGACATAGTGGCCATTTTTATGTGCCTGTGGTCTCTAGAGACATACATTATATATACTACATATATATTCAATATTGTATATATATATATTTTTGTATATATATTTTTAGAATATTAATGAATAAATAAATGTAAGAATCTGTAAAAAAAAAAAAAGTATTTATAATATATATTTAATAATGTTTTTTTTATATTCAATATATACTACATTTTTAAAAATATTTTGTTAAAACTCCATTCATTCTTTGAAAAGGAATTGTAATCAGCCAAATTGATATTTTTCATAAACATATCTTTCTATTACAGCCAATTATTCTATTCTAAATACAGCCTATATTTGCCCTCGGCTTGAGCTTTGAAAGGATAACGTAGTGTGGACCGTTAACCCGCCCGCTGCACTCTGGCCGGTCGTACTGACTTTGTGAGTTCTGTATAATTTTTTACCTCTATCTGGCGGTCCATGCCATGCCTTCCAATGTCTTGATGTCCAGAACCTATAACTTAATAACTTTATTTTTATTTTAGACTAGCATTTGCCCGCGACTCCACTTTGGGCAGGTAACAAAGATTATATTTATTTCGCGAATATTTAAAATCGAAGAGTATTTTCTGCAGGGAAATTGACTATGTGTCTATATACTCTGTTTACTACGTTTTGAATTCCTTCGCCTATCCACTTCTCACAATTTGCGCTCAGATACATATCGTAGACTCCTGACCTGCACACACTCCATCCTTTTATGATAACTGTTTTACAGTGCAGGCTGTCAAACTATGGATAATTATGTTTAACATATTAAACATTTACTGAGAAGTAAGTCATCTTTCAAGTTCTAGGCAAAAAACAATATGCGTTTCTCTTAAACATTGATAATCTAACTGATGGGAAATGGGAAGAAGATATTACATCATAATAAGTCCACTCAATGAATAATCTAACACCAATGACACATGCAAAATGACGGGCGACGACATTACGAGCGTCGAAAGTGAAAACTCGACGAAAGCGAAGGCGCGCGCGCAGCGGAAAGTGAAATTAAAATCGTACAGGAAATAAAGACGTCAATGTGGGAACGGACAGACCGAGACATGTGCATACGTGATTAGAGTAGATACAAATACAATATTAGACGTTTTACCGTGGTAGCTTGTCTAGAATACAACATGAGAGAGCACGGGATTCCATGTGAGATAAAATTTAAAAAAAGTGTCTTTTCAGTATATATTACGAGCGTAATATAAGTCATGGTAGCGTAAAGACTAGTGCCATTGCCAGGCCAGAAATTATCTTCTCTTATATATAAAAATGAATGTTTGTCTGTATGTTTTTTATAGAATCGTAAATTATACATTTGATCATGTCTATATGATCTTTAGGAAAGTTGTTATGCCAGGGGTTTCTGAGTTCGTTTACAATTGGACACGGTAAGTGGCGCTGCTGTCGGCATATCGATTGAGGCTTTTCCGGGCAGGGAGACGTCTGCCGCGACAGCTAGTAATATATAAGAAAAATTGACAATGACGTTTTCTAGTTTCCGTTGCTCATTTAAGAGGTAATTCTTTAAGTTCTTGCGACAAGTGATAGTTGAGTGATTTAATTATCTTAAAGGTGGTGGTATATTGTTCCAATCTAAAAGTACTTACATTATGTATAAAAAATGTAGTCGTGGTAGCGTAATGGCTAGCGCACGCGTCCCAAACTCAAAAGGCGCGGGTTCGATCCCAGCCGGAGCGCATGCACCACTTAGGCAGCTTTCTGATCTAATTTGCATATGGTTACAATTACCACGTGCTAACAACGGTAAAGGAAAACATCGTGATGAAACCTACACATCGAGAAAACTAATGTGTCAAACTTGCCAAAACAAATATTGAAGCAAAATTTGTGCGAGAAGGCTTATAAGACGACTGCACTGATAATTCAAGCAGAAATTCCTACGGCTTGGATGTCTGTCGTAAGAGGCAACAAAACAATCCACAGCTAGGTTGTAGGTTATTTGCCCGTCTGGATGGCTACCACCCTTGATCTAGAGTCATCATCATCCTCCGATCGTCAAATCTCGGTTGCGTTTGAAGCGAACACTTGACGCAGAGGATCCGCTTTCTTACTTTTTCTTCTGCACTTCGCGCGATCTTCGGCATCCCTTGTATTCACAACTGGTGCGCATGGCGTCCTTCACAACGACAGACATTCTTGTCGTATCTATAGAGGAGACCTCAATTTACAAAACAAGGGTCACTAGTTGATATTTTACATTCAGAATATACAAAGTTTCTTAAAATCTTGTACCGGTATCTTACAAAACCTCTGAATGACACACCGCTGTAAATTCAAGGCCAGTTATAATAATTGTAAAATTGCAAAGCGAGTTGCACAGATCAGACGGGTGATAACGTACTCTGGTATTACTTGATCTTGATATATTCTTATTGTTAAAGTTATGATATTTATCATTGTAATCTTATAGTGTAATTTTGGCACGTTTGGATCACTAGATTTCATCTATAGTAATAAATATTGTAAAGAGGAAAAATTTGTATTTTTGTATGTTTGTAACGAATAAAATCAAAAACGACTGGTCTGATTTCAAAAATTCTTTCACCAATAGAATGCTCCATTACCCCAGATTAATATAGGCTATATTCATTACTAGAAAAAAATATGGATCCCTACTTCAATAATGTAACCAAAGGTGTGATAAATTAGTGTTTGAGTGTATCCCTAGCATAGTTTATATTTACAATTAGACCCGGTAGGTGGCGCTGGAATCGGGTTGTAGACTTATTTTTCCGGTTCCGCTAGAGGCTGCTGATCGCGAGACATATTCTTGCTATATACTTAGTGTAATACACATTTGTTTTTATTAATTTAAACAGTTCTATTTCAGGTAAAGTAAATTTCCGACACTATATTTTCAACGTTTATTCTGGTCTGGTTGTTACAAGGTTTACAGAGATGATCATTGTATGTACAACGTTATGTATAGATAGATCGATAATACTTTATTGCTCACAATAAAGTATTATACAATACTTTTGGCAAAACGACAGGCGGCCTTATAGCTAAGAGCGGTCTCTTCCAGGCAACCTAGCTTAAAAGAAATTCTTAACTAATCTGGAGATGTAGTTGGAGCAGAAAGAAAATAGGACTGTACAATTTAAATATACATCTAACACTAATTTATAAATTTAATACATAAATATAGTCCGCAAGAGTTAACTTGAGACCTGAGCAGAATGTGCGCTCTCCTCCCGACCCCCGTCTTCTTACTGCTCCTGCTATCGACACGTACGATCGAGTTAGTATCTCGCGCTTACGTCATCCGAGCGAAGTCTCAAGTAAACTCTTGCGGGTTGTAGATCCAGACACATTTATGTTTATATATTTCGCGTTATGTTTAATATATATATATATATATATATATGTATATGTAATAATTCTATAAAATGAATTTTGGAAAACTGCTGGACCGAATAAGCCCCCGTGAGGTTTTACTCATTTTTAAATTTTTCATTGTACAGACTTCTCATCCCCAATATGTTTGTTATATTACAGGTATTTAGATAGATTAATTTAATTATAAATCAACTTGAAAAAGTCTGGAAGCTACTTACAAAGTAACTTATTAAGAAGAGGTACTTCAAATCTCAGATGACATCTCGTGAACCGTGGGAACAATTATTTAACAGCGAAACTGAGCAAAAACGTATTTAATGTGTGTGTGTACTTGAATAAAACAATTAAAGTGTGTAACTGTTTGTGTGAACGAGACCTATGCATTCATTCGATATACCTAATTGCGGCGACGAAGGTTGGCCAATTATTCATGCTTTACAGCATCAATGTTATATAATATCATACCAAGAATTACTCGTTTCAATCCAATGAGTCTACTTTTGCACATGCAAATGTATTCATATTTATTGTCTGAGTTTCATTAACTATAAAGAGTTGTCATTCATTCACTTTTAACCGACTTCGAAATGAGGATTTTGTATGTTCGATGCGGAATAGTTGTCATTTGGTCCCCTTAAAAATTTACATACTTTGGCCCAGTAGTTTTCGTTTTATGAACATTTTTTCCGTTCCCGTTTCTTGGAACCTATTTTTTAAGGCGCGCGGTACCTTTCGTTGGCCTACGCATAGCTAGACACTAAAAAGTAACAAATAAAAAAAACTTCGTTTATAAAAAAACCGACTACAAAATTAAAAGTAGTACAAAATAGACTATAAATAAATAATAGACATAAAAAATATAAATATAAATAGACATGTCATGGGACCGTTAATATACAAAAAACTACCGAGTAGGATAACGGAGTCACCATCCGTCAGCTTATTTAAAACACGGCTCAGGAAATGGTTAGTCGAGCACACCTTCTATAATCATGAGGAGTTCATATCCTATGATATGCTATAATTTTAATTTTATTTATACATACATACATAACTTCACGCCAGGTCCCTTGCGGGGTAGGCACGAACAACAGAGCGCCACACAGGCCCATTCTTACACACCTCACTTGCTTCTTTGACATTATGACTATATCATTTTAATTTTATTATTAACTGATGTAGAAATTGACGTGTAACTTTGTTATGAATAAATGATTTCTGATTTAGAAATAACTTATTTCTAAAGCTATTTTCAATTCTAATATCTTATTTTTAATATTATATTATCTAAAATATCTTGAAGTCGGTGCAAAGTAAAACACAAAAAATACTAATTTTGAATTACTAAGCACCGACTTCAAGTTTTTACATAATACATATTAAAAATAAGACATAATTAAAAATAGCTTTAGAAATAAGTTATTTTATACTATTTAGTTTTTGAAGTCGGTTTTTTTAAACGAGGTTTTTTTCGCGGGTAAGGCCACTTTTTTGCTGTCCATTTAATACCGGAAATCAGGTTCAGTATCGTATATCGATATGATATGATAATGTAATCGGTCATGTTGAATAAAAAGTGTGTCGACCTTATTTTTGACTGCAGATTTCGAGCGAGATTTATTATGTCGTTTATTATAATGTTTTTGTTTTAACTATTATAATATATTAGCTGTTATTGTGTAACGTTGTTAGCAAATTAGCTTCCGATGTATATTTTAAAAACGAAACTGGGTTATTCGCGTATTATTTCTACGCAACGAATGTTAGATACTAACCGGAATGGCGTATTATAAAAATTAATTACAATAAAAAGTGACGAATATGTATGTTTTTCTATTAGAAGTTAATTGAAATCTATTAATGCCTTTTAAGATCATATAGTGGTATAAAATAATGTATTTTGTAATCATTTGTGTCCCACCGACATTCGTCGGATTCTAGTTAATCTTTGTTTAATTCATTTTATTTTAATTTAAAGCGTAGTAGATGTTTTATCTATTTATTCAATTATTGTAGTCGCTTACATATTATAGCTAGAATTTGTTTATTTACGTATCTGTATGTATCTACTATTATTATAATAATACGTGAAGCAAAAGCTTTGTACCCCTGTTTACGAAAATTGCGCGGACGAAGCAGTATGAAATTTCGCACACTCATAGTTTTTATAGAGGAGTACAGAATGCTACAATTTTTTAAAATTTTGCATAAATAGATACATTAAACATTACACACACTACCATGGATTTTACACACACACACGCATATACTCTTTTGTTTATTGTTAAAATCAAATTATAAGTCTAGCCTTGGCGTAATATGTGATTATAGCACATCTTTGACAAGAAAACTTTAATAATGTTCAAACTTATAATTTAAATTAATTATTATGGTCGAATTTCGACCACTGGGCGACCACTAGTAGTCTGTCAATCTTTATAATTACTTAGATATGAGTATTAGAAAAGTTCATTATTATAATACATGATTACGTTATCGAGTAACGTGTCCAGTAGTTTGAAAGCGCAATAATAATAATAATGCCAAAGCCCTCGACCTGCCGCCACTTATGTCGGCAACTAATTGTCGGCGGATTAGTTGACAGCTTCACTCGAGATGACGAACAGAAAATATAGGACGTCACTATGGCTTGAGTGTCGTAGGAACTGAGTGCTTGCATACGCAAATCGCCGACATGTCGCCAATATGTCGGCAGGCGACACACGCGGACGCATGTTTCCGACAGTTTCATATACGCTGTCGGGTTGTGTCAGCGGCTTTGGTGTGTACTGCGTTTAACAGGGAGATATACATAACTTTAAAACTTATATTGTTGAGATCTAATCGTCTAGAATGCATCCCTGATTCTTTTTCTCCTTTTTTAAATCATTGTACAATCTTGAACATTGTAAAGATATTAATCTTATATATATAAATCTCATGTCACGATGTTTGTCCGCGATGGGCTCCTAAACTACTCAACCGATTTTAATCAAATTTGCACACCGTGTCCAGTTTGATCCAACTTGAAAGATAGGATAGTTTTTATACCGTTGGAACCGGTAGGTGGCGCTGAGATCGGGTTTTAGAATCCTCTTAACAACGGGGAGCGATTTTGTTTTTGTGTGTTTGAGTGGGTCCCCGGATGTTTTAAATCCACAATTGGAACCGGTAGGTGGCGCTGGGATAGGGTCATATTTTTTTCAGAGCAGGACAACGTCTGCTGGGGCCGCTAGTAGATTTATATAGCAGTATGCATTATGTATGTTCGTCTTAAAGGTCTTTTTAGCGTGGGAAAACATTTTCGCCTTGCAGGTGGGCTCGTTTGTGTTATTGCGAAAATATTTAAGTTAAAAATTGTGTGATTCTTTTTGTTCAACACTCTTTTATCACACTGCAATATTTGACGAGAAAACTATAGTCTTTATTGTTGTAAATTATAGTTCGGGGATCTCAGAACAGATATGCTTGTAGAATCGTATGAACTAAAAATTATTTTTAAGATTCTGTAGACTTTGGCTAATACTAGAATTATTTTCATTTTTTTTGTCAATGTAATTCTATAATAATAATAATAAGCGAACCTGCAGCTCAATGCGACGGGCAGGCGCCATAGTCCCCGTACTCCCAGACCCCCAGTACCACTAGCAGTTCACCCCTATAGCTCTGTACTTTTTGTTCTCATTTCCCACAATAGTCCTATACCGGGCGGGTCTTGTCCTTAGGTGCATTATTATATGGTGTAGACAGGGATAATTGCAGGTGAGTGTCACGCCACATTTACATTAAATTTGTCACGGGGTCTCTACGTGTTGGCCTTACCATGGCCCCACGCAAGCCCTCCAGAAGTCCGGGCCATTTTTATGGCCTTTACTCTCTAGAGACATACAATAGAATAACAATCGGCAGACAAACACCATTCTGTTTCGGCATTTTTAGCACCTTTGGAGTTGCAAATGTCCATGATGGTAACCGCTTTCCATCAAGTGGACCGTATGCCTGTCTATTGAACTCTTGCAATAAAAAATATACTTTAATCGCGGAAACTTAAGAAAATCTCAAACGCTGCTTTATTTTGTTGCGAAACAAGATACATGTTTAAAGACGACTGTCCTGCCTAATAATTTCCGCTCATGATTGAAGGATGGCTTCAACAAATAGTATCTGCAGCATTCGTATAGTAAAACCACTTAAGGTCATCGGTAGACAATAAATTCTCACTGCCACCAGCATTCCGTATCAAATTGATTTTCACATGATTCTTTCAAGTGTTTTACAATCAATTAGACAATTAAACGCGTTATTTTTCATTGTTTGTTTTCATTGAAGGCATTATACGGTATTATTTTATAGAAAGAAGGTACCAAAGAAAGGAAATTCAGAAAAGTATGTTTTTTTCATTAATTACTAGGAATGTTTATTTTACGTTTTAACGTCTTCAAGAGCGGTATTTTATTTGAATTTTATAATTCCGATGTTTCAGGCATTTCAGTAGCCGTGATCATATAAGACAAAGATCTCAAGTGACAATATATAACTTACATTCATACTTCCAAACGTCTGAATAATATCTGGGCACCTTACCCATAGCAGACGGTAATCTAGGTTCAGAATTCTACTTATAGTCTTGAGGGACTATGGGTAGAATACAATACAAATAAGTTAAAATTTCTTATATTGTATTAGAATATTTATAAATTTCTTCATTGTACTAGCTTATAATTTATGTAGACTTATAAGTATTTTACTTACATTCGTACTTATTTTGGAATAATCTTTTGAGTTTTAATTTGAACTCGAGTCGATCGAAGCCAAGTACACAAGTGCAATGTGAAAGACTGCGTGAACATACAAGTGACCTATAGGTACTGCGATCAAGCGAGAGCCGGTTTTGAGTCATTGCCTCGTTACAAGTGCATATACTTAAATATACTTCAGTATATTTGTATGCATGTACTTGATAATGATAAACAGACATTACAGAGTGATTAGATTAGTAGTGTATATATAGTTATAGACATAAGGCACACACTGCACATGCACTTCCTCACATCATCCATCAGTCACCATCAGCATGTAACAGATACACTCTACATTAGTATTAGTTTAGTATTAAAATTAGAATAAATTAATATCATAAGTTATTCGTAAGGCACACTAAATAACAAATAAGCGTGTATAAATTCTAAAAACTGGTTTTCCACATTAAATTGTAAAAAAGTACAGAACCTGAGTCCGTAGAATTGTTAAAAAAAATATTGTCGTGTTAACAATATTATAGCATTACTAATTATTAAACCTATAATAACTTATTTTAAACCGATGACTACCCCTATCCAGTATTATTGGAAGGGGCAGTCAAATCTAACTGCAACAGCCTACAGAAGCCTGTTGGTGGTGCCGCGCAGGCGAAGCGGAGTTATTGCAGACAATCGCCTTAAAGCCAAGGCGGGTCTCCGCAAACATCCCAGACGCACTACAGTGCCACGGCAGCCCCAACATCATTCTGAAAATGTTACTGTATTGTACTTACAAGGCATTGATAGCTCGTTGCGTATAGTCCACCCACAGGCCGCTCGGGTAATATGACTAACAATAAGCCTTGAAAAGACTAGTTTTGACTTCAACTGTGCTTCGCGCGAACCTGTGAACGACCATGTTGCTGCGAGCCGCCGACAGTCTACGTGTCCACTCTATATCCTGTTATCCCTAAGGTCACTCGTTATAATATAGCCCAAGTATTGGAATCTATCAAACATCTTAAGAGCTACGCCATTGAGAATTACGAGAGGAACATGGGTAAGTGAACGCTTCTGTGTTTTAAAAACGAATATTTCACTCTTCTTAGAGATGAATGTCAGCCCGTGCTCCTCTGCGTTTATCTCGCATATAGACAACTACGTCCTTATGTCAAGAAAATGAGCTCTACCACGTAACGTAACCTGGCTAACGATTTTTAAATATTCATGTATGCTTGACACTGACTAGATTAATGTATGCTTGACACTGACTAGATTCGTGTATGCTTGACACATGCAGAACCACATTGAAAACGAAGATGAACTCTAAATGTGCACACTGCGTAGCTTATGTACTACTTTTACTCGAAAAAAATAAATAAACAGAATAATAGAGAAACTACCCACACTCCCAGAGAAAGTAGCTTATTATAAAATCGGAAGTAATTATTTTAATGAATTTGTTTAATGTGTTACATTATTATACGACGTTAGAGTTATTATTTAACTTGTATAATTGTAGCAAACTGTATTTATGTAAGACTTAGATTAAAAATTCATTTAACGAGATTGTTGAATTGGTAATGACTATGATATTGATACAAAATTAAGTATGTGACAATTTAGAGTGAGAGAGAGAGGGATAATAACTCTTTATTGCACACCAAAATGTACAATTACAAAAACATACCATATTTAAATATTCTAGGCGATACAATAGGTGGTCTTATCGCTCAAAGCGATCCGTTCCAGGCAACCTAATTGAAAGAAATTTGAATCAGCCGATATAGGTGGTGCAGTAAAAAGGCAAAAAATACATAAATAATAAAACTGATTTAAGAAATAAATATGCAAACACATACATATATACATAGTCATATATATACAATAATGCATAAGTTATACTTATTATAATAAAAGTATAAGCATCATTATATTGTGTTAATCAGACATAGCTATTTGAGGACAAAGGGTGTTTTCTGAGCTTTTTAGAAAGCTCAGAAACAATTAGATGTTAGTAAAGATTTGACCTCTCTGACAGTAAGAGGCTGCATATCATAAAGTTTAACAGCTTGTACTGTAAAAGAATTATCACAATAGGATCATGTCATATAATAATTATCATATTTATATTCATACATTATTTTAGAATCATATAATTAACACGCTATACGAAAATTGTATGTGTCCAATCCACGTCGGACAACCTTGGCCGTCAGTGGCGGGATGGTGAAAATATGACTTATAACCTCAAAGTTTTCAATTCTTCCAAAGAGTTTATCAGTTAAACTTTCAAATGTTACGTGTAAATTCTAGTGCAAAGAAAACAAGGTTAAATTTAGATAACCAATAAAGTGAACGAATTTTTTTGTAATTAAAAAAACAGTGATTAATCGGTTCGTGTCAATAACGTCGATTTTACATTCAAATCAGATAAAATCACAATAAAAAAGGGGTCAACGAGTGAATGAGACGACCTTCTGGCTGCTGTGCTAGCGAAGTGAAATAAATCCGGATCGTATATGAATAAGTTTATATTAACAGTGACAGATATGTGATAAGCTTTTTTAAAAAAGTTTTTAAAATCAAGCTTTTGAGATCCTGGATATCATGTAGCAGCAAAGTACGAGCCAAGGCAAGTCAAACCAGCCCAAACACGACGGGTCCATCTTGTTTAGTACAGGAGTTCCTATGGCCACCTTCCGACTCCATCATCAGATCAGCTCCATGGTACCATATTATTGCATTGTCACGTGATCTACATATGCGAGCAAAATTTCAGCTCAATCGGAAACTGGGAAGTGGGACAAATTTAACTTGGCAAGATCCCGCCCGAACTTACAATTACCATTGCAAGTTTAATGAAATCTTGTAAAAAAGAAATCGATTTCAATAGTAAGGCAAAAGCAATAAAAAAAATAGCAAAAAAGACATTGACATCAAGTGCTAATTAAAAAACATAAAATAAATATTTTCTCCAACACCTTGAAGTTGGTGCATTTTACTTGGCACCGACTTGAAGATGTTGAAGAAATTTCTTACTTTTGGTTTGTGGTTACACTTGCAGTCAATTCCTTTTTTGATATATTTTTTATCTGTTACTTTTAAGGTACATTGATTATATTATTGACATTGATTTTTATGAAACGATGCTAAAGCCGTACTAAATACAAAGCAAAAACAAACCAATTTAGAAACAACAAAAAATGGCTGAAAATACATAATTAAAAAATATCTCAAAATTTTGTTGGAAAAAGTCACACCGAAATATTTTAATTGTGTCAAGTTTAGCTACGGTTTAGAGTAGTCTACGACCATAGATCATACACTATACTACGACTGTCAGCCACACGATAAATTGATGCGCAGGGCTACCAAATTCTAAATATTACCATTACCCAATAATACAAAAGGTTAAAAAAGAGATTATTACAAAATGTAAATTATTCTTATTTTAACGGAACGCGACAATTACTAGAAAAGGAATATTCTAGTAATTGTCACGATAAGGTGTTGATGATTCTAGCTTTAGGTGTAACTATTTTTGATTGTTGGTAACCCTACGCGTCAAGTTATCGTGAATGGGGTATAGTAGTAGTGGGAATGAAAATCTTTCGCCGAATCGATTTTATTTTAATCGATTCGACTATACTTGAACTAGTAATCGTTTGTAATGATGTTATGATATACTTGTAATTAATACTTGCCTTGAATTGAAAACAATCATCAAATGGCCCACACATCTATAAAATTCTATATATCTTGTTTATTATTATCTAAGAGCACAAGGTTGATTTACAGATAAATTAACAACAATGCAATTGTTAAAACTCAAATTTGGTTTTAATAACTGCTTTTAGAAGTACATTGCAAATTTTAATACACATTATATTACATATACTCAAGGTTGGCATTTTAATATCACGACCGTAATTCATAAGGACTAAGATACTGATGCAAACCGATACTAATCCTTTACAGTGGTTTTATTACCCCTTCGAATTTAAGTGGTCTATTGTTTATGCTAATCCTTTTGTATGTCAGACGTCATAAATCCTTCTTTCTTTTCTTTGCATTTCGTTGTACACTCTTAGAAGCCAAAAGTTAAACATTCAAAGGAATAATGCGCATGTTACTAGGAGGCATATAAAGTCGGTACATCAAGACTAAGTACCTAGTGCACTTTCGGAACGAGTATCTTACAACGACGAGCTTGGCGTGATATATGTCACTACGATTTTTTGCTTAACGGTTTGGACTTGTTGTATTTGATTATACTTGTAAGAATTGTGAATTGCATGCGTGCACTTCTAATAAACTTTTCGATAATTCCAATGACATTTTAAACTCATATACCACAATTTTGTAACAATATAATAACACTTATTGAGTAAAGAAGGTTGAATTTTGGTTTGTTTTAGCGAATTTAGGGCTACCAAGTTGTAGTACCTTGTAGTTCGCTCTCTCGCTCGCACACTCGCAAAAAAGTCCCTTTCGTAAATGCGGCATATTTCCAAGAAATACTCCTCACCGTCTCTAAGAGTAATGGGATCTTGGTGTCGATATTGCAGACGTACATACGGTATAGTTCAGGGGCCACCTTGAAGGCAAGGCATAATTAACCTACAAAAAGTCGACAGTGCTAAACCGGTCCAAGCGGTACTTAACTCCACAGCAACGCCTGTGCTTTACAAAGTCCAGGTGAGGCCGCATTTGGAGTACTGCTCACATTTATGGGCCGGGCACCAGCCTACCAGCTAAATCCCCTCGACAGTATTCAACGTGGAGCTGTTCGCATTGTCGACAATCTGATACTTACAGATGGTTTAGCTACGCTTGTCCTTCGGAGAGACTTCGCGTCTCTTTGCGTATTCTACCGAATGTACAATGGGGAGTGATCTTCTTCTTTTTTACCACCGCACCGCACGCTATCGGAAGGGCATTCATCTCCACTTCCTTGAGCCGCTTCGCTCTTGTACGCAACGATTTCCTAGGACGTTTCTCTTGCGCACCGCGGGGATTTGGAATGAGCTCCCATCCTTGATTTTCCCACAGCACTAAAATATGGGGCTTTTAAGAAGAGTATCAAAAAAACATTTTCGAGGCCTGCAGCGCATTGGTGACATTTCTGGATTTGCCATAAAATATATCCTCACGGTACTAAAAACTTCAAATATTTCCCACTCTATCTGTATGATCAAGTGTTTAAATTATTAAATCATAATGTATCTCATCTGTCTATCTCATCCTATCGCAGGACTATTCCTATAGATTTATGTGTTTATCTCTTTATTGTGTCGGTTTTTCGTTTCATCGAGTTTCAAATCACAACTATTCTAAATAAGTTTCATTTAAAAAACATTATCACATTTTTGAAGATAATTGTTATTCGATGAATCATAAAAATAGTGTTATGAACGTATCATAGTTATTTGATCTTGACAGCTATAGACAAATATTCTTAAAGTTGCAGTTTCGAAATCTTTCGAAATTAGCCTTGATATTTTTCTCATTTTTAAATTCATTATACAAACTGGGGTATCGACCCCGAAAACATTTATTATATTACTAGGATTTGCCCACATCTTCGTCCATGCTTGACTTGAAATTCCTGCTGGATTCCCGGGACACAAAGGATCGCAGCATTTAAAAAGAATGTACGCTATCGTTTTAGTGTAAAATTGGAAACTGTGTCGGAATATGCTAATTCTTTGCATCCGAACTTCAAACTGCTTCCGGTAAAATTCCCGCGGGATTCCTGGGATAAAAAGTAACGCAGAGTTTATGTCGAAGATTTAGCCGTCGAACAGCGAAAACCGCAGCGAAATCGGCCTCGTAGTTTTGTGAATCCCGACCACAGCCAAAAAAAATGCATAATGTTCTCCATTGTTTACATAGTTTATTCTAGTTGTTTTTTTAAATAGTTTCAATGTACAGACACAAGAACAACGAACGGAGACACAAGTTTAGTATTTATAATACTATACATAATTCAAATATCATTCAAAAATAGACTCGGAATGAGTATAATGAACGGAGCGACAACATACAAAAGTATGTTGAAATCGTTAATCTATTTAGCATAGTATACTTTCTAAACGATTGCCAGTGATTGATATGTACAGCCGATAATCGATTATCAATCGATTATCGATCGATTGTTATCGATTATTCGTGATTGCTCTATAAGAATAGGCCATTATTTGGACGAGCTGCGTTTAATACATATTATAATTATTGTTTTCGTTTGACTTGTGGGTTAATGTTTGTTTGTAACTGTTTATTTCTGGATCATTGTCTTCTTTCTTGTTCTTTTTATTACTGTGGTCAATCATAGCATAGAGGTTAAGTTTAACGTATATTAGTCAAACTGCTGCAGTAGAAAAATATTTGAAAAGTAAAAATAAAAACAACTTATCAAATTGTCGTTGATTTATTTTAAAATCAAGGGGTTGCGTGTCGGTTTTTGGTACCTAAAGCTTTTAGACATTTTGTATTAACTCAAATTTTATAACAATATAATTATTTGGCAGATAATCTGCAGGTTTAACCGATATATTTTCCTTCAACATGCACGTGATAACTGTAACAATATATCCATTAGCTCAGAAGAATCATTATAATGCGGTGTATACTTTCAGCCAGGATTCGAAGGCGAGCCTTTGAGTTTTTCCTTCGCTTGTGGTTATCGCTCGACTGCCTCATCTCTCAATTGGGGCCTTGCTTTATACTGTACAAATGCAATATGTCTGCTGGACTGAATTTCCTAGAATCACACCTAGCTAATGACTACCATAAAAGGAAATTTTAAACACAAAGTAAACAAAAAAAGTCCAAATGCCGAAAAGGTAATAAAATGTCTACAGGTATGCAGGTGTGATTTTGTCTTTTATCGGCGTTGATATGTACTATATGTGATATACAATCTTTTTATTCAATACTAGCTGTCCCGGCATACGTCGTTCTGCCCGGTAAAAATAGGGGTTTGTCGCAGAGGGTTAATAATTTAGGGTTGTATGTATTTTTGTATGTTGTATCATAAAAAAATAGAAATTAAAAATTTTGTCTAAAAAATAAAATAAAAAATTAGGGGTGGACTACCCCTAACATTTAGGGGGATGAAAAATAGATGTTGGCCGATTCTCATAGATACCGGATAAGCACAAAAAATGTCATCAAAATTGGTCAAGCCGTTTCGGAGGAGTATGGCAACGAAAACTGTGACACGAGAATTTTATATATTAGATTTCTAAAGCATATTTATTTATATTCGCGCCTCTGGGTGCACTAACCACTAAGCTACCATGGATTTTAAGGACCTTATTTTAGAGTGAAATAACCTACTCTTGCAGTAGTAAATTTAAAATGTCGTCCGGCTTTGAAACGCCTTGTACATTTCAAAATCATTTTAAATTTAAACGGGTTATCATCTCGAACGTTTTACGCACGAGGCTCAATCTATTTAAAACATAGGCTTGGAACATTAATGAAGAGTTTTAACATGAAATTACATTGCACTACCCTGAAGTAAATTCTACTTAACACGAAACATGTTGTCACTACTCAGCACTGCACAAATTGCTATAGATTCAGTAAAAGGCATAAAACAGGTTAGATAAGTCATTGAACTGTTTCCTTCTTTCTGGTTTAATTCTAGTTATTGAGTTTAACTTTCACTCGAAACTATTATAGGCATTTTTGATTTACTTAGAATAATTTAAGATAAAATAATATCATGAAGAAACGTTACTGAGTTATATTCAATTCTACCTATAATCTCTAACACTGTAATTTATTTATTGCATGAGCTTAGCAGACAGGCAGAACGCTCACCTGGTGGAAAGCGGTTACTTCTATAATCTATACTAATAATATAAATATGAAGAGTTTGTTTGTTTGCTTGAACGCGCTAATCTCAGGAACAACTGGTCTGATGTGAAAAATTATTTGAGAATTAGATGGCCCATTTATCGAAGAAAGCTCTAGGCTATATATTATCATGCTAAGACCGATAGGAGCGGAGCACCAATGAGGAATGTTTCAAAATCGGGGGATTTATGTAACTTGATTTTTTTAACTATTCCACGCAGACGACGTCACGGGCAGAAGCTAGTATAAGATAAATTAATTCGTTACCGAGTTATGTTATATTCTACTTATAATCTGTAAGACTATGATTTTTTGTTCCATGAGTTTAGCAGACAGGCAAAACGCTCACCTGATGGAAAGCGGTTACTCTTTATAATATTAGTATAGGTTACAAGTGTTTGGTGTTAACTCGTTTTCACAACTGTCGCAGTTTTCATTCAAAACACGTATTTCATTCAAGTTTAATGAGTGCTCAAGTAAAAGCAATCTAAATTATCACATCAATAAGGTAAGGAAAGGAATGCTCCGGTGGTTCGGGCATGTGGAAAGAATGTATGATGAAAGAATGACTAAACAGATATACAATGCAAAAGTGGATGGATGCAGAAGTCACGGAAGGCCACGACACACCTTCCATGATCAAATTGATCGTGTATTAGCAGAAGGTGATGTCAGGAGCCTTAAGAATAGACGAGCGTGCATGACAAGAGCTATGAATGTCAAAGAAGCAAGTGAGGTGTGTAAGAATAAGCCTATATGGCACTCTGTTGTTCGTGCCTACCCCGCAAGGGACCTGGTGTGAAGTTATGTATGTATGTAATAAGGTTAAACAAATATTCATTTTATAACTTCGAATGGCACAGCTGAAAAAATGACATGTTACGGTTACCTTATTCATCTAGAGTCTAGACCAACATGTTATGACACCTAGACCTCAAGACCATATATTTCTAGGTAATAGCCATTTAAGTAACAAGTAACATTGCGTAATATACACATAAGTAACCTTTAAGACTAAGTTCTTACCTTGAGTAGAATAGTCTTATAGTTCAACTTGTTTCAACGTGTACTTTGTCTCTGTCTGTAAATATGAACACAAACGTCAACGACGTCTACACTTATGAATCTACCGCCTCGGGCGTGCGCACCTGGCGATGACGCGTAAGGCCGCCTCGTCCCACGCCTCTAATATTCTGCTTTCATTAACATTTTCATATCATGCTTTTATATGAATTTTCAAGAGAAAAGTATTAGAGATCTTTCTCTATCTTTCGTTATTTGATCACGTTTTGTGATTTTAATTTCATATATTTTCAAGATTTCATCGTAATTCGTTTAGTCGTTTTTACGTGAAATAAAACACCATTGACAGTTGACTTTATATTGCGATTTTTTAAGAAAACCGCCAATAATATAGAACAAGAAGAATACTTGAGCAAAGCGGGAACGACGCCTTACCGCTCGTTCACACTTGTCGGTTGTCGGGCCCGATAAAAAATGCCGCCGCTAGAAAAGGCTCTTTATTTGTATTTTGGTATTAATCCTTATCAAATAAATTACTGCATATTCAAGACTGGTTCAATACCTTTATATAACTTTTTGAATTTTTCAATTAGGACATTCCATTCGAAAGATATCACGAGTTTAAAAATGTAAGAATTAGTGATGGTGACCACGTGACCGTGACACCTTTTCGTGAGCGAAAAATCGTAAGACCCCCTTTATAGAAGTTTCACTTCAAAATTCGGTTGCTCTTGTAGCAGAACACTTCATATAAAGCTGTTCACACTTACCCGACATCACAAATATTTTGCCAGACCTCTTTACCCCAAAAATTGTGTCGAATCTCGCTCGCCTATGAGTAAGTATGACGCTGTTCACACTTGTCGGATGTTGAGCCTGAGAGCCCCCAGCACCCTCTTCTTTCGCCCGCAGCTAACTATCTGCCGCAAACACACTCATACATATCGTGGCTCCAGCTTGGGTCAGGTCCAACAACGGATAAGTGTGAATAGAGGAGTAGACGCCCGATTAAAATACGGCGCCTGACATTGATAATTGGGTGTTAGTACAGCACTGATGCGCAGGATCAGCGTGGGCGTAACTACGTTTGAAATCTCAAGCTTTTCCTACCATGAGTGCTGGGTACATGGGAGCGTAGGGGTTTTAGTGAAGTATTAGCCCATGAGTTACCTATTTAATAGGCGTACCTGGCTGAGTCTCCACACAAGCCGGCAATCGATTATTGGCTCTGTTATCTATGCTATCTTCATTGGACAACTCTCATTGCTTTGGCCTAATACCAGTAAAGGACCCGGTACTGTACGAAATATTTTAACCTGCCTCAAAAAATATAGTGACAAGGTGCGCGTGCGCAACCGCCCTGCGTTTGCGCAAGCAACGCCCAGCCGGTTGACCGTGCTGCAGTATAACGCAAACCGGTTCTAAGGGCAATATGTAGAGCACTACACAACTATTCGCAACGCTTCGAGTTATGTAAAAGGTGTTATGTGTAGTTAGGAATGTGGTTGATATTGTATCATGTGTATAGGTTCTGATTATAGCATTACTAATAAATATGGATTGGGTTAATGAAACACGCTACAATATATTTTTATATAAAAGAGCGTGCGATAAAATGCAACCATTCCCATCATTCCCAGAAAAATCCCCGCGGGATTCCCAGAATGGCTGTCGATCAGTAGAAAACGCATCGAAATCAGTCCTAAGTCCATAAATTACGTGAAGTGTTTTTTTAATTTTTCCGATTGTGAGATGTCGTGAGATTTTATTCAACCCCCTCCCCCATCCCCCAATCTCACGTGAGATTTTTCAAAATGTGAGTTTCTTACTTAAACGGAATGGATTGTTATTGTAAAAGAGAAAAACAAATTTGCTTCGTGCTTTTATTTACGACTAGTTAAGACTAGTAATCAATATTGCTGAGAGTTTAATTATAAGTGTAATAAAAATTTAACAATAGAATAATTAAATCGTAACTACTGTGATTAAAAAAAGAATACCTACTCTAATAACGTTGAAGTATTAATGAAATTATTTTCTTTCGAAAAAATAAGTAAGTGATCTTAATCGTATTACGATTACGCTTAAGGTTAAATCTTAAGCATGTACAATATGGATGAAATGGACCAAAATAGTATATATTTTTTTGTTTCTATTAGAGAAAAAATTGCGTGATATTTGCCGAGACCCCCCCCCCTCTCTCCAACGTAAGATTAGATGAGGTTTGACTCGACCCCCTCCCCCCCTTAAACACTTCACGTAATTTATGGACGCCCCCTAAGTAGTTAGCACGTGAATCCCGAACAAACGGACAAGAAATCTAAAAAAATTGCATCGTGTTCTCCGTCGTTTATATAGTATATTCCAGTTGTTTTGTTTATAGCTTCAATGTACAGATCGGCATGTTTAGAATTTTATAATATTACTAGCTGTCCCGGCAGACGTCGTCCTGCCCGGTAAAAAATAGGGGTTGATCGTAGAGGGTTGAAAATTTAGGGTTGTATGTATCTTTTAATGCTGTATCATAAAAAAATAGAAATTAAAAATTTTGTCTAATAAAAAAAAAATAGGGGTGGACTACCCCTAACATTTAGGGGGATGAAAAATAGATGTTGGCCGATTCTCATAGATACCGGATAACCACAAAAAATTTCATCAAAATCGTTCAAGCCGTTTCGGAGGAGTATGGCAACGAAAACTGTGACACGAGAATTTTATATAATATTATATATATTTTATACTACTAAATTAAGAATAACAAATTAATATTCATAATATGATAATAATAACAATATGCTTTTGTGTTTGTGTGTGCATGAGAATGCTTTTATAAGCGTAGAATTTGTGTAGGCATTTACAATAATACCTATATATGAATACGCGAAGCAAAGACTTTGTATCCGTATTTACGAAAATTACACGAACGGAGGAGTATGAAATTTTGCACAATTATAGTTTATATAGAGAAGGAGTGCAGAATGCTAATATTTTTTTAAAATTACGCATAAAATACATTGAATCAATAAAGAAAACATTACACACTCTACCATGTATTTGACACACACACGCATATATACTCTTTTGTTTATTGTTAAAGTCAAATTAACAGTGTAGCCTTGCTATACCTGTAATTATAGAAGTATATAGTCTTTGATAACCTTAATAATGTTCAAACTTATAATTTCGATTAATTATTATGGTCGAATTTCGACCGCGGGCGACCACTAGTTAATGAGAAATATATGTTCATACACTTTCTCTAACAGGGATAAAT
The DNA here is from genome assembly GCA_012273795.1 of Dendrolimus punctatus. Taxonomy (NCBI): domain Eukaryota; kingdom Metazoa; phylum Arthropoda; class Insecta; order Lepidoptera; family Lasiocampidae; genus Dendrolimus; species Dendrolimus punctatus. The sequence goes on from CM022538.1 coordinate 22,184,456, forward strand.
GTAAGAAATTTTTATCTCGGCATACGGGATAGTGTCCAGGAGACGAATTTGATAGAAGAAAGCGCTAGCTAATCGTAGATAGATAACACTTTATTGCACACCAAAATATAGAATTACAGAAACAGACCATATTTACAATATTTCCTACGCAATGCAATCGGCGGCCTTATCGCTCAAAGCGATATCTTCCTGACAACCTAAATGAGAAAAATTTGAATCAGGCGAAATAGGTGGTGCAGAAAAATGGCAATAGAAACATAAATACATACATACATCGTAAAGTTAAATGATGTAGACAAGTCATATAACAACAGATATTGTGAATTTATTACTTCCCTGTGTCGAGTGAAGCGTGACCGGACACTGGGTAACAAAAACGTAATGCATTACTTCATACCTGTTGATTTATGTGTTGTAATTACGGTAACTCCTCTTATCATTAGCATCCTCGTAATTATTTTAGTCGCTTCTCTTATATTATCTTCAGTGGCGTAGCTTGCCTTAGACGGGCCCTGTATCAAAATGCCAACACATTTTGATGATTGGCCACATGGAAGGGTAAAGGTTAAAAGTTTTTTTTATAAAAGAAATAATAAATGTTCGATTTGAATTGAAATAATTATATATTGATTATAAGATTTATTTATAATTAATGCTCTTAGGAGCTAAGTTAGTAAGACAAATCGAAACATTTATGTATCAAATACAAATACATTATGTATCAAATCATCCATAGCTGAAGATGATTTCAGTTTTTAAGCGACTTCAAAATAAGGAGGTTCTGAATTCGTCGATTTTTTTATGTATGTTCACCGATTACTCCGAGATTTATGATCCGATTTACGTGATGCTTTTTTAGTTCGACGCGGAATAGTTGCCATTTGGTCCCCTCAACATTTAATATAGTTTGGCCCAGTCATATTATTTTTTTTTTAAGTAGTATTATTATTATAACACAGATTCTTTAAGAACATTCATTGATAAAAAGACTCAAAATTTCCAAGTAAAATTCATTATGAAATAAATTAGCAAAATCCGTTACAAAACAGCGTCTATTCTTTCATTAGGTATTTAATGAAACGTAATTAACGTGTCTACGTATATGGACATTATTAATAAATACTATTTACTCGTGTTATGAAGTTATTGTTAAACTTTTGTGTCACTTACGTAAGGGAATGGGTAAATTCGTTTCGACACGCGCCTGCGACTGCAACATGGCGGCAATGCGTTGTCATTAAACTTTTAAATATGGAATTCAATTATTCTCTACCATCGAAATTCATCCTGTTTATAACAAATTGTTGCTAAGCAATGCTTAACCACCTCCGATCTAATAACCTCGTAAGTACTTAATCAATGCTTGTCTTTTTTTCACGTATAAAGTTAGTGGTTCCTTTTTTATTTTATGGCTTGGTTTTAAGACCTTTAAGTAGTAGTAGAACTCGCCACAAAGGCAGGCAAAAGAATCTTAGTCTATACAGCCAATCTTCGTATAGTAGCTAAGTTGTATTGTAAACTACGAGTATAACCGACGCCATTCAACAATGAAAACTCAAAAGGCCACATTTGACTACACAGTTCACATTTCTCACGAAAACACACAATTCCTACTTAAAACTATCAATATAATACAACTAGTTCATTTTATAGTAATTTTACACATTTTTATACAACAAAACTGCACGGCACCCCTTTCAGTTCCCGCCAAAAATAACTTAAGACATTGAAACAAGTCGGTTTTAGAAAGGAGTCCGGGCCAAAAAACAGTCCCACAGTCGCGGCGCTGTAATCGCCGTATTTAATCCTGCCAGAGTAATTATTTGCCAAATAAATGACTAATAAATGCAAAATATTCTATAGTTGAAGCTGTAAATTTACAAGTTTCCTGGCTATTTTACGAACAAAATTCTATAAAATAGTGGAGCTGCTATTTGTAGTTCTTTTGTTTTTCGTGGGGTTTCTTTTGTAGTGCAGACTCTAGCTGTTGCTAATTTAAGAGGTGTATTGTCCGCAAGAGTTAACTTGAGACCTGAGCGGAATGCGCGCTTCCCTCCCGATCCGGCCTTCTTACCGCTCTCGCCATCCACGCGTCAGTAACTCACGCTTACGTCACCCGAGTGAAGTCTCAAGTTAACTCTTGCGGGTTGTACAGACGGTACATGTAAAAAAGACTTATAAACAATCAAATGATCATGGAAGAAGGATTTTGTAATCAATATACTTTATTGACACGTAAGTAAAGTGAAAATCTTGTCGTCAAAACTACTATTTTTACATCTATATGGAAACGCAACTTATTCGAACAACGTTATAAACAATAGACAAAATATATTTTCAATAACTAATTGGTGTACGTGGTTTCAAAAACAAGTGATAATCACACAAACTAAGAATGAAACATCAATGAGAAAAAAATAATGAACGGCAATAAACAAGATACTGCAATCAAAATAACAAATCATATGTATACAGTAGGCAATAATCATACGTTGCGTCATAATAACACACGGACAGACTACTATGTTTTACACATTTGTTGTTAGCATGTTTAGTTGTCAGTTATTTTTTCTTTTAGTTTGAAGTCGGTTTTGTTAAAAATGATTACCAAGCTTTGAAGGCAATGAGACACTTTGATTACCAACCTCAAGGATGGTAAAAATAAAAATAATCGAAAATTAACCGAGTTCGTGTCACGTCCATAGTAGTAGCACAATTCGCCACAAGGGCAAGAGAATGAACTTGTTCCATACAGCCTCGTTTGGTATATTAAGTCTTCGTATAGCTCAGCCGAATTGTAGGTCTTCGACTGACGCCAATCAACGGAGTTCTTGTCACAACTCCAATACAGACCACATTTGCCTACATAGTCACATTTCCCACAAAATATATAATTGCTACCAAAAAACTATCAATATCCCACAATCATTGTACATTTTGGAGTAATTATACACATAAAAAACTGGACAGTATAATGGTCCTCTTTTAGTTCCTTCAACAACTCCTGTATTATAAATTTAAAAATTAAATTCCTTGGCCAGTATTAAGCCATAAAGTGTATAATTTTTTTTTACACATTTGCTCAAAAATGCGTTTACGGAGCCAGTATACATTGTTCGAAATTTAAACATTACGCACAAAGGAACTTGCGGAAAATACGTAAAGGTGAAAAAATATTGTATGTTATATTATATATTCCACCAATGAGTTTTTATGAAAATGAATTAGTTTAGTAATCGAACCTCGTTAGAAGCGCTTTTAATCAATACATTTTTCTCAATTTAATACTATAGAGAAAATGAGACGAAAGATGGAGTTCTAATTTTGAACAGTCGCACTTGGCGCCGTTTGCAAATGCGCATCGTTTTCATATTAAAAACGTCAAAAATTGTTGCGACTTTCTGACTGATGACTTATGTTTGTTTCATTACCTATTGTACTGTTTTCTCGCGGTTGTGTCGAAAAACATTGAAAGACACACGAGCGGTTGTTGGTTTTTACAAACTCGTGACTATGGTGAGCCCCCTCTTCGTCTCGGGCTTACATTTGTCTACTAGGTTGTAAAAATCACCTTATTATATATAGATATAAAAATTTATTTATTTATAATTATATTATTATTATTTATAATTAATATAACACATATAACCTTGTTTATTCGGAATTGAAATAGCTTACATAATTAAGTTTTTATTTAATATTGTTTCTTTACTTTTGAGCTCTTAATTATGTAACATATTTTAACACCTAGACGTTATAAGAATATGAAATCACATGTATTGTTAGTGTATGTTAGACAATCTTTTATATTTTTCTTATATATTGAATAGTTTTGTCATTTCAATGTAAAGCTAAGCTATGCATCAAAGATGTTGCGTTAAGGATACTTCACAGTGTTTGATACTTCTTAGCAATTGTATAAGGACCGATTGTAAGTTTTCAATATCTCACTAATATTACCCCACACATATATGTTTATATAGCATTTTTTTTTAAACAGGTTTTAAGCATTGACACTCATGTTGACCATCTTTGACCTTTAAAGTTTCATCTGTATTATTAACTCATGAGTTAAAATGACTAAAAGAAACAAAAACAGATGGATAGAGGGTCATTTAAAAATGGCTACGCAAATCTAAAAATAGTCTGGCATTTGTAAAAGTAGTATCTTATATTAACATGTGAATCAAATACATAGCTAAAACATAAGACCCCTTTTTACGAAAATTACACGGACGGAGGAGTATGACGTTTAAAGTTTAAATAAAGTTTTTTGAAATTATGCATAAAACATACATTAAATCAATAAACACTACACACTACCATGTATTTGACACATACACGCATATTATATACTCTTTTGTTGATTGTTAAAGTCAAACTAACAATGTAGCCTTGGCGAAATATGTGATTTTAGAACATCTTTGACAACTGAACCTTGATAAAGTTCAAACTTATAATTTAAATTAACAATTATGGTTTAATTATGATTAATCTACTATGGGGTTACATGATAAATACATTAATGTCGTATAAATTTTGAAAGGTCAACGTACAAACAAAATTTGCATTTAGAAATCGCTTTGTAAAATTAGTAGGTAACGTAACAAAAAACAAAACGTTATCTGTCATATAATTAAACGAATACCCACATGCATTAGGTATTTTAATTAGACCACAATAAGCGGTTTACAATATGCGGTTTGAGATTTATTGTATTATATAATAGGCCTAGTTAAAGATGATTTATATACTTACTAGAGTTTACCCCGCGGCTGCGCCGCGGGTTAACCTCTAGTGCGTGTCTCTTGTTTATAGAGCAAGTGCTACAGGTTATATTATATTACATTTTTATGTATTTGCCCACGGAAGATTCACTTCATTTTATATCGCTAATTATATATACCAACCCTCGTCTATCTGTCAACAAAATAAATTACAAAACTTGACCAAAAAGGCCAAAATGGTCTAAATGACCAAAAGACCACAGTGACCGACATTGCTAAAATCCGGATGACGGAATAGGCAAAAACGACCAAAAAGGCCAAAATAATCAAAATGGTCAAAATTACCAAAGAGGCCAAAATGACCAAAAAGGCCAAAATGACCAAATAGGCCAAAATGACCAAATAGGCCAAAATGACCAAATAGACCAAATAGGCCAAAATGACCAAATAGGCCAAAATGATCAAAAAGGCCAAAATGACCAAATAGGCCAAAATGACCAAAAAGGTCAAAATGACCAAAAAGGCCAAAATGACCAAATAGGCCAAAATTACCAAATAGGCCAAAATGACCAAAAAGGCCAAAATGACCAAATAGGCCAAAATGACCAAATAGGCCAAAATGACCAAATAGGCCAAAATGACCAAAAAGGTCAAAATGATCAAAAAGGCCAAAATAAACAAATAGGCCAAAATGACGAAATAGGCCAAAATGACCAAATAGGCCAAAATGACCAAATAGACCAAAATAACCAAAAAGGCCAAAATGACCAAAAAGGTCAAAATGATCATAAAGGCCAAAATGACCAAAAAGGCCAAAATGACCAAATAGGCCAAAATGACCAAAAAGGCCAAAATGATAAAATAGGCCAAAATGACCAAAAAGGTCAAAATGACCAAATAGGCCAAAATGACCAAATAGGTCAAAATGATCAAAAAGGCCAAAATTACCAAAAAGGAAAAATTACCAAATAGGCCAAAATTACCAAATAGGCCAAAATTACCAAAAAGGCCAAAATTACCAAATAGGCCAAAATTACCAAAAAGGCCAAAATGAAAATTATCCCTTGTCCATCCTCAGTATTTAATTTACATACGTACCGAATTTCAGCCAAATCGGTCCAGTAGTTTTTCCGTATGTAACGTCATAGAATAAATACATAAATACTTATATATACAGATATAATAAAACCCCAAGACAACCTTCAAATATGAATCCATATACCTCAATCTTCATATAAACAATCAGCTGCAACACAATTAAAATAATCATCAACCCTGTCATGTATTGGACAAACTTAAGTAAATTCCCCACCACTGTTCATAAACCCACCAAAGCATTGCAACAATCCACCCTGGAATTCAGTTAACTAGTTCACAGTTACCCTAGGTTCCCAACTGTAAGACTTGACAAGAGAATCCAAGTTTCACCTTGAAAGAAAATAAAATTAATGTTTCAAATTCCTGAAATATAACTGCTCTCTCGAAGACCTAAACCCTTCACCACTAAACCAATATAAGCACATACAAGTAATAGCTCTAATAGGAAAATATGATTTCAACCACTATCTCCGCTACTATAAACTTAAATTAATCAATTCAAACTATCTCACTTAGACGATCATAACTGAACTGAAACCCCAGCAAATAGACCTTATAAGTTGCATTATTAAAATAATAACTTCAGTTAAGACAATAATCGCTCATCAGGAAAATAGAAATTCAGTATTTAATTGTTGACGCGTTAATCTCAATGTAAAATTTAGAAGTTTTATTAAATTAATGTTATTTCATCAACCCTTTAACCCACTTCCTAGTTAAAGGTGTGTCTGAAGAAGCCATTAAATGTTCAAGATTCAAACTCTTTAAATTAAAAGTTATCATATAGCGGTTCACTTTAATGTCAATGAAGAAATTATGATAAAACTATTTAAAGTAGAGGAAAATCTGCATTAAATCAATTCAGCAGAGTCCATTAGCTTATTAGCAACTTCAAAGCAAATTATCAATCGATAGTTCATCTTTATCAACATAACTATTATTAAATTATGAAATTCGATCAATTAAATGAAGTGTTGATAAAATTTTAAAGTTCTTGACATAAGATAACATTCCCCTAACAACCCTAATATCAAACTATGTAAATAGTCAAAAATAAAATATATTCAATAATAAGAGTACAATAAATAATATATACATATATAAACACATATAAGTACATAAGCAGCTGAATTAACTTTATTCCTCAAATTAGAATTCATACACCTCTGTCAATGCTCATTGACTAGAAATGTGAATATAATTGATTCCAAATATGTATATACAATATATAGGTATATAAGGCAAGTAAGTGAACAAATAATTAAAGTTTTATGGGAGCTTTCCCATGTAACCAGTCTAACTCACTCTATATGCCCTTCAAACAAACAGACATGTCATTATATAACATAAATACCTAATAAGTAATACAACAGAATGAAATATATATATATACTAGACACTTGGAACCTTCCTTAATAGTTCTTAGAACAGTTGCTTCATGTAAAAGAAAGTTAATTTTATAGTCTCTATTGCCACATTCTCCAGTGTATATGACACCCCAATATTAACAGATAATTAGGTAAATTCATAATAATATTATATTTATCAAGTTTATAAATAGATTATAATGGTTTAAATGCTTCAGAATTCATAGCCCTGGGATATAAACATCCAAGCATAAATAAAGAATTTGGTTAGACAATTATAGGTTATTGATTTGCACTAAGAAACAGCTGTATCGATTATCATAAACCCAACACAAAATTTACACAAACAGGAAAAAAAAATAAAATAATTATTGGACAGTTTTCAAGCTAATATTCGCAAGCAAAGAAAAATAAAGAACAACCACACAGACACAAAACCCAGATTGCCAGCTGAAAGAAAAGGTTGATTAGCTGAAATAAAAGTATTAGAGGACACATTAACACTCGCATAGCAAAGCTTTTAACACTTAAAGCCGTATTAAAGCATCAATAAATCCAACGGGTAAATATCCCACCATGGCTTGAAGAATTTCGTTATCAAAGATTATAGCACTGCACATACCTGAGTTAATTATATACGATCCTAAGTAATGAAAACCGTCCAATCAAAGTAAACCAAAGAACATTGGCTTGCAATATATTATGAAACAACTCCATTAATATCTTATACACGGCCACGCTTAAGATTGCCATCTACAAGTCAAACAACATGGCGGCTAACGCTGCTTGATGACATAAACTAAGGATATTTGCTTTAGAGTAGAAAATTATGAGCTATTTTAAAAATTTCTAAAACATTGTCAAATAATTTTAGAAAATTATTATGAATGTACATTGCAAGCCAATTAAAGTAAATTTCACTTAGCTTTCGAAGACAACAGGAACAGTTGACGCAGCTTGCGAAGCACGTCGCCTCAACCGCGGGAATTCAAACGAACGTAGGCAGCTCCCAGCACTATCTTCAGGGATCCCATTGCACACACTCACTACACCAACACAGCACACACTCGCGAGACCTCTACTCCAGAAGCTAGCACCAACTGGAGGAAGCCCATCAACTTTTATTACATTATCTCGGTTTAGTATATGTTTTACGCGAACGGCACTAAATTATTTTAAATCACTGCATCCAGGCTTCTCAGATCCAGCTCTTCATTCTTGAAACTCCACAGATTTCTTCTTTTTTTAATTCATTTGTTTTTCGGACTTCCACCGGACATAGTGGCCGCGTCGCGACGTTTTCCCCAGACTGCCCAGTTTCTCGAAACGTCTCCCTCAAGAAATCTCGGATTGTTCTTAATTTCAAAATATCCAAATTCTACACACAAAAATCTAGAAAAATTTGCTTTTAATCATCAGCCAGGACTTCCACGTGAAAACTGGCCACAAATTAATATATGTAGAGAAATAACCTAAGGCGATCCAGCGCCACCTAGCCAAACACGTCTAAACTAACCTACATTCTCATTAACAAGATACCAATATCCAAGCTCACTCAATACAATAACGATCGCATTGTTGCTTAACAAACATTACCACCAAATAACAGATGTCGCCATAAGTCACGAAATAACATTAAAATTCTTAATTTCAAGAAAAAAAATAATTAACATGAACAATTGATCAAATGAGACCGTTACACGTAAAAGCATAACAAACAAACAGACAAATATCATTTTATCCCGGAAACTATCCCATTTTTCGGGATAAAAAGTATCCTATGTTCATCCTCGGTATCGAAAATATATATATACTGAGTTTCAGCCAAATCGGTCCAGTAGTTTTTACGTGAAAACGGAACAGACAGACAGACAGACAGACAGACAGACAGACAGACAGACAGACAGACAGACAGACAGACAGAGTTACTTTCGCATTTATAATATTAATAGGGATGTGAGCAGCGCACCGTGTGAGGCCTGAGGCCCGATTCTGCTATTACTATGTCGTCAAAATCGCCGAACACTATCTTCGCAATCGTAAGTTTATCTGATTTCGGTATTCTGTTAATTTCAATGGTGTTCCCGTGACAGATTACTCTATAAATATTTATAAACGAAAACTCGCGAAGTAAATGTTAAAAATGTATGTAGTTTTTCAATATGTATTTCTACTGTTATTCTGCCACGACGATATCGAGAAGATAATTGTGGATTTAGTAGAATGCCAATTTTGGACACTATCGCAATGGAGTCGTACTTTGAATATCGCAACGCCCAGACCAGAGGCCTTACTCTCTAACGGCGTCTTCTTTCATCGATCAGGCAGAAAGATTAAATGAAATTTTAGTTAGAAGTAAGAAAGAAAAAAGTTTCTTTTTAAATTCCAATAGTAAAGTATATAAAACCCAAAAATATATGGAACATAAAATGGAAAATGCAGTTAAACATTTTAAAAAACAAATTAAACCAATTCCAAAGCGACCCGAAACGACGAAGGAAAGTAAGACTTTGACTTGCAGGAGACCATACATGCTCAAATACTTTGAAAATTACGAATTTTCATACAAACTTTTATCCTCTTTTTCACTCTCGTAGGAGCTGCATTTTCAAAAGTAGACATAGCGCATTATAGAAAGAAACCGCATGCTAATTTTCACGACCCTAGCCCTAGTAGTTCCGGCTGTACGTTGACATGTCAGTCAGTCACTCAGTGAGGTTAAGCAATTCATACAGATTCATGCTACAGCGCGCGATAGTCTTGTGCTTATTCGGCCATACAAGTGAGCACTCTTTTCTAGTACAATACGATCACTGAACTAGTTCACCTTAATGGTACTATTGGGTCTACAGACCCAATCAAAAAGTTCTACTGAACTTTTCGATCTTACATCAACACGAGACTGTTGATTATACTTGCGAACTACAAAAGATCGCTGGTTGGTGTGCTGAGCGCTGACCGAGTGAACTAATAGACCGGTTAATGTTTGGAAATTGAACCGTTTCTTTTAGTACAGTTTAGGGAACCGTTTCCTAATAGTACATCATTCATGAACTACACAAGACTGTGGAGATCGTTATCTGGAGCGCTGAACCTGACCAAGTGTATTAACAGACCAACCAATTAACGTTTGTTAATGTAAAACGTTCGTTTTAGTTCAATGTAGAGAACCGGTTCCCAATAGTTCATCAGTTCATGAACTACACAAGACTATCGTGTGGACGTTGTTTGCAAATTTTTCAAGGTGCTGTCGAAAGTGTCTAATCATGTACAAAATCAAAGAGGCGCTTCATTAATTACGCACACTAGCGCTGACCATTGTCGCGGCGCTATTTGAGATATAGGCTATTAAATATGTAATAGGACTTCAATAAATATGCTTTTTTAAAGGGGCTTTGAACATTTGCGATTATGTCAGCCCCATCGTACCTTTTCTTAATGTTTTATAGCTTACATTAAATATGGCCGTGACAAAGTTTGCGATGAGTTCCCCGCAGACAAGGAGTTTTTTAAAGTAACTACTACGGAATCCTTCATCATACATGGCCTGATATGCACTTTACCCATTTAAAAAAAAATTGGTTAACTAAAGATAAATGTATTTTTGTGAATTGTTTGTATGCTAATAACTAATTAATTTTTAATTACCGTTTTTTCTTATTTTCAGGTAAGTACTGAGTTGTTTCCGGATTTATACAACAAAACAACCTGTATTAGCAGGGCCACGCTGAATATTCACTGTTAGTGACAACTTTGAACCAAGTCAGATTGCTACCGTACTCTCGCAGAAAATACCGGGATTAATAAACATAATTCATAAATGATTCATACGGTAAGTGATAGTATGTATAGTCAAGCTGCTTATCTTATTGATTAATTTATGTACAGTCGGCCAATCTTCCTTGATCAGCTCTAACATGTTGCTTTGAACGGTTCATTAAGTATTGAAATCCACGCCACACTCAAATTTCATATACATCAATCAGGACGTTTTTAAAATGTTTAAAGAAAGAAAGAAAGAAAGAAAGAAAAGAAAGGACTTCAATTTTATTTCCTCCTTGTAAAACGCAAAACAGGTTTTAATAAACCCTGGCCCTTAAAATTGATGTTTCACTTGTGCCCATATCATTGGTTGTTAGTGAAAGATTTGTCCAGCCGATTTTACTCTTATTAATTTTTCACCGTCGCTCTGACCCATTGTACTTTATCGTCTCTTCAAGATTATTTCCTTTGTCTTCTACTTACGGGCAGAGGGAGGAAGAGTTGTGGCTCTAACTGAGGGATTCCCAAAGTGGTCGATATTGACCTTCTGGAGATCGAAATCGATTTCCCAAGGTCTACATAAACGAGAACTGACTTTGGGGGTCGACGAAGTCTAAAAATTGACCCCTATTAATAAACACAAGTTATGGTGTTAACACCTGTAGTAGATCATTTACAAGCCAATAGATGGCGCTGTGCAATAATTAAAGATGAAAACCATTTTCGACATTCTTTGTGACTGGGCCTGCCAGGATTGATAATAGCCTCGACGAAAGAGTTACCTTTGAGACGGAGGAGCATCCCATCTCACTCCTCCACCATTAGGGTCATTTCTAAACACTTATCTAAAGAAATATATTATGTAAACAACTAGCTTCTGCCCGCGGCTTCGTCCGCGTGGAATAACAAAAAAGAAGGTAAGCTAAAAAAACCCGATTTTGAAACATTCTTCATTGGTACTCCGCTCCTATTGATCTTATCGCGATGATATACCTATAGCTAATGGGTTATTTACCACTGAAAGAATTTTCAAATCAGAGAGTGGTTCCTGAGATTAGCGCGTTCAAGCATACATTCAGGCTCTTCTGCTTTATACGTTAAGACTATAGTTGTTTCTAACATAGAGGTTATGTTAAATCATGTTCCTCTTTTATGAGCTAGAAAACAAATGAACCAAGGATAAATGCCTGTCTTTTATTTTATGGGAGCAAATAAATTAATGAACAAATAAATTGAGAAAACATGGCAAAGGGCTCATAGATTTTGAAAAATATATAACCTATAACCATCTACGATTACTTCCGCGTCGAATGGTTGTGGTTTTATGCTGATCGGTCCAGTAGTTTTCGAGTTTACCTCGGACAAAGAAAACAAACTTTGCTTATATATATATATATATATATATATATATATATATATATATATATATATATATATATACATACATATATATATATATATATAGAAGATAGATATAATAAATTACATAGTTTAATCTAATATTGAGGACTCTTAAGTCAACACTGCCAGGTAGTCAGAACTGGCCGCCGTAGCAATGTTGGTTTCCATTGGCAAGATTCATTACTTTCTTCCATTAACTATGAATACAATATAGTACCTTAATAAATTAACAGAGTGCCAATCATTGTGTAGTACCAACAATGATACAGTTTACCATATCTACAATCTTGGAAATTAAAGCCGAACCGATTTTGCTCTAAATTTAGAGCACAATGCCACACCTTAAATACAGATTGTTATTGTACAGCTTTAGCCACACCCTCAACTTCAACCGTACCGCCTATTTTCTGAATTCCTAAAAGACTTTTTTCCATGACACAAAGACAAAATCACCAAAATCGGTCTAGGTAATCAGGATGATTCTAGAACCCGATCTCAGCGCCACCTAACGGTACCAATTGTGGCTGAAAACCATCCCGGGAGCCACTCAAACACGCGCACAAAATTTCGCCAAAATCGGATGTATAGTTTACGATTCTGTAAGGGACATACAGACACACATTCATTTTTATATATCAAGATTTTGTCTTTTTTGGGCTAAAAGATATGTTTTACGACAACGGCGCCTATCTGTTATAAATGTTATAGGCTATGTATGATAGTCAAATTCAACTACTTACCATCAGTCTATTGTTTTTTTAATGCTCCCTCTCTATCTCAAGAGCTCTTTTCTCTTTTCTATTTTCCTCTTTTGACATCAGTGTTATCAGTTCTTTGTCGGCTAGATCGTATTCCTTCGCTAACATGTATGTGCATAAAATATATTATCTTCTGCAGATTGATATTTCAGCGGTGTATAAGACCAATATTGTAAAGCCTGCAAAGGGCCCAAGGAATGGCATTAGAAAGGATAAAGACACAGACACAAGGTTGAGCAGTGTCCGCTGGCAACAAGCATATACATAATGTATATAACAGATTTACATACAAACATACGCGTTTGCACGTTAATTAGCGTATTTGTTAAACTTTTAAACTATGTGACATAAAATAAACAAATTATTCAGCAGCAAAATAATGAATTAATTTAAATTCAAAATCACATTGTTCGAAATAAGTTATACTGGAGAACATATTCTGAAGGTAATAAATACATGTACAATAAGTGAACATTATGTCTATTTCCTATTACTTACTTTCTTAATATACATCGTTTAAATTGATAAACAATACTTATTTCTGACAAGATTTGTCATCAATACAAATATATTAAAAATACTTACAATAAATTGTGAAAAACCTGTGAAATGCAGAATATCCAAAACAGACTTGGCTTAAAGGTCTAGAAACCAAGACATAAAAAAATAAAATACTTGTCATCAAGTTTATGGTTACCGATGTTGTCGGTGTCTATGTTCAATAAAAATCAATCACTTGTGTTGTTAACCTTTATATTTTGCATATAGTTAAATAAACATATCACATTGCAATGGTAATACAAATTATATTTATGAATGCGTGTGGCTAAGCGGATCTCCAGCTACAAGATGGCAACACATTCTGTGGTGCCAGAGTGTAATTTTAAATGGCTGGCCTGGGCAGATAGCCCAACGCCACGAGTTATTAAAAGTTCATTAGATAATGAAATCTAAATATATACAAAGTATCGCTGATCTTAGCCCACCAGCCCATCGTCATTGGGTAGCGTAACTAAAATACCGGCATTATTATCTGGCTAAATACAGTAGCTAATTCGTTGAAATAATAAATTTAACATGTTTTATAGTTAGGTACAGTACATCTTACAGTACCTGCAGGAACAGAGAATGAACACAAATTCCCGCAGCCAGATTGCTTGTCGTAAGACGAAGCTAAACTTCCCGTACCCATGTAGTAGGACATTTCGAAGACTTTATACGGTATGCGACCAAAATTGAAGAAATAAAACGAAACAAAAGCTACTAAAATGTTGCCAATATATAATAAATATATATTAGTTAACATAGTATAGGAACAAAAATTGTATAATAGGACTAAATTTTAAGAAATTGACATAAATAGCAAGTAAATTAGAATAGATTATAAATGTATTAGGCAGAAGAAAAAAGAGAATAGAAAAAGACCAAAGGCCCACGTCTATTTACCCCTCGAGTAGTAGACATAAGAAAAGAATACATAAAAATACAAAAGACAAAAAACGATATCTACCCTGAACCAAGGCGGAGGAAGGCGATATTATAAAAAAAATAGACATTTCACGGCTGGATGGCTACCATCCATAGTCTAGACCATGCCGCCTTGATTAGTGTTCAGTCTGTCACTCTGCTGTACTCCGGAACAAAAGATAATTAGCCTATAAGCTTACCCTATAAGCATTATGAGTGTGACAGTTACTTAAATAAGCATTCAGGTGAAGTATTTCTGTATTATTAAAATTGAACAGTTGAATTTCGTAAGCCGCGTAATTACACTGAAGGCTCGCTTTCGTTATAAACAAAGCTTATGCGCGCATTTAGCAACTTTCGCCCAATTTACGTGCGCCTCGTCTTATCTAATGCGCGCGCGCATTCACGCATCACTGCGTCACGTCGGGTACATCATTACATTTCATCTAGGTCAGTGCAGATTTTCTAACTATATCGCTTGGCTTTATATTGACTATATCATCGTTTCTTAGTCTGGAAGTCGCGATTCTTGCGGAGGCCACCTTTGTTACGAAAGAGGGTCGCAGTTTGTTAAAAAAATAAGATTTCCTTACAAATCAAATTTATAAATAAAATAATAAAACTACGTTTTGACGGTTGTAAGCGGGGTATTTATTTGATTTGAAACCAACTTGATTGATATTTTATTTTATTTTTCATTTCACCCATTTTAATGTTATATAAAATTATTAGAGCTAGGCATGTTCGTTGAAATACTTCGCCGCGTCTTCTCTTCAAGCCATAACATGTTGCGAAGCGGTGGTAAATTAGATTAGGCTCCCATATAGTAAATAATAACCATTAACGAATTAAAAAGAAATAATTAAAACAAGTTGGCGGTAGGCTAAATAAAACATTAACAATACTCATTGAGACTTGATATCTTTGTCTACCATGATCACGGCCACTAAAAAGTGGCCGAAACGTCGGAATAATGAAAATCAAATAAATTACCGTGCTTAAAACCGTTAAAACCTAATTTTGTTATGTATACAAGTCGCAAAAACTTAAGAAATATTTCTCAAGAAAGTACTTCATAAATTATTGCCTCTAATACTAATCTGCAGCTCGCGAATTACACATATCTCACGCTGAACATTTGTTAGGTCATAGTTTCTTATCCCAGGGTAAATCATTTCGTTTGCGTGGGATAGATGAGTATGGTCAAAAAGGGGTCGCTACTGTCACGTGTTTTATGCTGCGTTTTTTTGCAGAAAAGTTCCTAAATAGTAAGTGCTTCCCGGCTAGGAATCAAACCCACATACGCGAGTGCGTTAGGCACTAAGCTACCGCGGTCACTGGAACTAGAATGAAGTATCTCGAGCGAATGATTTGTAGAATGTGAAGTAGCTAAACTAGCGTGTCTTGGAGTGCCAGGTGTGCTCGCAAATCGACTTCCGTGACATGCGATATGCAAATCACTGCGGTTTCCATTTGCGGTTAACGGAGAGAATTCTGAAATAAAATTCAAAAGGTAGTGAGTTGGCAAATTAATTTGGAATCTCAAGTAGGTACTGAGCTCAGATATTTTAACATTATTTAAGTTGCTTCTCAGCATTAGTTGCTTCTTTCGACTTTTGTATAGTTAAAATCTAATATCTATTTGTGGTTGTTTTCTCTTTTTTTGTGCTTTATTTATTACTTCAAGTTTGTTTGTTTCACTTGTATATATATTGTACCTATTGTGTTTTATATTGTATATAAATAACAGTGCATCAGCCGTCCGGACTAGGGTGCAGTTGAAAACCAGCGACAGGCACCTGTTGCCTGGCACATGCTGAACTGCACCTTATTATTTATTTAGGTTTATGGCTTAGCAACTAGGCATTTAAGCCAGATCTTATTATGCATTCTGCATTTTCTTAAGCCTAAGCACAGCTGAACTGTATGTTATTAGCTCGTGCCATTCAACGGAGTTCTTGTGACAGCTCAAAAGGCCACATTTGACTGTACAGTTCACATTTCTTACCAAACAAATAGTTACTACTCAAAAACTATCAATATCCTACAACTATTGTTCACTTTAGAGTAATTTTACACATTTTTATAAAATAAAACTGCACAGCACATCTCCTTTCAGTTCCCGTCAAAAACTCCCTGAACTGCACCTATTTCGTACCACTGCGAGACTTTTTGGTATATATCACCATAAAATTCATTGCCATGTGTTGTGTGTGATGACCAAATAAACGTTTTTTCTTTCTTACTTACTTGACCTCAAAATAAACTTGTTGTCTTGTTTCTTTCTTTTATTCTCATTTCTCATATCACTGAAGTGCGATCGGCTTCCTCTTCCGAATTCTGCTTCATTTGGCCGGCTTCACCCTGAGAGCTCGGGTTCGAATTTGTTCGTCTGTGGTCTTAGTAATAAATTTACAATGTTTTTAAAATTATGTCACGATTCTGACATTTCTAATTGCAATTTGTTAATTACCTTATCAAAATAAACTATATTTGCCCTTCAAATGTAGTTATATGATAAAATGCTGTCAATGTAACCGACAAGGTTATCTTTTCATATTTAAGTATTGGTTTGTTTGTTGGCCGGTTCCTATATCTCACTATACAGTCACTTGCCCTACCATTGGTTGAATTTCGGCATTACTTGTATCAGTATGGAGCTTATGAACCGATAGTAAGGTATATGAATGGGCGGTTAAATATAGGAACCCGGCTTAAGCCGTTATTAGACTGTTCATTTCTATCTTTCAATCTAGATTAAATTGAATCACCCAACGTCAATGAAAACTGTCCTGTTTTTTCAATTCTATGCCTTTCAACGAAATTGATTCAATTGACTGATCGGTCTTGACTAGCACTATGGAGGGACAGAATGTTATTAATATTACACGAAAGACGTTACCAGAAAGTTCTAGATGGCCATGTCTACCTCCGGTTTGAGGGACCGACGACCTACGCAAGGTCGCCGTTAGTCGCTGGATAGGGAAGGCAGAGGACCATGATGAGTGGCGCTGACTAGGGGAGGTCTACTTCCAGCAGTGGAAGATTATTTGCTGATTACGACGATGTCTAATTAACAGTGTGTAAAGTCAGTATCATATACATAGACACAAGTCAAGATGGTCAAGTACTTAAGACAATCAAAACTGATAATTATTTTTATCTGTTTTTAACCGATTTCAAAAGAAAAGTAAGTTCTCAACTCGTTTATATGTTCGTCACTCGATTATTTTGTCAATTGTGAATCGATTTTCATTTTTTTTATTTTAATCCAAAAGGTTATACTCCCGAATTGGGCCCATTGATTATGTCAGGACCTGATTAGTGGTTTCCAGGAAATTTCAGAGAGAATTCACACACACATGGCTGTGTCTATGTATATGATGACTGTACAATAAATTAATATTTCTTCTTCGCTTTCGCAACTCTCTAATCATGATTTGATTTAATCGATTCTAAGCTTTGAATAATGAGATCTTTTATTATAATCACATAATTGATGAGATAAAGATTAAAGATTAACTGTTAATTTATTACCTAATCGATTATTTTATTAGGACACAACTCATGTTTCGTACGTTGAGCACCAGGAGCCCTATTCTGCTATTCAATACCTTGGCGTTGCGTACATTTCAGTACGATTCCATTGCGATAATGGCAAAGATTCGTATTCTACTAAATCCACAACATCTTCTCGATATCGGCAAGATAATAGTAGAACAGTTACGTTAAGTTAGTGCTTCATGTTCTTTATTATAACTATAGTAATATTTTTCTTAACTTTTATTCGTGTCTCTGTGATTATGCACTGCTTGCTACAACTCCATAAATTCTTCAAAAGTCTTTCTGTAACATACTTATGTATAAAAATTATTAAAAAAAAGAACTTGAGATATAAATATAAAGCATTTTTTTTTAGCTAGACGTGTTGCTGGGGAGTTCCTTGCCGCTTCTTCTCTTTAACAGCAATAACACGTTGCGAAGCGGTGTACATAGACTAGGAAGTAAAATTAAATTCTACCTTCAAAAAATCTTTTCCAGTGGAACTTATTTTGAATAAAAACTTTTGAATTTGAATTTATTGGTATTACCATTAGCAGAAATGGCACTGGCCGATATGAAAATGAAAGGCAACCATTTTATGACTAACGTTTCTGGAACTTACTAAACATGACTTCTGGGAATGTATTACCCAAACCAAAATGTAAGTAGTCCTACTGTTCTATTAAGGTTTGCACATATAACCATCACCATTATCATCTCAATTGTTTTCTGGGGTTCTTTTTAGCGATAAGACTGCCCCTTGTGAGTATTTAGGTATAGTATGAGTCCGTAGTTCATTTTTGTATTGGTGTACAATAAAATCTGTATTGTTTATTAACCAACAAATAAATACATACATACATACATAACTTCACACAAGGTCCCTTGCGGGGTAGGCACGAACAACAGAGCGCCATTTAGGCTTATTCTTACACACCTCACTTGCTTCTTTGACATTCATAGCTCTTGTCATGCACGCTCGTCTATTCTTAAGGCTCCTGACGTCACCTTCTGCTAGTACACGATCAATTTGATCATGGAAGGTGTGTCGTGGTCTTCCGCGACTTCTGCATTCATCCACTTTTGCATTGTATATCTGTTTAGTCATTCTTCCATCATTCATTCTTTCCACATGCCTGAACCACCGGAGCATTCCTTTTCTTACCTTCACCCCAACACTCTCTTTCAGACCAACTCTGTTTCTTACTTCGGTATTACGAACGCGGTCCGCGAGTGTCTCTCCACAGATTTTGCGCAGTGATCGCATCTCGACTGTGATTACTCTACTTTCATGCTCTCTCTTCCATACCCAACTCTCGCTTCCACAAATAAATAACTTAACTAAATACTTAAAAATAAGCTAAATTATAAATAAATTAAAATAAAGTCTTATTTATCTATCTATAGTATTAGTTAATAGAATAATAATATAATGTAATATTTACATCAACACACTTGATAAAAACAACATAACAACGTGACTGGGCTGATCTGTTGTGATTAGTTCTATTTTTTGTCGCGGGTCTTATTACGTGAGACCTAATCTACGTTTTTTACTGAGAGATTGTCATTCATATATTCTTCTTCCACGCCAATATATTGAAATCTCAGAACAAGTGTTGCCCATCTTACAAAACGAAGGATTTCGTAAGTTGGCACGCATTGTGAGAGTCGTATCGGTGCAATGTTCTCACAATCACCGATTTTATCAACTATCAATACAATATAATATGTAAAAATGTAATAATATCACCGTTGTTTAAATTTACTTATTTAATTTATATATCTAGACAGCCTCATTACATCAGATTCGCAATGTACAGACGACTTAATAGCAAGAATAACAATAGCAAAAAGAGCTTTTATTAGTTAAAACTATTTATTTAGATCTAAAATAGCACAATCGGTTAAAAAAAGTTTAATAAAAATTTATATCTGCAGCATAGCTTTATACGGATGTATAAAGAAAAGAAACATGGATGGATTGCGTGAAAGATGATATAAAGATGGTGTGGTGTGACAGAAGATATGTGTCAGAGTAGAGGAGTGTGGAAGGGAAAGACATATTGTGCCGACCCCAATTGATTGGGATATGGTGAAAGAAAAGAGAGAGCTTAATACGGTTGTGAAGTATGGACAATGACATAAAGAGATCGCGGTAGATTAGAAGCATTTGAAATGTGGTGTTGGAGACGCATGGAGAGAATAAGTCAGAAAGAGAAGAAGACCAATGAAGAAGTACTGGACATGGTGAAGGAGAGACGCACAATTTTAAAAATTCTACAGGAACGAAGCGTGATGATGTTTGGCCATACGCTACGACACGAAACCTTATGCACGTTAATCGAAGGCAAAGTGGAAGCAAGGAGATGGAAGGGAAGACCAAGGCGAGTATTCATGGATCACATAAAAGAAAAAGCATACATAGAAGTAAAACAACTCCACCGAGTAGAGAATTGCTCTTAATTGATAGATAGAGAGATTTAATAAAGGATCACCAACAGTTTTTTAAATTTGATCAACTAAAGTAATAGACTCATGAGTAAGGTTTACAATGCGATGTAAAAACCACTTATAAGTGAACACAGCTTGCAATTTAGTTTCCTCACTACTGGTTAATTAAAGACTAATTCAGTTGTTGAGCAATTGCTTACATTTTAAGAGACGATTATAAGTAGTTAAGGCCGTAATAGTGAAAGTAAAAAAAGGGTAACTAAAGTACTGAAATGTGTCTGTCCGTCAGTTTATGTCAAATTAATATATTTTTGAGCTAAACGAATTTTAGAAATATGGGCACCGGGTAGATTTTCTTCATATAAAGTTTTTTTCTTTCTTTAATACTTATATTATTGCGCAAAGTAATTTTTATTGTTATTTATACGATTCTTTTCTAAAATTCTCTTCTTCTTCTAACTTCTAACTCCTAATAATATCAGCCGGTGAAACTCCCGTCAAAATCGGCCCCCCGGTTTCAGAAATTAGCTGGAACAAAGAGATAGGCAGATATAAAAAATATATTTTGATATAAGTGCCATATTCACTTGCTCACTGTTATTTTGACATTACAAACCGATCCTTCAATTATACTTATTGATATCTAATATATAAAATTCTCGTGTCACAGTTTTCGTTGCCATACTCCTCCGAAACGGCTTGACCGATTTTGATGAAATTTTTTGTGCTTATCCGGTATCTATGAGAATCGGCCAACATCTATTTTTCATCCCCCTAAATGTTAGGGGTTTTTTTTTATTTTTATTTTTATTTTTTAGACAAAATTTTTAATTTCTATTTTTTTATGATACAGCATTAAAAGATACATAAAACCCTAAATTTTCAACCCTCTACGACCAACCCCTATTTTTTACCGGGCAGGACGACGTCTGCCGGTACAGCTAGTATACATATAGATTAGTTATAGACTGCACCACCGTCAGTTTAAAAAAATCTATCAATACTTGCCAAGGCTTGGAATAGATTGCTTTTTAGCAATAAGGTAGGTATAATATTGTATGATGACGTGAAAGCCTATTTTTTCAGGCGGGGGCAATGCATTTCGCACAATACCGGGTGCTTTGCTAGGGATTAGACCAGAGTTAATTATGGAGGCAATCCCCTAGTTACGTCCACGCTGAATGACGTGATAGCCTTGTATATTTCCACTTCTGTTTGTCATGTTTTGGTGTGCAATAAAGAGTAAAGTTACCCACTTGTGAAACTGGTGAGTTAAGTTCTCATCATTGTTTGAACAAAAACTTTCCAGTCAAATAATAATTATAAATGAAATAAGTTTAAAACCAAATAGGTGTTTGTCCGGACGGTGATAAGAACTTATTAGCAACTTAACCAATGCACACTCTAGTGGATAATAATGAAAATGAAAATGAATTTATTTATTTCAAAATGGAATCTTACAGATTACTTATTGAAAGTCATGACTCTACCACCGCTTCCAAAGCAATTTTAGTTACTGTTAAAGGAGAAGAAGCGGCGCAACAAACTCCCCAGTAACACATCTTTACTTTGTAATTATCATGTTTAATCACTCGTCTTTTTATTTTTTATTATGTAGTTTATAATAATACAATGTTTTACAAAGTAATTTTTATGAATGATTATTGAAAAAGCTTGATAGCGATCGCATTATTCCCATTCGGTGCAGTCGTCTAAAAAATCTTTCGTTGTATAATAAGCCTTCTTGCATAAACGTTGCTTTACTAATTTTTTAAACTTATTTACTGACAGTTCTTGAACGTTTACTGGGATTTTGTTAAAGAACATTACACTTTGCCCCACGAAAATGATAATTAATGGTCGGCCAGTGGTCGAAATTCGAACATAATTCAAATTATAAGTTTGAACATTATTAAGGTTCTCTTGTCAAAGACTGTATTTCTATAATTACAGATTTCGCCAAGGCTACGCTGTTGATTTGACTTTAACAATAAACAAGAGTATATGCGTGTGTGTGTCTTAATAAATGCTCCAGTGGTTCGGGCATGTGGAAAGAATGTATGATGAAAGAATGACTAAACAGATATACAATGCAAAAGTGGATGGATGCAGAAGTCGCGGAAGGCCACGACACACCTTCCACGATCAAATTGATCATGTATTAGCAGAAGTTGATGTCAGGAGCCTTAAGAACGTGCATGACAAGAGATATGAATGTCAAAGAAGCAACTGAGGTGTGTAAGAATAAGCCTAAATGGCGCTCTGTTGTTCGTGCCTACCCCGCAAGGGACCTGGCGTGAAGTTATGTATGTATGTATGTATGTGTCTTAAATACATGATAGTGTGTGTATTTTTTTTTATAATTAAAAAAATATATTAGCATTCTGCACTCCTTCTCTATATAAACTATAAGTGCAAAATTTCATATTCCGTCAGCGCAATTTTCGTAAAAAGGGGTACAAAGTTTTTGCTGTGTTTTTACTTCACCTATTATAATATCTAATATATAAAATTCTCGTGTCACAGTTTTCGTTGCCATACTCCTCCGAAACGGCTTGACCGATTCTCATGAAATTTTGTATGCATATTGGGTAGGTCTGAGAATCGGCCAATATCTATTTTTCATCCCCCTAAATGTTAGGGGTAGTCCACCCTAAATTTTTATTTTTTAGACAAAATTTTTAATTTCTATTTTTTTATGATACAGCATTAAAAGATACATACAACCCTAAATTTTCAACCCTCTACGATCAACCCCTATTTTTTACCGGGCAGGACGACGTCTGCCGGGACAGCTAGTAACTATATAGATAACTAAGTAAATATATTGTAATATGTTGTATGGATATAACTGGTTTCTCTTAAGGTTTGTTCAAGTTTTTAACCATTCAGCAGTCTATAACCTTAACATTTGTTCAAATGTTTTTATGTATAGAAGCCATATTTTCGTGGAAATAATCGTGCTGACCGTCATCTCAGCGTAATCGATCATACGTACTTTCAAGGTTGCAATGTAAGAGAATATTATGATTATGAAATATGATAATAAATGTGAACTATAAAATTATACTACACAAGAACAACATGAATCAATCTTCCAGTGTAACCTTCTTTTCGTCGCGTGAGTTTCATCCCTCCTCATTACATGCACCTACAACCTTAGCCTTCTTCATTTATATCCTTCAGTCACAGGTACAACTTTCAAAGATCCCCTGATGTACTCATTTCTCAAATTCTCAGCTTATCTATTCTTGCAGTGTAAGAATGTTCACAATTTCAACACCAGGTATTGTAATAGCTATCTTTTATATTACAAAAAGTATTGTGCGCTTTCTTGGGGGTTAGATCTGCCTTTCACTAAATTTAAAACCAAATTAAAAAGTATCTTGCTAAAAAAAGGGATATTTCACTATTGTTTCGAGTTGCAGGACACGAATTAAAATACCGTTGGAATTATTATAGAATTTGTTAGAACTATACAAACACGCATAACACAGATATAAATATAACTAGACACTATTAGTACAAACTGCACGATTCAATAACACGCGCAAAGTCCGTCACTATATCGCTCATCGAATCTACGTCTTGCTTGTATCGTAATCCTCGCTTGACTGCTCCTCTCCACCTTGGGCCATTCCTTTATAATGCACCGATCCATACCTGGGAAGCTTCGACGCAATACAATAACAACAAGGATTGGTTCGACAATAATGACGGCCATAAAACAAGTACAAAAAAAATGGACCGCGTGCACTGGGGTTTCCGAGAAACAGTAATTTACACACCTGGCTAATTATTCCTGCAAACGGCTAACAAAGTCGAAAACCATAACAATAGGCCTAACTGCAAATTTTAAATACGAAGTAAACAAAAGAACTCCGCATGCGGGAGGGGCAATGCACCAGGTGCGCGTTTCTTTGTCGATATGTAACAATATGTTATGTCACTCTAGAAAGGGAGGTGCTTTACGAATGTGAACATCTGTGACAAGGATGGGGGAGATATCAAAATCATGAAATTCATGTGACTTACTTTGTGGTTGGCCCATAGTTTGCTTATATGAATTTGTATCTGCTAACACAATAAGGAAACAGTATGGATCATACAAACATGTGTATAATGTGCCGATAGTAATCTTACGAAGGCATTGCATTCTATTGTATGTAAATAGAACACATAATGTTTATGTAAGACTATGTAATGAAGTTTTTACATATCTGGTTTATAAGAAATTAGCTATGCTCAGTGGAGTAAAAGGTTGATGATTTTTTTAAAGTGATCAATTAATACCAAAGTTATTTTGAATCGTGTTTTATGAAATAAATTACAATAAATTCATACTAATATATGAAGTGAAAGTGTTCTGACGTGTTTCTTTTCTATATTTAGTATTTCAGTCTAAAGTTCAATATTTTTGCTAGAATATTATTTTCAAGTGAGAATACGCGATTTAAATGTTTAGTCAGGTCTAATAAAAAGGAGTACAGGGGAGGGAGGTGCGCATGCAATTCGCGTAGGGTACTGACGTTATTCGAGTCTCCCGAGACGCAAATATGCACAAAATCTCCTCCCGTGATCCCGCTACAGGGGTCCACAGGCATTTGGGGATGCGGCTAAACTAACCTCTGTTGACGATGTGAGTTAGCTCTATTTCCCGGGGCACTGTCAAGCCTTGATGCACGGATCAGCATGGACGTAACTACATTCTAAGACTCATGCTTTTCCTACCACAAGGGATGCAAGAAGGTTACGTGAAGTAGTATCATATTGGGAACGCCTTTACCAGCTGAATCTCCAAACATGCCGGTGGACGATTTTGTTATTCCACGTTTCAGTCGTGTCAGTAACTCTTGCCGCTTTAGTCTAACCCCCCCCTCCCCCCAACCCATAAGAGCCCAGTAGTGTACAGAACGTATTCACCCTGCTTCAACAACAACAAAAAAGTATATAATAACATCTCATAAACGTCCCACTGCTAGGCTCGGGCCTCCCATTATAGGGAAACGGACAGTATACCCACCATGCTTGTGCAAAAGGCAGCTTGGCAGGTTTGACACATTGGTTATCGCGATGTGCAGGTTTAAACACGATGTTTTCCTTTACTGTTAGCACACGGGTGATTGTATATATGCACATTAGGACATGCCTAAGTGATGCATGCTTTCCGGCCTTGATTCAAACCCGCGCCCTTTGAGTCTCGGACGCGTGTGCTAACCACTAAGCTACTACGACTTACACTTGTCACAGGATGTTTTTTCTTTATATACTTTGTACTTTATATACAGCAAATCATCCCCTTTTTAATCTACCTTATTTAACAATCATTTATTTTGTTACGTGATTTTTCATCTCTCCATAAATCCCAACCTCCTCCCGTTCTGAATCTTCTTTCCCCCAATTTTATAAACAACACATACGCTAAAATAATTGTTCTTAATTAAAAAAATATTACTTAAGTTTGCGACACTCGAGTACTGACAAAGAGCAAAACTGTTATTAATAAACTTGGATTGCGCAAGCGCATCAATCGGTTTAGGATGTCTGCCCACTACACCGGAGCATAACATGACCGTGCTATAAATGTATCAGGCACGGTAAGGAATACGACGCGGTCTACTATGTCTACTAGAATGTGCCAATAGACAAATAAATAATAATAGATAAATAACAATAAGGGAGGAGAATAGGGAGGGTATATGATATATATATATATATATATATATATATATATATATATATATATATGATTATAGTTATAATAATATTATAACTATAATCATATTTTCTATCCTTTTATTGCGCTCTGTCTTCTTGAATATGCGCTGTTTGTTACAACTCCATTAATTCTTCAAAATAATAACAGCGAGGGAATGCGGCCAGCGTTTTGGGAACGCTCCCCACCGACAGCGATTTGGACTACATCTTTTACTTGTAAATATGTTTATAGTAATATTTTATTTTATAGTTTAGTAGTATTTAATAATTAAATGAGCAAAATATGATTAATTTAATCCATTGAAACATATCTTTTAATAACAATAAAATAAACGTCATATCCATGTATAACGGGTTTAGTGCCCGTAGCGACCCGATTCTCTCATTTGTAGTAAGTAGTTCACTTGTGTTTTAACAGAATTAAACGGGCTTAGTAAGAGTCATCATACGCGGTTAAAACCCGTACGATCCCCGTTTCGCCGCCGGCGCGCACCGGTTCGACAACGTGGCATGCCATGTGACGGCACCGGCAAAGTATTCTCTCCGACAATAATTGTTGACAGTCCGTGTATGGCAGGCGACGGTGTTGGTTGGTGGTGGTTTTATACATAATAAATAATAGCATTCGTCGTTTTCGTAAAAAAGGGTACAAAGTTTTTGCCACACGTTTAGATATAATATAATTATAACAATAAGAGTATATTCAACAAGACCTCTACGTTAGGGGGACGCATGGCCGCACGGGCCATTAAAAAAATACTTTGACATGACAATACTATAATCGTGCATTTTTTAAATTGTATATTTGTTGAGCATTAAAGTGTTATCTATTCTAACTATATATACTTTTCAATACTGTTACGTCACATACATGAAATAATTTATAGCTATATAATTAGCAAGATTATAGCTGAGTGGTCCATTTACGTGCTAACCTGCCAATACAGAAATCATAATATCTTCGAAGATGCATCTACGAACATGTTTAGGTTTTACATATTTTCACGTAGTACTTAAGATTTCTGTACATATAATCTTCAGTTTAATGCTAAACTTAAACATGTTCGTAGGTGCGACTCCGAAGGTTTTTGATTTCTGTATTGACAGAAATACCACGATTTTTTTGACTAATCAGTTATAACCTTGTTTATTATGTAGCAATAAATATACCGTGTACGTGACGTAACGTTATTGCAAAAAAACATTAATACGTTATGTCTTTATATTTATAACTATAATCATATTTTCTATCCTTTTATTGCGCTCTGTGTTCTTGAATATGCGCTGTTTGCTACAACTCCATTAATTCTTCAAAAGTCATTCTGTAACATAATTCTGTATAAAACTTTAAGAAAAGAACTTAAATATAAATAGAATAACAAATATAAAGAAAAACCATTTTTAGCCAGACGTGTTGCTGGGGAGTTTCTTGCCGCTTCTTCTCCTTAACAGCAATAACACGTTGCGAAGCGGTGTACATAGACTAGGAAGTAAAATTAAATTTTAAACTATATGTATGACCTTCAAAAAGTGTTCTCCAGTGGAACTTATTGTGAATAAAAACTTTTGAATTTGAATTTGAATTATTACATACAAGAATATTCTTTTGCCGGATACGTACATAGCACGGTCATGGTATGTTACGATGTAGTGTGCTAAGCCATTCGCTAAACATTATTTAAAAAATACGATGTAGTGGGCAGACACCTTTACTATTCCAATATGGCGGTCGATTATATTATCGATTGAGATAATTTCGATGAATTGTTATATATAGATTTTTAGTTAAGATGTCTTATTTGAGAATATTGCGTTAGCTTTTTTATTTTGTTGTCATTTAAGTTTAGGTTAGGTTAGTTATGTACCAATTATTACTACGTTAGGTTAGTTCATATACTATATTACAAAATGACTGCTCCATGACTTTCGAATTTCACAAAGAAACTTCGTGTTGCTTTATTCACATTAGGACCTTTGAAGGTCAGAAGGCTCACTCGCAAGAAGCATACGTTATATCTTTATTTAACATTATAAATGCGAAAGTTTGGCTGGTTGTTTGTTACTCAATTACGTCTGAAAGGGTGAAGGGATTTGGATGAAATATGGCACAGAGTCAGATTATAGCCTGGAAAAGCACATAGGCTACTTTTTATAATGGAAAATGTACGGTTCTCGTGGGATAACATGAAGTAAAAGCTAGTGTTCATACATTGGACTTAAATGGTGAAGGGCGATCTGTGAGTGACAACTAATTTTCTTAAACTATGTTTTTGACATAAAATATGTAATTTGTTACTTCACATTGCCTGAATAGTGACTTTCTGAATTAGCATATACTACACATACATAATTTAAAAGTGCATAGAAAGCAAAAGTGCTTATTATTCTATCCATCGCACTTTTGTTGTCCAATAAGATTAGATTTAAACTGAATTCATTATGAGAGTAACTTTCTATGTATTATAGAGAGATAGCTACTTAATACTAGGTTTTTTTTTTTTTTTTTTTTTTTATTGCAGGAGATCAGCAGACAGGCAGACGGCCCACTTGATGGACAGCGGTTACCATCGCCTATGGACATTTGCAACACCAAAGGTGCTACGAATGCGCTGCTGCTCTGTTCAGGGAGCCTGGAACCTGGTCACTAATGCCGGAACACAACTCAAGGTTGTTATGGCGACATACTCTAGACCAGGGGTGGTAGCCAACCAGTCGGGCAAATGCCCTACCACCTGGCTGTGGGTTGTTTTGTCGCCTCTTACGACAGGCCGCCGGGCCGCAGGAAATTGTATTCTTTCTCCGTTCCTGCACGGATAAAATATATAGATAGGTGAAATAATAGTAAAATGCGAAGTCACAAATATAAATAATATATTTGTCAGTTATGCCTAATTTGTTATTAGCTAACTAGGTTTTGACCGGGAATGTGAGTTTGTTTTTTGTTACCGGTTCACATCTTTTTCTTTAATTCCTTTCCACCGGACTTACAAGGTTATCTAGTCTTAAGTATCTTTAAGTGTTTTATTCTTTTTATTTCCTTCTGTTTTATTTTTATTTGTTTTGTGCTTTTTCTTTTGTTTCTTTATTCGCTTTCCTGAAAGTCTTACAATCGAGACCTTATATTTCTAATACACTTTATCCTTAAATCTATTACATTAGTTCTTTCTACTGATTTCTTTTACAGCTTCTATCCTTAACACTACTTTTACCAATACAACACACGTAACAACAACAATATATATGTTTTGGTTGTTATGTGTGTTGTATTATTTTTACCAAGCTTAATAAATTACAAAAATATATATATTTTTTTACGCTAGTGGAATGTATTTCCGCACTATCATCAGCCCCGATACACTCTGTCTACAAAATTTACACTAACACGAGTAATACGATGTGAAAGAGCTGAAGTTATACATAATTATTATATTGATAAAATAACTTGTTTTTTAAAAAGGTTTTTAAATACAAGCTTTTGAGATCCTGGATATCATATAGCAGCAGAGTGCTAGCTAAGACAAGTAAAAGGAGCCCAAACACGACGCGACCATCTTGTTTAGTACATGAGTTCCTACTTCCTATGGCCACCTTCCAACTCCATCATTAGATCAGCTCCATGGTACCATGTTATTGCATTGTCACGCGATATACATATGCATGCAAAATTTCAGCTTAATCGGAAACCGGGAAGGTGGTCAAATTTAGCTTGCAAGATTCCAACCGAACTTACATACATACATAGGTATATCCATTGCAAGTTAAACAAAAGCTTGTAAAATATATATATTGGAAATCTAAATATGTTTAAACGTGTCCAATCTATATAAGGATCAGGCTGGCGTGTGAACGATGTATTAGAAAGCATCTCTCGCATATATTTTCACAAGACATGGATTCCGCAAGTTCAAGTTGGCTGTGAACTTGGCATTTAGATTATGCACGATGGAGAAATTCAATTGAATCGTATATATTTCTATATAGGCAATTATGTTAGCTTATGTTATGCCGACATAGCTCACAGAATTATCAAGTTGAAGTGGCAGTGGGACGGGCGATGGAGCAAACGTGTCTTGGTAGGCGTAGTGTAGGGCGTCCTTTTAGCCCGGTGGACCAACGACCTGCGCATGGTCTACGGTAGGGGTTGGATGAGGAAGGCGGAACCAGGATGTATAACGCAGACTTAGGGAGGCCTACGTCCAGAAATGTATATTATTAGGCTGATGAAGAAAAAGTACGTTTTATTCTCCTTTCTCCAGACGAACTCGATTGTACGGGCTTATTGCTTTTTTATGTTTATTTTTTCTTTTTATTCATTTATTTAGTTTCTTCTTTTTTCTTTATTACAAAGAGATCGAGTCCTTACAACTATACAAAAACTGTTTGAGCTTCTTCTACAATGCTTATTTTATATTACATATTTACGGAAGAATTATGGTGTCTTAGTGTTCTTTAATGCTATCTTAATATATATAAATCTCCTGTCACGATGTTTGTCCGCGATGGACTCCTAAACTACTCAACCGATTTTAATCAAATTTGCACACCATGTGCAGTTTGATCCAACTTGAAAGATAGGATAGTTTTTATACCGTTGGAACCGGTAGGTGGTGCTGAGATCGGGTTCTAGAATCCTCTTAACAACGGGGAGCGATTTTGTTTTTGTGTGTTTGAGTGGGTCCCCGGACGGTTTAAATCCACAATTGGAACCGGAGGTGGCGCTGGGATCGGGTCATAGATTTTTATTTTTTCAGAGCAGGACAACGTCTGCCGGGGCCGCTAGTATATGCATATTTTAATGTATATCACGTTATAGATGAAAATTCAATAATCTTTTATATCTGGCTTATTACAACGCCACTCTAAAAAAGTGATATATTGATTTAATCACACCTACCTACATGTATTTAGATGCACTGAATCCGAATTGGACATCAAACCATTTTTAGCGATTTTTCGCGAAATTAGGAGGGTGTAAATTCTTAAACTTAACATCTGCGCTACTCCCGGGAATATATCCCGGGAATCCCGCGAAAAAAATTCTGAGAATGATTTAAAATGGCCGGATTAAAAAATAATTTCGATTTCCTATGTTTTTTACTGAACGATAGGAAAGTTTTATGTAATAAAATGTGTGAGAATCCCGTTGAAACTTTCCCGGAAGCGGTTTGTAGGTGTTCATGCATAAAAATTAGCTCATTCTCTTTTAAAATGTTGCGGTACTTTGTGTTCCGGGAATCTCAAGTCAAGTGTGGACGAAGTGGCGGTTATATCCTAGAGCATAATAAATATCATTCATTCATCAACACATGTGCACAGTGTTGTAAATGTATCACGTCAATCTCAAATTGAGTTTTGATTGGTGCTATTTATTTGTAATTTGGCGAAAACATCGCTGGCAACATTCCCTGCATTAATACGTCAAGGTGCCAGAGCGGAATACGTGTTTTGAAATAACATATTTTAATTCACTGTGTTGAAGGATAACAATGACTATACTGTCGAAGAAGAATAGTAAATGTTACTGCTCAATCTGGAATGATATTAGAATGAAGAACCGCGCAGTTATAGCGATGGGATTAATGCGTTATTTTAAACACTTCTTTTAATATTAATTTGTGGTAGCCATCCAGATGGGTAAATAAATTTCTAATTACGTCGCTATTTCTTTAAATAAAGTCTTTCTTTTTTCTTATTTTACCACCTGGCTGTGGGTTGTTTTGTCGCCTCTTACGATAGGCCGCTCGCCGCAGGAAATTGTATTCATTCTCCGTGCCTTCATATAGGAAAACATGGTCTCAAGTTACATTATTAATGGGCGATTGTCAATGAATATACAGTCGACTCTCGATAATTAGACACTCGTTGATTTGAATGTGCCGATAATTTGACACTCGTTAATTTGAATGTATCAATAATTTGACACTCGTTAATTTGAATGTGCTGATAATTGACACTCGTTATTTGAATGTGTCAATAATTTGAAATTATTTCCCGGTCCCTTGAGCAAGATAAATTGAATAAAATTGCGGTGTGTACACAAATAACTAACATGTGTTATGGTATACAAAATATATTTATTTATATACCACATACAAAGATTGTCTTATCAAAATATATACATTTTGTACTTATGCACACACTTATTATAAAGAAGTAAGTTCGTTTATTTAATCTACGATTACGGCTTTAAACCTAGGCCAGCCATAAGGTCTGTTACAAATGAAAATGCATTTTTTTTTAATGAAGTCATGTAATATTATTAAAGTATTGTATTCGAAAAAGCCACTTTTGGCTTTTATAAAGTACGTAAAGGAACTTTCCTACATGAACATGTTTTATGAGGCAATCTCATTATTTCAAGTTTATAAATTAAATGGCTTATATAGCTTTGCAACTTGTGAGTTGGATTTGAATATTGCAAATCTTTTACAAAACGTATTAAATAGCAGCAACCTTGGCCATTTAATTAGTAGTGCAGAACTCATTTATTTCATATCGACTACCGCCTTTTTTCAGACTTCTTTGTTTGGAACGTTAAAAATAAGACAACCTTATTTCAATTTTCACAATTATATATCGTGGTAGCGTAATGACTAGTGAACGCGTCCGAAACTTAAAGGGCGCGTACTCGAAACCTGACAGGAACGCAGAATTTGGTTGAAAGGTAAACAACGGTATTCAATGACATTGAATGATTTAATTAGTTCTTCTACAGGTGACTGGTTGTTTCATGCAAATTGAAAGACAAACATGAACCGTCTAATAACGGCCTAAGTAAATTCGAGTGTCAAACTCCTTATTCTAGATGATTGATTGATGATGTATATGAAATAAATCTTCCATAGTCGTTTCTTCAAAACCATTTCTACCGCCCACTACCTTGATCAAAACAATTAATTATTTCTTAAGTAATCCACGGTCATGAGCCACATAGCTAGGCCGGTCTCGCCCCAGGGTGTAGGTTGTGTTGAAACCTGTTCTAATCTTTTGTTTATTACTGTACATATCTAAACCATAAAAATAAACTTGAAGAATCTTTGTGATTTCAAAATAGTTGCCAACATTCAGGCGATAGTAATTACTCGTTCACATGACAGTTTTAAGAAATGTGATTTGTTATTTTATTTCAAGTTTGCATTGGAATAAGCTCTTAATAAGGTTGTAATGATAATGTTAAGGCTTTTAAACCACAATGATCATGGATAAGGAACCGTTGTGGATTGAAAGAGGATGTAGTGATTAAAGTTGAAAAAGGAAAGTTAAGGTGGTTTGAGTACGTGGAAGGAATGAATGTCTGATGATCCAGAGTTATGGAGGAGTTAGTTTCGGCATACCACGATTTACTCACAGCAACTAAATCGCAGACGTGTTAAAGGAAAGTCAGATAAAAACACCTCAAACAAATTTGCATGCATTAATGGAAGTGCGGAAGTTGTTTCTTAGGGTCGGCGCTTGTGGACATATCTCCTCTCTGCCTATCCCATGGGAAACTTAATATGTATGTTAGTGGTTAAAATATAAATATTATCTTAAATCTATGTTCCATTTCAATATAAGCTTCAGAAGAAGATAAACATTTACTTATTCATGTTGAGTTAGAGTAAGTTTGTAAGCTTGTTTACTGTTCTTAAAGAAGCCTACAAAACTTCAGAGAACTCAATATGAATATGAGTGTAGTCTCGACCAAACGAGTGACAAGCACAGCAGGCTGGGCATTTTCAAAATCTAGCGACTCTAATTATTCTTTCAAATGAATGTGTATTTATTATCTTACTAGATTTTTGCTTATGTATTATACTTGCCAAAACTTAGTTATAGTGTCATTTTCGTGAAATGCAGTGCAGTTTGAAGGCAGTGAACAATTATTGCACTACCCCACCGAGATCGGTTTTAATAATGTAGGAGAGCCGAATTTATTAACATGTCTAGCTATTCAGCAACCTACTCATTCCACCCATTAATAGATCTACTACGAGGTTTCTTGCCATGAACTTTCCCAGTGACTACAGTTCTCTCCATGTTGTCTGGGTTCTTGCAGGCTTTGTGCGCGAAGTACTTCAGTATTCGTTGACGGCATACTGCTAATAACCTCTGGTAATCTTGAGCTTCCGGATGGAGACGTTCATTCGACAAGTGACGGAATTTTTTACATTTCGAAGGCGACAATGTTTTGTCTATGTGCTGCTTTTACAGTCCAAGTTTACGAACCGTACAAGAAGATGGAGAAGACTAGGGTCTTTAGCATTTTTTTGTCAGCTTTAAAATCTGTCGCTATTTCTTTATCCTTTAGATGGATCCTTGCAATTCCAATGCGTCTACGTGTTTCTCGCTCACAACTCCCATTGTTAGTGATGACAGAGTCAGTCGAAATTGTAAAACTGGGCTAGAAAATCTATCTGTAATATTATAAAATTTTAAACATGCCGTGTCTTTACATTGCAGCAATAAAAAAAAATGAAATAGACTATATAATCCACGGAGAACACGATGCAATTCTCGTAGATTTCATTGAATTGTTTCAATTTTGCAACAATTCATTTGTTTTTCAGGATTCACGTAAAAACTATTGGGCCGACTTTGATGCGGCTTTCACTGATCGAAAGTAAATTCTTAGACTTATAAACTGTGGAGTTCATTTTTTGGCTAAAATGTACCCGATGTCTTCCTGTATGTATAATTTCATGACAATCTATTGCGTAGTTAAGGCGTGAAATCGTTACAAACAAACAAACCGTCATAATATTGAGCTAGGTTTACTTATAAGTTTATAACCCACAATTATGTAAGTTTCTTTTGAACTCATTGTTAAAGTCTAAATCGCTGTGTTAATATGATACTTATTATGATATTTGTAATAAAGTTTTATTACTTAACGTCCTAAAAAGTGATTGCTTAAAAGTCACTTAGATTTTTATTATTATACTGCACCTTTGTCAATCGAGCCTATTCATACAGACCTATTTAATATTACAACCGCGATATATACTTTCGCTGGGTTGGCTAACGTCGCATGCAACATTATAATAGATTCAAATAGTTGTAAGCTGACAAAGTGCTCTAATAAAGTCATTATTACTAGGATATGTACCTTCGTCCACGTTTGACTTGAAATTCCCGCGGATTCCCGGGACAAAATACCGCAGCATTTATTTTGAATGTAAACTATCGTTCTGAGTGGAAATAGTGTAGAAATAAGCCAATCGAACAACTTTAAACTGCTCCCAGGAAAATTCCCGCAGGATCCCCGGAAGAAAAATCACACATTTTGTTATATACAATTTGTCTGAAAAAAATCAGTCTGGCCTTTTTATATCATCCCCTGAGAAACTCCCGCGGGATTCCCAGGAAAAATGTCGCGCAGATTTTAAGTCTAAGAATTTGCTGTCGATCGGCGAAAACCGTGTCTAAATCCCGAACAAACAAACCAACCGACAAACAGATAAACCGACAAAAAAATGCAAAAATGCACCGTGTTCTTCCTCTTTTATATAATCTATTCCAGTTGTTTTTTTTAAATAACTTCAATATACAAAACAAAGCATGTTTAAAATTTTATGAGAATAGCGTATAGTTTTAATCAAAACACAAACACTTAAACACACATGCTCTGAAACGCGCGTGCGCACTTACGCATGCTTTCGCTTCTTCATCTATTATTTTATTTTCAGTTTTATTTAGCCTAAAAATAAATTTTATTATATTATAGATTAATCGTTACATTAATATGTGAAGCAAAAGGTTTGTACCCCTTTTTGCGAAAATTGCTCGGACGGAGGAGTATGAATTTCGCACACTTAGTTTATATAGAGCGTACAGCGTGATATTAGACGAAGTGTCGAACAGCATCAGGGATGCGCATGAGCAACCTCCATGGTTGCTCATGTATGCTGACGATATCGCACTGGCAGATTCGGACAGGGGGCGCCTGGTGGGACGGGTAAATGCGTGGAAGAGATCGCTAGAGAACGGCGGTTTGAAACTAAATGTGGCGAAGACTGAGTACTTGGCCTGCAACACTACAGATCCCACATCCGTGCGCATAGGCGAAGATACGGTCGAGCGCACGGATCAGTTTAAGTACTTGGGCTCTGTCCTTAGTGCGTCCGGGGATATCGACCTCGACGTCAAGGCCCGTATCACAGCAGCTTGGGCCAAGTGGCGTGAGGTGACAGGTGTCATTTGTGACCCCAAAATGCCGGTCAAATTAAAAGGACAGGTCTATAAATCCATCATCAGACCTGTCCTTTTGTATGGCAGTGAAGCGTGGCCTGTACTTGAGCGACACAAGCAAGAGCTGCGTGTCACGGAGATGAATATGCTGCGATGGATGTGTGAAGTGACGCGGAAAGACCGGGTCAGGAACTCCCGCATCCGTGGCAGTCTTCATGTCCGTGACATAGCAGACAAACTGCAAGAGTGTCGCTTACGCTGGTACGGCCACGTTTTACGCAGACCGGCTAATTACGTGGGGAACAAATGTCTAGCCATGCCGCCTCCGCCAGGTCCCGGTCGAAGGGGAAGGCCCAAGAAATGCTGGCTTGACGTCGTGAAGGATGACATGCGTACCAATGGTCTCAAAACGGGGGATGCTGAAGACCGCGCGAAGTGGAGTAGAAAAAGCAGGAAAGCGGACCCTGGGCGTCGGAGTGAACGCTCCGAACGCAACCGGGATTTAACGCTCGGATGATGATGATGATGATGAGTTTATATAGAGAAGAGAATGCTAATATATTTTTTAAATTGTACATAAAAAAATACATTAAATTGATAAAAAAAACCTTACACTATACAATATACTCTTATGTATATTGTTAAAGTGAAATTAACAGTGTAGCCTTCGCGAAAACTGTGATTATGGAAGTAGTCTTTGACAACAGAACCTTAATAATGTTCAAACTTTTAATTTAAATTTAGTATGGTCGGTTTTGGGCACTGGGCGACCACTAGTTTAAAATCATCAGGAAATAAGTTTAATTAATTAAAATAAGACAAAAAGTACGTGAAAATGTAATATATAATTAAATTACTTTATAATATTATATGTACAGGGAAACATCAAGACAATTTGGCGATAAAATTTACATAGTTAAATAATTAATTATATATGTATATCCTGGTTGTTTTACCGAAATCATGTTTTATAACATTTTAATAGTTTCTCACGATTTTACCCAATTTATAATTATCAAAATTAGGTTATAATTATAATTTGAAAGAACCCGATCTCCTTGAGGATAGTGTGCTCTTTATTATTAAATAAAATCAGCCAAGAGCGTGCCAGTTTATGAAAGGTTCCGTAGAGATGACTACTAACACTTTTTTTTGTTATTCAACTTACGAATAACACAAAAGCGTTTATTTAAAAATACTTAGTTTCTCAGAAACTAGGTATTTGATGGATATTGCCTAATACAATTTGTACTGAAAATATTTTTCCAGAATTTTCGACTTATGTAAAACAAGCGGGACACAATTTTCACAACTTTAGTTGTTGTTTCAAATAAAAAAATATTAAGGATTTAGCGGGTTGCCTGGAAGAGGTTGCTATAAGCGATAAGGTCGCCCATTGGTCTGATGAAAATGTATTCATATGAAAGTGTCTAGGTTTAAATTATGGTGATCAATAGCGACACCTCATTCGCGTTGACACGATGACGTATTTTTTAGTTAATTCCAATAGGGGTACAAAGAAGCGCGACTGCAGCGCCACCTTTCTGGCTATGTTCGTTTATTCCACGGAAACGACTTCATTTATTGGGATAGAAAGTGTTGATTGACATATAACATGTTTGCTTGCATTTTCGGAAATAATACAATAAAATACTACGAAAAGCACAGATTATTAAACCATCGAAACTTTACGTAAATCAATCGATAGTTATCTCTTTAAAAATAAAAACTTTTTTCTTTATTACTAAAATGACTTATTTAATATATGAAGAATATGTTAATTGAATGTGAGTATATTTATTACACAGTATAGTATTTACAGCAAAAATATTTTTACTACAGACATTTTAACATTTTTGCGGCCAGGCGGCCTCTCGTAAGAGGCGATAAAACAACCCATAGCCAGGTGGTAGGGTATTTTTTGACTGAATGGCTGCCACCCCTGGTATAGAATATGCCGGCATAACAACATTGATTTACGTTTCGCCATTAGTGACCAGGTTTCAGTCTTCCTTAAGAGACCAGCAGCGCATTTGTAGCACCTTTCGTGTTGCGAATGTCCATAGGCGATGGTACCCGCTTTCCATCAAGTGAGCTGTCTGCCTGTCTGCTGAACTCATGCAATAACAAAAAAGAAAAAATGAAATTACTTATCGATCCGTCATCGAGCTGTCAAAAGTAAAATAAATACTTATACTCTTTGTATAAGATAAAAAAATAGACTTTAATGTAACTTGTGTACCTCCCTACTAATCTGCCCTATTATATATTTCTAATCTAGTAGTTTTTGAAAAAAATACGATGATATACAAAGACACATGTGCAAACGGACTGACATGACGAAAATATAGTCTGCATTTCCGAAAAGGAACCCTAAAATCAAGTTCACGTGATATTTTAAATTACAACATTTTGATCAATCTTATACAAGATAACGTGTATTAGTTTATACTTTTAGAGCGTATCCATTTTATTAGTTCTTGTTAATTTATTTAAGAAATAAATTATACTTTGATCTTATTTTAGTTTGAGATGGCGTAATCTGCCTTGGGTGATATTATGTTTTTTTGTATTTGATTTATTATCTTAAGACTACTGACCCAATTACAGTAGTTCGATTTTGTGACACGAGAGATCCTACATCAAATTTAATTATCACTGTTATATAAATTGTACATTAATTTGTATTTAGACACTAGCTGTCCCGGCAGACGTCGTCCTACCCGGAAAGCTTCAATCGATATGCCGACAGCAGCGCCACCTATCGGGTCCAATTGTGAACCAACTCGGAAACCTTCTCTGGCTCATGCACAACAACTTTGCTAAAGATCTTTACATGATCAAATGTATAGTTTACGATTCTATAAAGAACATACAGACAAACATTCATTTTTATATATCAAGATGTTCATAGTGCTGATGGAAAGCATTAAATTAATAATCGTGTTTACCCAATTATAAAATTACATACTATTGAATAAAATGTAAGAAAATTTAAATTATTTGTATTGTATTCTACCCATAGTCCCTCAAGACTATAAGTAGAATTCTGAGCCCAGATCACCGTCTTCTATGGGTAAGGTGCCCAGAAGGCTACGTTTCCTCGCTGGATCAAGATTAGTAGTTTTAAATTCAAATATTTTGTAAGCTGCAAATGTGTCAGGATACAGTGATACTATTAATTGTTATAAGGACGTCATGTTCAAAGTTACATATACAAAATAAGCTTTTTGATTTGAAAAATTGTGTGTGTGTGCCGTTCACAGACGGCAGTAATGAAACGTCTAGAAATTAGCCTACGAGAAAATGGGGTAATTATACAGGAGTATTAGGATAATAATAATATTTTTACCAATCTCAAAATTTATTTAATATTTTAGTGCAAAATACTACATTTCATATATCACATATTTAAAATATAATAGTGATCGCCCGTAGTCAAAATTCGACCATAATAATGAATTTAAATTATAGGTTTCAACATTATTAAGGTTCTGTTGTCAAAGACTTCTATAATCACAGATTTCGCCAAGGCTACACTGTTCATTTGACTTGAACAATAAACAAAAGAGTATATTATATGCGTGTGGTTGTCAAATACATGGTAGTGTGTGAAATGTTTTTTTTATTGATTTAATGTATTTTTTATGTATAATTAAAAAAAAAATTTGGCACACTGCACTCCTTCTCTATATAAACTATAAATGTGTCAAATTCTATACTCCTCCGACCGCGCAATTTTCGTAAAAGGGGTACAAACTTTCACATATTAATATATATAACACATATTATTCAGATTCCATGTTTTCACATTGTATAAACGATACAAGAGGTTTATGTTAACTAAAGTAACAACTGCTCTGGTTTTAATTTGATTTATGAACTTCAAAATATTTCCAACTTTATCTTTATGAACAGTGTTTAAATGATAAAATATCTCTTTTTGGTGTCGCTTATTTTCGTTTCATCGAGTTTCAAATTACAACGATTCTAATGAAGTTTCACTTCAAAAACTGCTTTTTTATGAGTTCTGATGACTCACTATGTCATTATCCTTATCCTATCCCCCATATCCCATTTCTCTTGTCTCATGCCTTTATTGCATTCTCATATATCATCCCATTTGACCCATCCCCAAGGCTGGCATCAGAGTTTCTTACATTTTTTTTGCGGAAATCTTTTGTCGACGGACCATACGGACCTAATGTCTCAACTCCAAAAGGCGACTCGATTACTTTAAACATTTTGTTTAAATTGTACAGATAAGGATTCTTCAAGTTAGTAGGGATATTTGAAAGTTGCTAAAATTAGTATTATTACAAAAAACATTTCAACACAAGACGTTTTGAATATGACCGAGTAATGAAATCTTATTACCACTTACGAAATTTTCGTAAGCTGATGTTATTTATACTGCCTTGTGAATTTAAATAAAATTTAATTATTCAAGATTCAATGCTTCGTTTTGCACTTTATCTAGGTTAGGTTCGAATTCACGAAAATTACCACATTCTAAAAATGCATAGAACTTTGATAATGCTTATGCAAAAAAAACCAGGCTAAACATGTCTTGAGCGTCTTTGGAACTCTTAGAACAAGACTTTGATCGTTTTTTGTCTGAATTGTAACCATGGATGAAACGTGGTTTCACTTTTGCAATCCAGAAACAAAATTACCGTCTATTTTTTTTCAATATACATACTTACATTCATATGCATAACATTTTATATTAGACTGGCTTCGTTCCACAACGACCACGTTCACAACCGCGATTTTTCATTTTCCATTTGCTTGCGAGCGTTAAAATCATCAACTCTAGTGGAACGAATTATGGAGCGTTGATGTCATTAACGAAGAAATACACAAATGTCATTGGTTGATTTGAAAATTGTGCCTTTTCCAATGTTAATCGATAGAGAGAATTAATGCTCTGTGGTCAACGCCCACTTCGACCCAGCTCTTGACATGGGTCGTTGTGAGCGCTGTATGTTTGAAAATGTTGATGTCATTTGTGACGTTTTCGTCACGACCATAATAACCGCGGTCGCCTTGTGTAACGGCAGACGGAGCATTTTGGGCGTCGTGAGATACTAAAGGAACGCGCCTACTGTCGTACAGAAACCTCATGAGCTTATTCGTGTCGCAGAGAGTCGTGTAACAAACATTAAGTTATGGTGACATTTAAAAAATGTACACAATATTAATGTTATGTCAAAAATAGGAGTAGAGGCAAGGAATTGTTATCATTTTTATTACTTGAAAAGACCATGGTCTCGAACCCGTAATGAAAAGGTGAGTCTTCTGCTGGAAAGACCATGTGCTTTCTTTTTTGGGATAATAAAACTGTGGTCATGATAGAATACCTCGACCATAGAGCTACTCTTACGGGCCCTTTGTATGCAAAAGAAGCGTATCGGAATTGACGAGAAACGGCGAGGCTAACTAGCAAAAATTGTTTTGTTCCGTCAAGATAATGATCCGGCTCCCAGGTCGGCCGTTGCTATGGCTACAACTTTTTTCTTTTTTTACATTCAAGTAAATTTCCCATTGTGTGTTGCATTCATTTTTTGTGTTATACGTGTTACGGTAAATATGATAAATCTGATGATTATACAACTATATAATAACTGGTAATTATGCATTACATTTCATCAATTGTATAAGGGAAATTATGCAAATTAACCAGTTAATTTGATAAATTTTCATTTCTTTATCAATTAACCAACTTTAGTGGTTATGTATAATTACCGGTTATTATATATAACCACCAGTTT
Organism: Dendrolimus punctatus; assembly: GCA_012273795.1. Classification (NCBI taxonomy): domain Eukaryota; kingdom Metazoa; phylum Arthropoda; class Insecta; order Lepidoptera; family Lasiocampidae; genus Dendrolimus; species Dendrolimus punctatus. Next base: position 22,226,695 of record CM022538.1, read on the forward strand.
ATTACTTTTACCATAACATATCTATAATATTATAAAATTCTAAACGTGCCGTGTCGGTACATTAAAGCTATTTAAAAAAAAACAACTGGACAAACAAAACATTATTTAAACGATGGAGAACACAATGTTTTTTTTAGAATTCTTATATGTTTGTCTGATTGTTCGGGATTCACATAAAAACTACTAGGCCGATTTTGTGTTGGGCATATCCTAGTAGATTGTATTATTTCATTGAGTTTTCGGGTTCAGGTCCGGGCTAATCGGACGACAACGAATGTCGAGAGGCGTTTGTGAGTAAGGCCTTGGAATGGAAACCTAATTAAATATTTCGCAAGCACGTTCTCAACAACAATATGATTAAATCGATTAACTCGACTACTTAAGGAATTGCTACACTTTCTCTAGAGGTTTACTCGTGGTCGCCCTACTGTTACGTTAGAATGCGCGCGCGCAACTAGGGCGGTATGTGGGAGTGTAACATTATTGCATTAATATGACACTATTATTGTAATACGTGCTTGTTATATTTATTTGTGTTAAGTATGATTCAAGTAGATTAATTATTGCATGCCGTTAAAAGTCATCGTACTAACTCAGTGCTTAAGACACCTGTGTCTCGTTTCAACAATATTAGACTAGGTACAAACATCATAAGTGGAGGTCTGTGTACTAATGTGCAAGCGTGCATATTACTAAAATTATTCTGTAATGCTGCTAGAAGAAAACATCACTGAATATCCGCAGCGATCTAGCCAGCCTAATCTCATATTCAGATGAGAAATATTTTTAATTATTGAACTAGTGGTCGCCCGTGCTCGAAATTTGACTATACTTCTATAATAGAATAGAATAGAATAGAATATAATATACTTTATTGTACAAAGATGCTACATAAATTCAAGAACATTAAATAAAAGTACAATCGGCGGTCTTATCGCCCATGGCGATTTGTTCCAGACAACCTTTGGATGGAGTATAGGAAGGACAACAAAAGTCGGTAGTTGCTAAACTAGCACTCGTACAATAATTTCATTTATTAATAAAAAAAAAATATAGTAATATATATGATGAAATATATACTAAAATAAATACACATATTATATTATATACATACAAAAGTAAACAATAACACTATAGCTTGAGATAGTAATCTTTAACTAATCTGTTAAAAGAAGGTAATGATCGTGACTGCTTGATGTTTAGAGGTAATGCATTCCATAGTTGAATGGCCTGGATGGTAAAAGACTTGTTGTAAAAACTTGTTCTGTTTACAGGCGTTTTCAGTTTCAAATTCTCTGACAATCTTAAGAATCTTGAATCACTGTAATTAAGAAACTGAAAGCGTTATAATCACAGATGTCGCAAAGCTACACTGTTAATTTGACTTGAACAATAAACAAAAGAGTATATATGCGCGTGTGTATCAACCACATGGTAGTGTGTGCAATGTTTTTGAAGTGACTTCTTCTTATGGGAGGGTAAACCGCTTCGTTACGTAACACGTTACGGTGCCAGTCTATCTGGCTTCCCTTTCTCTCACGCATAGGGCAGCGGTAGGCAGGCTCCTTCTTTCTCAAACTAACCCAAAGCGCTAGCCGTATTTCCGTAGTTAGATTACATAAAGATACTAATAATGTAAATACATACACAAAATTCTAATGTATATATTCAAGAATTGTAACCAAGAATAAATATATTTTATAATCAATAAAAGATTTTATTAATATACATACAATTCAAGTAATAACCTATGCTTTTCTCAAGTTAAACAACTTCAATAATGAATAGTTCAACTTGATTAGTTTAAGTTATCGCTTTTGTCGGGCGTGCCGAGACGCACACGTTATTATTTTATTGATTTAATGTATTTTTTAAGCATAATTAAAAAAATATTAGTATTCGTTGCTTCTTCTCTATAGAAACTATAAGCGTGCGAAACTTCATACTCCTCCGTCTGCGCAATGTACGTAAAAAGGGGTATGAAGTTTTTGCTTCTCGTAATAATATAGACAGGCTACTTTGTGCATCAAATTCTTTTAAATATTAAAAGGGTTAGACTATAAACATCCTGGTGCATATCATAAAGGTTTAACCTGTCAATGATCTCGTAATGAAAATTGGAAGACATACGAATGCTATCTCCGCGCTCTGAGACATAATGAAGCAATGATTTAACGGTGTGATGATTTGTAGTTTCAATGTTATTTTGAACTAATCAATAATTTAATCTAACATTTGACATAAAGTTAATCAAGCGATTGACATTTCCCAAATGCCAAATCTCATTAGCCTAAATGACACCAATGCCACGTTCCACAAGAGATTTATAACCACCACGTTCTGGACCGTGATTTTTCCCGTTCCACTTGCTTGCAAATAGATGGTAGAATCATAAACTCTAGTGGAACGGATTATGGAGCGTGGATGTCGTTAATAACGTAATACACAAATGTCACTGGTTGATTTCAAATCGCGCCTTTTAAGAGAGAATGTATGCTCTATGGTCAACGCCCACTTCGACCCAGATCTTGATATAGGTCGTTTTGTGCGCTGTGTGATCGAAAATAACCACGTTCATTAGTGATCTATTTGTCAAGACCATAACAACCGTGGTCGCCTTGTGGAATGGCAGACGGAGCATTTTGGGCGTTGGGAGCTACTGCCGGAACGCGTCCTCTATCATTTCACGTTGAGTGGATGTATTTGTCATTGACATTGTAGTTCTTAATTTAAATATTAAATGTCAGTGTGTCAATACTTGACATTGGATTTTGTTTGTGCTCTTATTTGTTTATCTGTCAACATGGATTAATAGAAGGCCGGAAAATGTTTTATGGAGTTAAGCAGCAAGTATTTTTTTTTATACAATTCCTAGGTACATCTTACTGTTTAATCTATGTCTTACCACTGTTAATTTGACATTCTTGTATAGAGCTTATGGCAAATATCATAAAGTAGTAAGGCAAATATAGGTACCCGCAATTAGATGACCACAATGGAAGCAATGCGACCACTACCTACCAGGAGTTATATTTGTTTCGAATATATTATTACCCTCTGTGGACACGACCTTTTAAAAAGTTGTTCATTCTAATAAACGAAAGACAAAGTGACTTTGTTAAGGTTAAGGTACCTTTTCCACGGCCCTTAAAGTTAATGATTATCTTTAAATTGGATATATTGTTACGAGTTACACAGGACTCGAATTAAAATGCCGTTGGAATAACGTATAACACAGTTACAAATATAACTGGACGCAACGAGAACAAACTTCACGATTTAATAACACGCGCAAAGTCCGTCACTATATAGCTTATCCAATATATACACGTCTTGATCGTATCGTAATCGTCGCTTGACTGCCTCACCCTTCCGTTCGGGCATTCCTTTTATCCTGTACTAAGACAATATGTCTCGACACAACACTCGATCGCATAACAATAATTTCCACGAATCACACCTGGTTAATGCCTACCATAAGGGATTACAATACACAATAGGCTTTCTAATTGAAAATTTTAAACGCAAAGTAAACAAAAGAAGCCCAAATGCGGAAAGGTAATAAAGTGTTCTTAATGGCAGGCAGGTGTGCATTCACTTTTGTTTGCGTGCGTATGTCTTTATTTAAAATTTTCAAGATGGACATTCATCGCTCTCAAAAAAATCTATCTCATAGAATGTGATATTTTCTGCGGAAAATGAATTCAAAATTTAGCTTTAGTTCATTATGATTGTAATTTATCTCTTTCTTGCCCTAAGACAATAACTTTCTAACTTGGGCGCGTTACAAACATTTAAATTGTCTGTAAGAGGTTCATTCAAATGTCATTGTCAAGAGTGATATGTTGTCAATGTCACTCGCGTTGTGTCTAAAGTAGCGAAGCCATAAAAAGAAGGTATATAACCTCTTCTGGAAAATGGTCGCTAGCGCTTCAAGTGCTCGACGAACCGCGATCCATTACCTTAATCAAGGTGATTTATAACATAATCAGTGTTAATATCAAGATTGTTAATTAAGCAATAGAAACATTATGTTGATGGAATATAAAGATATTGAAGAACACAAATGATGTTAATTTCTAAAAAGTATACTCACGTATGCATGCCATATGCCATGATGAATTCTGATGAATAAAGCCTTGATGAGCTTATACGGCTCTGACGAGCTTATTCTAGTAATTCGGTTTATTCATATCATTATTAAACTAAATCGATTTTATATTATTTGTTGTAATGTCCTCCGTGATTCTATCTGCGGACGAACAGCGCTGGTCTTAGTGGGTAGGCTTACTCAAGTCTAGTTCCAATTAAAGAACTCATATTGTTTTTTATTTTATTTTTTACAGAATTGTTGGTGTTTATTTGGGCTGCTGCTCGCTATCCGGTGCACACATTTTAAGTAGTGAGTGGGCGTAGTGAGTAGGGGGTTAGGTATACTTACCCTTTCTGCAACTCCTAGGGTTCGGAGTTCTTGATATATTTTTGGTACGCATAACCGCACCTATTTTTGCACTAGTATTATTGTGATGGGTGGTGAAAGGTCGCGACCAGTGACTAGAACAGTGATTAGGTTAGGTTTGCTTCTGACCAAAGCACACGAGTCGAGCAAGCGAAGCGAGCTTACCACCGACTGGTATCAATTTACAATTTATGTTATACACACGATTTATAATTTTGTCTTTATTGGCCCCTATGTTGAATTATATTCATGGTTACTCTTGAAGTGTCTGTGAATGTGCTCTGTTATGTTTTTTCTTCATTTTTTGACGATACACATTGTTTTTTGGTTCTTTTTCTGTTGATTAATGGCTTTCTTTTTTACTTTAAAAGGATTGTTCAACTTTGTAAGGGCAATGTTAGTGAAATAAGTGAGGTTATGTTTATTAAAAAAAATGACAAAATCCCGGACCATACGAGTTTTAGCAGGGTTAAGTATGCCCCCCCCCTTACCTATTCCACCGTCCTGCTACTTAAAATTCGTGCATCGGATAGCTATAGATGTACATTTATCTGTCCTAATTTAAATAATTCTTTCTTTCAAAATAATAACATTGCGCCAACGCACAACGTCTAACTCGTAATTTTGTAGGAAACTATCTCTTTAAGTGTTATTAGTCTCAGCACGAGATTATCGTAATCGTCCACGCCTACAATAACACCGATAATAGCTTCAAACTGGCTTATTATGAACGCTTAGTGAGCCAAGGTCGAAGGTCATTAGCTCATCTTCGGCCGTTCACCTAAAGTCTAAACAATTGCGTCACTTGTGTAATAAACCCGCTTATTATGTTATTTCCGATGAATAGCACAACATCTCTTTCTTGGTATGAACATGTATCACATTAAAAATGTCCAGGGCCTTGTGGGGGAACGTTGGGGCACGCAGAGCCCTTAAAGAAATTTTCGAAAATATAGTAAAAATTGCTCTAAAAACTGAAAGAATTTGTAAAAATGAAAAAAATCAATTTCGATAAATTTTACAAAAAAGTTTTGGATTTTATTAATTGGTCAACATTGTCCAAATACAAAATCTAATCTATCTTTCCTGAACCGCTACCGCGTCGTCTCGTACGCAATGAGAGAGCTATATTGTTTCCTGAGTTTAGACTTGCAAAATCGTGATATAAGCCTAATGAGTGCTTATCAGAAAATTGAAAATGTGGTTCAAATATTTCAAAGAAGAATAACTGAACCCGATACGTACTATGAAAAGGCTTTGAAGGTGGTGAATAAACTGTTATTTAAAAATATATAAAAATGATCGACTTACATCTCAAAATAAGTTTTTATTTTTAAAATACACGTAAGCCATGTAGGTTGCTATTTATTCAAATATTTTTTATTTCTTTCTTTCTTTCACCGTCAATTGTGAACCGATTACCATTTTTATAGTTCAACTTCTTTAGAATTATTGTGATTTGAAACTCGGTGAAACGAAAAACTGACACTTAAAGAGATAAACGCATAAATTTATAAGACTAAAAGCCTGCAAGAGAATGAAATTGAATAGATTATATTTAATAATTAAAGCACCTATAGTCGTACAGATAGTTGGAAATGTTTGGAAATTTGTTGTTAAAACTTTAAATTTCTGTTTTAAAGCTTAAATATATTAAAACGATATAATATGAAATGTGACGTCACGAGATTTAGAATCCTTCCTACCTCTTGTCACACTTAGGGCTGCTTGCATAAAAAAGTTGCTTAAATTTATTTAAGAAACACAAAACTTATTTAACGCTTAAATACAATTAGGGTCTTGCACAACGCAAAATTTGCCGCTAAATTTGTTTAAAGAACTGTCAATACTTTTTCTGTAAAACGTATTTAGGCAGTTTAATATGATTAACTAATTTTATTTAAAGGTGATCGTTGTGCACGCGGCTCCTAGGGTCACTTCACACATTTAAGTGACGCATTAAACCCACCGCTATATCTGCCTGAAACGGCTAATATCTGTAAGATTATCCCAGAAGACGCCGCGGCATACTATAATATACACGTAGGTAGTTTAAAACTCTCGCTGACCATGGCGATATATCAAAACTGTCAGTGAGTTGATTGCTCATAAAAATACCTAGAAATTAGCAATATACATCCTTGCTTTGTGTGCTCTTTGTCTAGACGTGTTGCAATGATATTAATACTCACTATGACTTGATTGCAGTGCACACGAAGTCGTAACTAACGATCTTGGTATTGTTTCATTCATATACGTAATTCTAGAAATTTCCTCGAGAGGTAAACATAGATAGGTTTCTACTTTAAATGCAATGAAATTTATCTACATAAAGAGTACAGGGAACGTAAAATAATTCACAATACTATGACAATTCTGTAATAGCCTCTGAAGTTAACTAGGTCTCAACAGATCCTGTGTCGCGGGCCTCAGTGCCTCATGATATACTTAGCTGTATCGTGGTTGTAACAAGCGTCTTCTTATTCAACAGTTCCAGGTTGAACCAATTTTACTTGCTTTTTATGTACACCGCTTCGCAACGTGTTGTTGCTGTTAAGGAGAAGAAGCGGCAAGAAACTCTTCAGCAACACGTCTAGCTAAAATTGTTTTTCTTTATATTTCTCTTATTCTGTTTATATCTCAAGTGCTTTTTTTATAAGTTTTATGCAGAAGTATGTTACATAATTACTTTTCGAGGAATTAACGGAGTTGTAGCAAACAGTGCCATACTCAATAAGACAAAGACACAGTAAGAGGAAAGAAGACTATTATTATTGTTATAATAATAATGAGACGTAGCGGAAGTAGCTTCGGTGAACCTGCAGCCCACCTCTCTACACCCCTTAGCCACTCATACCCATGTGGCCCCTGCCTTTTATGGCATTTTTGGGGCCCATGCAGGGAGTGGCGAGTCACCGTCTGCCCATTTTTCCATGTTCCCCGAACATTACGACGGGCAGACGCCATAGTCCCCATATTCCCAGAATCCCAGTACCACTAGCAGTTCACCCCAATAGCCCGGTACTTTTTGTCCTCATTTTCCACAATAGTCCTACACTGGCCAGGGCTTGTCCCTGGGTGCATCATTATATGGTGTAGATAGGGATAATCGCCGGTCAGTGCCACGCCACATTTACATTAAATTTGTCAAAAGGCCTCTACGTGTTGGTCTTTCAATGGCCCCACGCAAGCCCTCCAAAAGTCCGGGCCATTTTTATGGCCCGTGGTCTTGAAAGACATGAGACATAGTAAAAGTTTGTATTGCAACATATCTCCATAAATCCCTTACATGTTTCGTAAAATTAAAGCGTTATACAGACGATTTATTTCTAATACTAAAAAATGGGATAGATTTTCAGTCGAATACAACGATGGAAACCTATTAAAAATACAAAATACTTCCACGGGTAACGCGCCATTGTAGCTGGTCATCTAATAAACCTCTTAAAAGTTCTAATAAAGCTGTTTCTTTACAACTTGTTTTTATCCTCTTTCCAGGTCTTATGCGCGTTATTGTTGGTGGAGTTGGCGACGTGTGCACGCCACCGGCCGAGGGTTCAGCAACAGCAGCCTATCGAGGATTACGACTACGAGCCACAAGCCCAGGAACGAGGTGCCAGTGATCAGGTATGCCATGGACTATTGCACTTTAAATGACAGGAATGAAGGAAGAATACAATTTCCTGCGGCTGGAAGGCATGTCGTAAGAGGCAACTATTGCTTATTAGCGAATTGCATTCATCCGGCTGGTCATCGATAAAACGCTTGGATAAGTTTAAGGATCAGTCATGGAGGTTTTCGTCTTAATCGGGTCTCAATAGTTATTAATAATAGTCGGCAGACAAACAGACAGTATATACATTCCCAAGCATGCTTGTGATCCACTCGTGACAAGTATACCAGAATAGAGAAGCATGGAAGAAAAGACCTGTTCATCCGTCGAAAAATGATTGGGAAAAATTTAAATAAAATAAAGCCGAAATTACACTTTCACTTACATCTTTCAACCAATTTCGATAGAAATGAGATAAAAATTCAAATCTTTAAAATATGTTTCATAAGTGAAGTTTCAACTGCTTATTGAAGCAGTCAAATAAACTGTTGCCGCAGATGGCACTAGTAGAACTAGATAGCGCTGACCAATAATTATACATGCTTTGTTATATATTGTTTACCACACATTTCATTATAAGGTTTTTGTATTTTACTGATTAATTAGCTCGCCCCGAAAACGTCGGTAAAGTTTTGAGGTCTTTGAACCAACTACATAAAATCAAATAAAAAAAATTGTTTCATAAAGTCACTACTTGTTACACTTAACAAGTGAGTAAGTGTGTTTCATTAAAAAGTGCAACTTCGATCAGCTGTTATTATATTTTAAAGCAGTTACAAAAATCACTGATTTAAATTTTTTTACGATTAAATTATTTTATTGTTAAGATATTTTTGCCTTATTGCTATCCAAGTTAGAAGATAGAATTGAACCGTCTAATTGATCTAATTCTCGTTTTGAAATCTAGGATATACCTTATCTTACTTTATACCTTATTAATTTTGTGTTACTCAAAATCTCAACAAGACTAACAAACAGACTAATTATAAAATATAAACGCTATAATAGTTTATTATAGCGTTATTATTAGCGATAAAGCACACTTGTAAACGTATCCCATTATATTCCTAGGAGTACTAGCATTCTCAAATTGTTTTTAAAATTATTTTCAGTTGGTGATAGTACCAGCAGGTGGTTACGAGGGCCTTTACGCGTCGAACGACAGGCTCGACGATGAATACCAGCCCAGAGGACCGCAGCGAGCCCCAGCCAGGCCCAAGCAGAGGCAAGAAGTGCAGGAGGGTCCCAAACAGCCGCCCGTTCAGACAATTAGAAATTACAATAAGGTATGCATTAATACCTAGATATAAATAAACAGACATTATATTTATAACTAGCTTCTGCCCTCGACTTTGTCCGCGTGGAATAGTTAAAAAACGAAGTTAAAACACCCCGATTTTGAAACATTCTTCATTAGTGCTCCGCTCCTGTTGGTTTTAGCGTGATGATATATAGCCTATAGCATTCCTCAATAAATGGGCTATCTAACACTGAAATATTTTTTTAAATCAGACCAATAGTTCCTGAGATAAGCGCGTTCAAGCAAACAAACTCTTCAGCTTTATTCGAGTATTTTAGTATAAGATTTCTCAAAGAACTTGATTTTGATACACAGAAAACTAGAATAAATAACTTAAATATACATACCTATTCAACAATGAATGTGTAAGCTAGTTTTCGTGAGTTAACTCAAATCAAATTTCGTAATTCCAGGTGAATGATGATGGTAGTTTCACATTCGGTTACGAGGCGGCCGACGGATCCTTTAAGGAAGAAACCCGAGGCACAGACTGCGTCGTTCGCGGCAAGTACGGTTACATCGACCCGGACGGCAACAAAAGAGAATTCACGTACGTGTCTGGTAACCCCTGCGATCCCAACAAGCCTAACGAGGACGAAGAACCTGAAGCGCCAGCTCCAGATTCCGGTGAACGAGATGACGGTGTACCCAACTATCCGACCAGACCGGCTCCACGACCAACCACACCTCGACCAACCACAACTTACTTCCAAAACGACTTCAGAGATGCCGATGAGGATGAAGCCGAAGAAGAACCTTTGCAACATATTAGACAACGAGTTGTCCAACGTCCTGTACCTAGACGACCAACGTACCAAGCTCAACCTCTCGCTATAACCCCACGACCTCTCCCTGTTACAACTGCCAGGGCTTTGCCTCCGGCGACTACGTTCAGGCCACAAGTTATTCAGGTCACACCTAAGCCTCAGCCTCAGCCACAGATCCAGTACACTCCTGAACCGAACTATCCTCCATCACCTGCTCCCGCTATATTAAATACTGGTAGACCGACCCCTGGACAGATTGATTTCGCTGCCGAATTTGCTAAATTCCATCGTGAAAATCAATTACAGGCCTCAACAGCAGTCACTGCCGCACCTACTAAAGCTTCTATTGCATCACCGACCCCTAGTGGAAATCCTCTTTACTCCACTGAACTAGTATTTGATCCTTCAAGTGGACAGTATAACACTCAGCTCTACCAATCCTTACCGCAAACAAAGGGAGAGTTGAATCTAAACCAGCGGCTACAGCCTTACGTTGCTCAGCAACAGCAAGCTCAGGCGAGACCTTTCATCCCCTCTCCTCAAGTTGCCGCAGTGCCAGCTTCCCCAACTCCCAGCGGTCCTTTGTATAGGCATCAAATCCAAAATCCCCAGGAAGTGTACCAAAGGCAGCAATCTGAGAGTCAATTCCAGAATTCTCAGCAATTATTCGCCCAGCAGCAACAATTGCAACAGACTCAATTGCAGCGAGATCGCGCTGCTGCGAGAGCACAGGCTCAGCGTTTGGCTTTAAGTCAACAGGCACAGCCTCAAAGAGCCTCACCGGCTCCTCAATTCTACTATACGGCCCCACGTGGTGAATTGCCGTCAAGTGGGCAGATCGACGCCTTCTTGAGAGGTCACGGTATCCAGTTCTAGTTAATTAAATTAATGCTAGGTAATTAGCTACCGATCAGTCACGAAGTCACCGAAGCCATAGTACAAGTCTCGAAGGGACTATTTCCATAGCTAGTCTTTTAGAGCGGCGCTCTGTGAGTGTTTAAATTATTACTTGGGCAGTGATTTAAAACTCTGTTAAACAAGAACTACATTACGCCAACGCACGCATCTGAGACGCCTTACACGTGGAAAGTTGGAGTGCACAATAAACCCACGGACGTCAAAGACGCGTGTCATATATTTGACGCTTTTTGTAGCTAATTCTTCTCGGCTACGTTCCAAAAGGACTCACAGCAATCACTATTTTACCCGTTCCACTTGTTTACTAACGTTATAATGATAAACTCTAGTGGAATAGTTTTTCGACCCACCTCTTGACATGGGTCGTTGTGAGCGTTGCGTCATCAAAAATGTTGACGTCATTAGTGCAGTTTTCGCCACGACCATAACGACCGCGGTCGCCGTGTGGAACGGCAGACAGTCTATATCTGGTGTTGTGAGTTACTAATGGAACGCGCTGCTCGTCGTCAACTAAATTTGACTATGGGTGCCGGGTAAGGACGCGTCTAACACATTCACCATCCGACGAGAATTGATGATCGCTTGATCGGCGTCACGTTGAATTGCATAGCGTTGCTGTTAGCTGGTTCCAATAAATTTTGACATAAGCTCTATACAAGCAATGTCAAAGTTTAACTGATAATAAGGCAAGTGAATGAATGAAATAGTAAGATATAAGAGTCGACCAGCTAAAGCTCGAAACTGCTAGCCGCAATTGAAATATAATCTTTGACGTGTCCAGATAGGCGTACGTAGCCGATGCGCAATGTGTGCCGTGCCTAATGTAGATCTAGCCTTAATGATTGGTTGTTTGCATTACGTGTAACACTTGCATTCTATTTATTTAAAGTGCTAGTAAAATTATTGCTCTTATACACCTCTATCACACACACACATCTATGTCCATTATTACATTATTATTATGTTCGGAACAAACTAAGCTATTAATAGATCTTCTAGGTTTTTATTAAACCTTTTAAGATTTTAAATGTTTCGAATAAAGACATAGAAGATCAGCACACTAAATTTGAAATCGTGTTATTGAAATTGCAAACGTAAAAGGTGAATATATTGAATACATGCTTTATGGAAAGTCGGAGTGTTTCGTATACAAAGAACTCAACCTTTAAATAGGGTCAATTTTAGCCCCAATATTCAAAATATGGCAAGACGAGTGACGTTTGTACATATTACTGGTTTTAATATGGATGGCTAAAACTCAATCTAAAATAAATTAAATATAATATAATTATAAATGAGATATGAGTTTATTGCATTTGTTTATCGCTTTATAATCATTATTAATAAATCTAATAGACAGTAATGTATTGTAAAGGTAGATAGTGACATGCGAGTGAGACAGGTGACAGAAGCGTGAGACAGGTGAACCGAGATACACGACACATACATGACATATATTAGAGACACATAGTTATATAGAACAGTCATCCGTCGCGGTCGCTTGTCTGAAAGGGCTTACTCTAAAACTCCTTTCGTCGTCCGTTGACATCGCGGATTTGCGTTATGTTCTGTGCTAATGTCACGAAAATTACTGATGTAGTGAATTTACGAGTAGGCCTTCTATCTCATTTCCAAATATCCTTTATATAAAAAATTTTAGTTAAGAAAATTAAATTTTACATGAATTGAGTTTCACCCATCTATGTTGAAAGTATGTAAGTAGTCGATAGTGTATTATTTAAGTTATTACAGTCGATCGATCTGACTCTGTCCGCGAAAACGGTCTTTGTAAAATAACTTACAAATAAAATTAATTTGTACTTTGTTTAATATTAAATTATATTTTTTATATTATAGCGCGTTGTTTTATTTACCTTTATATACTTTACCCCTTTCGTGCTGGCTTGAAATTATGAAGAATGATATGCTTAGGGTTTTACTATAGACTATAATGCTTCTGCTACACGTGGGATAATGTTAATGTTAGTAACCTGTCACGCAGATGTAGCCAAGGGTCTAAAGCGTTATTTGAGATCGGACACGATAAAAATAGACAAATAACTCGTGTATAGTTAGAAACACTGACGTATCAAACCACCACCTATAACCCTACACTAATGTTTCCAAATTAAGTTCAGTTCATATCAAATAAATAAAAAAGAACTTTTAAAATTACTAAAAACATGTTAAAGTATTAAACATGAAAATTTCCATGTCATTATCTTATTTTATTGTATTATAATTAATATATTCGTCTACGCTAATAACGCTAAAGCTATAAGTAAGACGCATTTGGTTAACACTAAAATTATCCTAGGTGGAGCAGGAGCATGAAAGATGCAGAAAACTTACTTGCAAAGGAAATTTTGTAAAGAGTTTGCGAAATTATTTTGCAAATGCCTAATGCTTCCTAATAGTATAGCTTTTAAATGTCTTAGGTCTTCAAACATTTAAAAATTAAACTAATAATGATTAATTAACTATTATTAATAATTAAATTATCAAAAAGCCTTTCTGTGAAGAAATTATCACTACTTTAAAATAATAAACATCCGTTGCCTGTTTTGCAGACAGGACTGCGTTTTTGTATTCAAATATCATTAAACAAGTATTTATTGTAAAAAGTACAATACCTGAGTACCTATTTTTTTTAAATTAACTTCTTATGGGATGGTAAACCGCTTCGTTACTTCCCTTTTTTCTCACGCATATGGCAGCGGTAGGCAGGCTCCTCCTCTCTCAGTCCAGCCCACAGCGCTAGCCGTATTTCAGGGATTAGATTAAATAATGATACTAATAATGTACATACACCAAATTCTAATGTACATGTTCAAGAATTGTAACTAAAAATAAAATATATTTTATAATCAATAAAAAATTTTTTATTAAGAAATAACGTTTGCTTACATTATCATATTAATGTACATACAATTTAAGTAATACCCTAAGCTTTTGTAAAGTTAAACAATTTTAATAGTAAATAGTTAAACTGATTAGTTTAATTTATCACTTCTGTCGGCCGTTCCGAGATGCACACGTCTTACTTTTATATATAATATGGCTTAAGAATAAATTTAATATCTTGATACCGATACGATAACATGAGACTAGATTGGATATGCAAAATGTCCGCATTCTTGACGGCAAGGCTGTTTGAAGGTTATCTTGTTGAACCTAATTAGAAAATGAATCATAGAAAATTAAAAACTTTACCCACGATGCCAGTAGTCAAGGACATTCACTTACACACTCATGTTTTGTGGTGTACTAATATTATGAATAAACCATGATTTACATTAGTTAAGTAAGTAGACATAAACAACACTTTATTGATCACCAAAACAAAAATTAGAAAATTGCACAACAAGACAATAGTTACTCGGTAAAACAAAAAGCGGCCTTATCGCTAAAAGCGCTCTCTTCCAGGCAACCTGACTCAAAGCAAATTCTTAAATGATTTTTAATTATTATGCGACAAAGAAAAAGCAATAAAATATGATATACATTATTGAGTAAAACTAACATAATAATTTCTAAATGAAGTTTTAAATATAGCCAAAGATTTAAGCTTTTCTGGCGTTAGTGGGCAAAGAGTTCCAAAGTAAGACAGCCAAGTACAGTAAGATAGTAAGTAGTCACTTAACTAGCGAACAAACCCTTAACATCGTTTACACAGACAACTACTTAAATCGACTATGTATTATTTAACTGAAAAAAATCTGTCCACACGATGATAAATACTAACACGCCTGTTACGCCAGTTTTATTATAGCACGAGTTCAGCAAACAGGCAGAGCGCGAACATGATGGGAAGCGGTTGCCAATGGATATTTGTAACACCAAAAAAAAAGATCCTGACGAATTGAGAACCTCCTCCTTTTTTTGAAGTCGGTTAAAAAGTGCTACAAATGCGCACCTGCACTCTAAAGGGAGACTGGATCCTGGCCACTAATGGCAGCAACTCAATATTGCTAAGATGTCATGCAGATCAGGGGTGGTAGCTATTCAGACGGGCAAATACCCTACGACCTTAGTTATGGTTGGTTTTGGCACCTCTAAGGTACAATAGGCCACCTTGCTGCAAGAATTAGTATTCTTACTCCGTGCTTCCACAGATAAGTTGTTAGATTTTTGCCAGACATTTTCAAAAGAGGATATAGTTGAAAACACCCATAGCTCAAATATTATTTACGAGCCCTGTGTCAAAACGTATTGGGGGGGCTTATATTTTGGGGCTTCAAAGGAAGGGTATTTTTTTATATAAAAGAAACTAATAATGCTTGTTATTGCATTAAAATAACTATACACTAACTTAAGGTATTATTTATACTTAATGCTATTAGGAGCTAAGTTAAACAAACAATTCAAACAAAAGATACACTTTTCTCGCCTCGTTTTCGGTAAAATTATTTATGAAATAGTTAAAGGCGTTTTTAGTTTTTCTAGACTTTCTGCCTCTATAGACATTAATGACAAGTCTGATAGCGGTTCCTGTTGGCCCAGCAGTTATTCTCAAATATGTTATTAATCAATAAAACTAATGATAAAATAATAAACATAATGATGTTTTAAGAATTTAAATTTTTATTTATAAATTAAAAATTTACGAGCGTGCATGACAAGAGCTATGAATGTCAAAGAAGCAAGTGAGGTGTGTAAGAATGGGCCTGTGTGGCGCTCTGTTGTTCGTGCCTACCCAGCAAGGGACCTGGCGTGAAGTTATGTATGTATGTATGTTTTAAGAATTTGATTACACATTTTCGGGACCCCTGTAAACTGGGGGGCTTCGTATCATTGACACGGCTGGTACGGCGGTAGCTATGCCCCTGGTAGTTATATGTTATTCAACCCGACTTTAATACCTACATATTTATATGATGGTTCCATAGTTTTGCTAAAATGGCGACTAATTATTCCAAATGTAAAATGATAGAACTTTGAAGGACAGAAATAACAGAAATTAAGACATCTACTTAATCGATAACAAATTGCTGTCCAAAGAATGATAAGGTCTTAACTCCCTGTTTTGCAAGTTAGCGAACTAGTTAACCAATGTACACCAGACTTTAGTTAGGAGTATGATTGGCGAATATCGCCAATATACATTTTCTCCTTACGACAGCAAATAGCAATAACCCATTCCGAAGCAGTGTATGTATCTTAGATTTAGAAGTATCTATGTTTAATTTAAAGTTTATATTTCACTGGAGGCCAATTTTACGTAAGCACTTGGGATTGGAAGGAAACACCAGTTGTTTTTTAATAGTTGTTTATTTGTAACTTTCGTAGCCATACATGATCTTCTTCGCAGGGTTGCACCTACACACATAACTAACGACGCACTGTCCCAACGATATAAGATAAGATGTCTCACTCAAAAACCGTCGCCGATATTGCGTAGACCACCTACTGCTGTTGCGGTGCTCACCTCCGAATTTACCACGCGTATTTCACTCCTGGATCTCCTTTTAAACTATGCTAAACTCCTCCTTTACTCAACTGTCCATTTAACTTTTTTATTAAACTCACCACTAAACTCGTCACTGTCTTCTATTAAACTCTTCTTCGAACTCTCTGGTATCGCACTTGTCGCTTCGCTGTCTTCAACTAAACTCCCCGGTAGGCGCACCTTACGCTACTTATATACCCGGAAGAATCTTCTGGAATCCATAATTTCGATCTTGTTTTCGTTATTCTTTTATTTACTATCTATTCCTTTTTAAACATCTATCTATCTCTGTCTTCCTTTCTGAACCTTCTATTCCAGAATTTCGATCTTCATTTAATCATTCTTTTGGTCATCATCTATCTTTTTCTAAAATGTATCTGTCCTTGTCTTTTCCTTTCAGAATCTTGTATCTTTTTCTAAAAGTCTTGAGAACAGCTCACGCTGCCAGAAAGCCAGTGGAATGGGCAGAATTGCGGTCATTGTGAGCCCCTAATGGAACGAAGCCCTTATATTAGTACTTATGACGTCATTAGTAAGGCACACTGGTAGAAAATCTAGAAGGCTGCGACTGTAATTTAAAAAAAAGTATACTCCTATTATTTTTGCATTACTAATAGATCATTACACATTTCAAGCCTGCAAATGTATGTAAATTACGTAAATATACGTTTAAATAACCAATCATGCAATAAGTAAAATTAAAAAAAAATTAAAATCACATTTTCGTAACAGAATGTATGATTAAAAACGCGTTTTCATAAAAATAAATCAAAATGAATAAGGCATTGTCAACCCAGTTACAATGAAAATTATATTAAATTGATCAAATTTTTCTCATGTCATAATGATCCATGTATCTATGACATTGTATGAAAATCATTTATTAATTTTAAAATTCAATCTTACAGATTACGCATTGAAAGACACGAGTTTACCACCGCGTCTAAAATAATTTTAGTCTTTCAAGACCACGGGCAATAAAAATGGCCCGGACTTTTGGAGGGCTTGGGTGGGGGGGCTATGAGGAGGCCAATACGTCGAGGCCCCTTGACAAATTTAATGTAAATGTGGCGTGACACTGACCGGCGATTATCCCTGTCTACACCATATAATAATGCACCCAAGGACAAGCCCCGGCCATTGTAGGACTATTGTGGGAAATAAGAAGAGAAAGTACCGGGCTATTGGGGTGAACTGTTAGTGGTACTAGCGGTCTACTACTTTAACAATAACAATTTTAGTTATTGTTAAAGGAGAAGAAGCGGTTCAACAAATACGTCCAGCAGCACAATTATTTGCTTTACATTTACTTTATAATATTATATTCAGTTCTAGCTTCTAGCCGCGACTTCGTCCGCGTGGAATAATTAAGAAAAAAGTAAGTTAAACATCCCTTCCGATTTTGGAATATACTTTATTCATGCTCTGCTCCTATTCGTCTTATCGTGATGATATAGTCTATAGCCTCGATAAATGGGCTATCTAACACTGAAAAAAATTATGCGCCTTTAGAAAATGTAATACGCGGCATGCATATACAACCTTTTTTTGGCAAAAAGGAAGGCTCTCGGCGTTTTTTTTAATAAGAGTTACTCTCAGATTCACTCATCAGATCCTGACTTGGTGACCCTAGTACCGCCTCGGGAGTACGTATACATATTTAAGAATAAAGAACAAAATCAAAATCGATCCACAATTGACGGAGAAGTTGCGTAGCATGCAAATAAAAAAATAAGTGCCTGTAGAAAATTTAATATCTTTAGAGGCTTTTTATTTAAAAACTAAATTTTAAGCTTACATAAATTAATGGAAATTCTTAATTAGCATCATTTCGATTTCATGGAATTTACGAAATTGAAAAGCAACTGATTAGGATTTGAAAATGATGACTGTTTTAAGTTTAAAAAATATGTATTCAATAACAAGACGATAATCGAAGGTATAATTTGAGATTTTCTATAAAAACCAGTAAGCACTGGTGGTGTCAACCGTGAGTACAGAGTTTAATACGAGTTTACGATTCTTAGTGGGCAATAAAATTGACATTCATTTGTAGTGGTTTTTTATTGAAGTGATATTTTCTTGTGGGAGGGTAAACCACTTCGTTGCGTAACGCGTTACGGCGCCAGTCTGTCTGGCTTCCCTTTCGCTCTTTTTTTATTGCATGAGTTTAGCAGAAAATCCGACGGCCTACCTGATGAAAAGCGAAGCGGCTACTCAGCTAGCCAGTGCACGAATTTTAAGTAGTGGGTGGGCGTAGTGGGTAGGAGGGAAGGTTTACTTACCTTTTCTTGAAATATTTCTTTTTGGTGAACATAACCTCACATATTTTTTCACTAACATTATTGTGATGGATGGTGAAAGGTCGGCCCCAGTGACTAGAACAGTGATTTAAGTTAGATTAGGTTAAGTTAGCTTCAAAACAAAGACATTTGTAACACAAAAGGTAATATATAGCAATATGCTGCCGCTCTCTAAATGAAGACTGGAACCTGGCCAATGATGCCGGACCACAACTCAAGGTTTTTATGGTGCCATACTCTAAACCAGGCATGGTAGCCATCCAGGCGGGCAAATACCCTACCACCTGCCTGTGGGTTGTTTTGTCACCTCTTATGACAGCCCGCCCGACCGCAGGGAATTGTATTCTTTCTTCGTTCCTGCACGGACTAAAGTAGGCACTGGCCTAGAGTATGCTGCCATAGGCAATCTTGTGTTGTTTCCCTGGATTAGTGGCCATGTTTCAGCCTAACTTTAGAGAGCGGCAGCACATTGGTAGGTGTAGTGGTAAATGAACACTTTCTATCAGCTAAGCCGTCAGCCTGTTTGCTAAACTCATGCAATAAAAAGAAGATTCTAAGATAATACGAAGTTACTCATATCGCAATACCGTATTAAAGTATTCAAGCAAAACTTAGTTGAAATAATATGAGTGGCTTATTTTGCTCTACATGAAATATGAATATTACATGATATTTGACACAATAACGTGAGAACCCAGAAATTACATTCACGACATACTGGCTTTTTGAATCTGCCCTAATACCGAACCGTCAGTACGTTGCTAGTTTTACAAAACAATTCGCAGACAATTAAACAATTGGTGACTTGCATACATGCTACGAAAAAAGATTTTCCTTCCAAGATAATAAAATGACAACAATGGGTTGTTTGCGTAAGATATTCGCACGGACGCATGCATAGTGGGGATCTATTTTATATAGGGAACTCGTATTGTCCCGCGCGGCTTACTCCGTCATGCATTTGGTGTTAAAATGATCATAATACTTATCTTCACGCTGTTATCGACTACAACAGCGAACAATTCCACCGATGATGTCACAACTAATGCCCCTGCTACCACCAAAGAAATTCTTAAAGCTGACGAAACTGGTGATCCTTCAAAGGTCGAAATAGTGAAGCAAATAAGAAGGCTGAATGAAGATGGCTCATACACCATTGGGTATGAAGCCGACGATGGAACGTTCAAAATCGAAAGTAGGGATGTTCGTGGTAACGTGAAAGGAACGTTTGGATATATCGATAGAGACGGTGAGATTAAACGTGTGACATATTCGTCTTCTGGTGATACAACACAAGTGCCTGTGACCACTTCTACAACACCGCCTATGATTGTGAGAGTGAATAAAACAGTGTCTTCTACTACGAGGAGGCCGTTAGCAACAGTTGTTTATCCAACTCGTCAAAGTTATACAACGAGAGGTACTGTTATCCAATCAATACCAAGAAGAAGAGCTAACACAAGAACTACTACTGAAACTACCACAGAAAAACAGCAGCCTGAAGAGACTACTAGTAATATTTTAAATCTTTATAAACCAAAAGATGAGACCAAAACTCGAACACAAATATTGAAACCGATGCCAGCAAGTGATAAAGAGGATTTAATTCCAAAACAAACAACCACTAAATTGCCACCATCAGTGAAACCAGTGTATGAGCCACCTGAAAAGGAACCTGATATACAAAGGTCTAATGCAGTGAGACGGGAACTAGTTAGTACAAGTCCTAATCCCCATATGGTTAGTCTTCAGCAATCTGCTGGTGATGATTCAACCGATTATTATGGAAGCCTCTCCCTGGGAACGGTCAGACCTTTATTCACGACTACAACTCCTCGTGCAAGATTAGTACCAATACATTCATTAGTAGCTGCGAGGCAGAAAATTCAACAACAATATCAAGATGTACCTTTGCAAGATCAGGAGACTACTATAGAGGCCAGTACAGGAAGAATTTTTGATAATGAAAATGTTGTAACTACTAATCCAGTGCCAGTGGTTCATATAGCTCCAAGAGAGCACGAAGAACGTTATCAGCAACCAATTTATCGAAGACCAGCTGCGACGCTACATTTCCGAACACGTGAGTACCTAAGAGATAATCCAGACGCCGCAGTACCTATTGGAAACCAGCGGCCCTTTCGTCAATACGACACGCACAAAGTATTGGACAATCAGTTTTTGAAGGAGGCACAACAGACAACCGAAGAGACTGTTGCGCCTTATGAAATTCGACCAATGTCGAGGATAATTTCTATACCTGTCGATGATAGAGAAATGTCGTTACAAGGTTATCAAGCTAGGTTTGTGAACACTTACAGGCGTCCTCAGCCGTTATTTCAGCCAAGATATCAGGATCCTATAGATGAGATGAATGCGATAACAACTCCTGTCAGCACTAAAGATCTTAGACGTCTTCTCCACATATTGATACTAAGACAAAGCCGTCTGCAGAATCTAATGGATCAAATGATGCCTGGACCATACCCTGTTCCATTGTACAGGGATGAATATCGCTATCAACCGAGGTATCAGGATGATTATGAATATAGATATAATCCTCAGTACAGGAACGAAATGTACATGAGCCAATATGACGATTCTGAGTATGATAGTCAGCGATATATGACCAGGAGGCGAATGTATCAAAGGCCTTATGACACAACAGGAGCATCTTCGAATAGAGTCGAGGAATCACCGGAATATCTCCCATCAGACGTAAGAGAAGCGTTACTTCTAAAAATGTTAATCTTGGCTATCAGTCCGGACTTTATGCCGACGCCAGCGCCCCCTACTGAATTAACAACCGCCACTCCAACGAGAAAGCAAGTTAGGAATATTCAGATTTTGGGTGAAGACCATAATGTTGCTGAAAGTAAAACCATGGAGAGGCATTAAGGTAAAAACGATAGTCTGACTTGCCAATGCAATTAAGTACGAAAATGGTAATATGAAAGATTTTAACCTATAAAGCTGGAGGATCTAGTAACTATATTTATTATATTGTAGTACTCATCGTAAATGTAAATAATGTTTTGTACCTAATTTTAAAGAAAATGTTTGTATCAAGACAGTGTTGTTATTTTATTGGTATCAAAATAACTTTACATAATTATAATACTAGCTAATATAACTCTAGAAAGTAGGAAAAAATCCTAAGTTACTCCA